>JAKTXI010000017.1:0-237815 GCA_030582475.1 Suhomyces panamericanus
GACTGGAATATGGGGTACGCCGGAATGGGGTCGTGCGCCCGCACATCCGAGGATAACAGGTGGGGGTGGGGCCGAGGGTGATTCCACGTGACTCCGACATCTGGGGTAAGCAGGGTGTGGCACTCCGGCACCAGTACGAGATCTAGTTGGACGCCAGTGCAGTTCCACTACATGCACTCTTGGTGCTAGGAGGTGTGGCGTTCTCTCTGCTGAAAATTGGGCCCAAAACGGACAGAATTGGCAGACTATGCTGCCTGTGTTGAAATCAAGTGCTGGGCTGAAAAATACGTCATACAGGACAACGAGCAGGGTCCAGCAATTTCAGACGCAAGGAGCCAGTGTCTGGAATGGGCAGTTGCAGAGACTGTGGCAGTCAGTGGACTGCAGTAGTGGCGAATGCTGTTGTTGAATCTACAGGTTGGCAACTATCCGTGGCTAAAGCTGCCTTCCGAAAGCGGAAATGATGGGATGATCCATGCTCGATGTGAAAATGTCAAAGATGCATGAGGAATTGAAGAATTGAAGGAGAGAAGGGAGAGGGAGAAAGGGTAGGCACAATAATTGACGAACAAAGGGTGGAAAGCAAGGGTTCGGATGACTAGAAGGGTTCGGAAGACTAGAAGGGTTCGGATGACTAGCAAGGTGATAGCAATGTGTCTAACAAAGTGAAAGCTAAATTCTTGATGGGCTCGATCTCTCAGGCACAATCACAAGTGTAAAAACGAACTGAAAACGTCTAACACACATGGGCTAACATGGATATCATGCTGCATTTTTCACTATCAGGGGTGCACATGAACAAAAACCAAAATTTGAAAAATTTCAAATTTATTGGACTTTCCAGATACATGCACTAGGTGGTAATTATCACTTCACAACGTTAACAGTATAGATTCAAATGTAGCATCTAATCTAGCAACGGCTAGGGTATGTCCTTGCACAGGGCAAGTCCTCCAACCAGATCTCCGAAAATGGCTGTCCTACCATGGCACTCTGTCTATTTCCACTGTCTGTAGTCCACTGTCTGTAGTCCACTGTCTGTAGTCCACTGTCTGTAGTCCACTGTCTCAAGTCATCCACTGCCTGTATCTCACTCCCTTCAACTGTGATCCACCCTCCTTTTAAGAGAACGAGGAAATTTGTGCGATGAAAATTTCCCTATTGTCAAAGCATTTGTGACACCGATAATAGAAACCTCGGCTCGATCCTTTCTATGCGTATTCTGGGATCGGAGATAGCGAAGAAGGAGTCCTCGGTGAAGAAGGCTATTGGTCTTGCTTCTGCGGGAATTCTCGGAATCTTTAACTGGAGGGTGCCAAACCTTAATCTATGGAATTTCTCAATGCGCAAGATATGGCTAAAATGAGGGTATTAATCATAATTGAGTGTAATTCCAGCAACACAGTCGATGAAACAGTTGATCTGGAATTGAAGGGAGACTCCGCTGGTATTATCTCTCCTTTGACGGCAGTTGTAGATCTAGCATGCCCGCCATGTGCATATCTCCAAGATCGTAGATCCGCCTTGCATGGTGAATCTCGGAGAACCGGGTGTAATCAAGAAAAAAAAGCCCGGGAAATCTTATCAGAGCCTGGAATTTGACCAAGAAGAGCTCGTATTTCGTATCTGCTGCTTGTGTCAAAGTTGATGCACCGTTCTTATTGATAATTGGCTTAACGGCAGGTGCAAGGTCATCGCTAGAGCGTTTATTCCGGATGGTCCATGGTCATCTCACTCAAAGAAATAAGCTTTGGGAGGCTCTCTGTCTAGGCTAAACTGGTCCTTACCATGCGGCTACAATGTATCCCTGGCCTCAGAGCGCAAAATGCCAGGGCCGACATGCACGGAAGAAGAAAGTCCTGGTTTCGGTCCATTCTAGTTATGGCGCTCGGCATTTCAAGGTAGACCACATTTGCAAGCCGAGGCACCCACTAAACACATCACCACAACGAAAACGGTCTCATAGCCATGACTCCATTTTCCATTCCATTTACGATTATTCTCCATCTCATTTCTCTATTTACTATTATGCTCCATCTCATTTCTCCATGTACTATTATTCACCACCTTTATTCACTCACTCACTTTTCTTTTATCTTCTTATTCTTCCATTATCTACTCACAATGCAGCCCTTAGCGAGGCTTTGATCCAGCCTTCCTCGAGTCCCGCCTTCCTCTTCTGTAGAGACAAAGGCCCCAACCGACCAGGCCATGCCGTCGCTGATATTGCTCGACTTGCACGCAGAATGCCCTGAAACTAGGACCACAATTGCCGTGGTGCCATCGAGTCTCGGTTGGTGATCGTTCGCTAATACTTTCGCAGATCACTCCACTCTCACCCACTATGGGCGGGACCATACACCACACACAGGGCCTTCGGTGCAAACAGAGCTCGGGGTCTGTGGTAGGACCCGTAATTGTGTCCAGATGGACCCCACGTAGGCGTCCCTTTCCTGGTATTTCCGGAGTAGCTAGGTCCGGCTCCTTCTTTCCGGCGGTGGCTCCTGCCACCTCCGAGGTCACGTGACCACCGAATCCATCCCTACACCACCACATTTGCGTATATATTTATATGTATATATAAACGCCCTTGTCCTCTTTTCCTCTCAAGCCCGTGTTGCCCCCTAATGTCCCTTGCTGCTAGTCCGGAGGTGGCCGCCCCTCCTGGCCCCTTCACTCATCTAGCAAAAGACGCCTCTATATCCGCCCCTGCCACGTCTTCCAAGACACCCTCCACGTCCACCTCCTCGGCCCCTTCATCAACAACCAACGACTTCACGTCCGAATTCGTGTACAAGGAGACGCCCTGGTACCGGTTCTGGATTTACGACTTCGTGTTGTGGTGCTTTTCTGTGATCTTCGACTGTTTCTTCCGGGAAATCAAGCCCCGTGGTGCCTTCCGTCTTCCCAGAACCGGCCCCGTCATCTTCGTCGCCGCCCCCCATGCCAACCAATTCGTGGACCCCATCGTCCTCATGAACCAGGTCAAGCGCGAGAGTCAAAGAAGAATCTCCTTCCTCATTGCCGCCAAGTCCTACAAGCACAAGGTGTTTGGGTTCTTGTCCAAGTGCCAATTGTCCATCCCCGTGGTCCGCGCCCAAGACAACTTGAAAAAGTGCCTGGGAAAGATCTACATCGACGTGGACGCCGACCCCTGTCTCGTCCGCGGCAAGGGCACCAAGTTCACTAAGGAATGCATGGCTCGTGGCCTCATTGCCTTGCCCCAGTCGCTCGGTGCCTCGGAAGTCTCTGAGATCATTTCCGACACCGAGCTCATCATCAGAAAGGAGTTCAAGCTGACCGACAAGATCAACCAGCTTCTTTCCAAGGGCACCTCCTTCAAGAGCGCCGACAAGGTCAACCAGAAGGACGTCTACAACTTGGTGTTCAAGCACTTGTCCCTCGGTAACTGCATCGGTATTTTCCCCGAGGGCGGCTCCCACGACAGAACCAACTTGTTGCCCTTGAAGGCCGGTGTGGCCATCATGGCCCTCGGTGCCATGGACTTCGACCCCAACTGCAACGTCAAGATTGTCCCCTGCGGAATGAACTATTTCAGTGCTCACAAATTCAGATCCAGAGCCGTCATTGAGTTTGGCCATCCCATCGAAATTCCCAAGGAACTTGTCAAGAAGTACTCCAACCCCGACACCAACCGTGAATCGGTCAAGGAGCTCTTGGACATTATCACCACTGGTTTGAAGGCTGTGACCGTTACCTGCGATGACTACGAAACTCTTATGGTGGTCCAGGCCGCCAGAAGACTCTACGCCGGAAACCTTGCCCAGCATCTTCCTCTTCCATTGATCGTGGAGATGAACAGAAGATTGGTCTTGGGATACCAGACATTCAAAGACAAGCCCGAAATCCAACAGATTAAATCGAAGATTATGCACTATAACGAGTCATTACATCAATTATATCTCCCCGACCATGATGTTGAGCATTGTGATGAGACCCAAAAGTTGCATGTTGCCCAAGTTTTGATTGTCAGACTTCTCAAACTCATCTTTTTCATCACGCTTTCTTTGCCAGGTGCTACTTTGTTTTCTCCAGTATTCATCTCGTCGAAGCTCATCTCCACCAAGAAGGCCCGCACTGCCTTGGCCAACTCCACCGTCAAAATCAAGGCAAACGATGTGATCGCTACTTGGAAAATTTTGATTGCCATGGGTATTGCCCCAGTTGTGTACAGTTTTTATGCCTCGGTTGGAACTTACTACTGCTACACTAGAGATATTTTCAGATTCAAATTGTTCATCGTTTGGCCCATTCTTTATTTCTGTGGTGTCGTTGTGACATACTCTGCCCTCATTACTGGTGAGCAGGGATTGGATTTGCTCAAATCCATTAGACCACTTTATTTGTCTCTCACTTCTGGTCTGTCTATTAGAGAATTGAAGAAAATGAGAAACGAATTGATCGAAGAAATTACCTTGTTGGTGAACACTTTTGGTCCCGAACTTTTCCCCAATGACTTTAACTTATTAGAATTGAAGGATCAACTTAATATTACCGACAATGTCAATTACTTCGACAGCGACGAAGAGGAAGACAGAAAGACCGAGGAATTGAGAAACAGACGTATGAGAAGCAGAAAGAAGGCCAGAAAAGCCGCCAAAGAAGCCGTCAAGGAAGAACCAAAGGAAACAAATGGCGCAGAAGAACCTTCTACTTCTTCCAACAGCGCACTCTCTTTGGAAAATGCCCACTCTTCATCTGTTTCCGATGGAATTTCCTTGATGAACTCTGATAACTCCTTGACCAATATCCCCATGTTTTCAGACTATGCATTGCACAAGAATGCTAACAACCCTCACTTGACCATTGAGCAACAATCTGCATTTAATTCAGCGTTGAACTCGACAGTCAACTCCAGTGCTTCGATCTTTGATGACTACCATGTGAAGCGGGAGCCCACACCACACAGCTTGTTGTCTAGAGAAGGCTCTCATGACCATATAGAATTCAATTTTGGTTCTCGTCAAAGTCCGAAGAAGAAGTTGACTGACAAGATCAAGAACCGCATAAGAGAATCCAGAAACAAAGAAAAGTCCATTTGATTTTGTGCATACAGTACATTGTCGTATAATTCTCCTCGAGCCTTCCCTTGTCCTATATTTTGCCCGAAGGCACTAACATTCATTAACAACTTAATAATTGGAACCTACAAAATGGTTTTCTGATGCATCTGTTATGTGTTCTATATATGAACCTGTTAATTATTTATACTTGCTTGTCTTTCGTAGAACTCGGCGACCTGTTCCGAACTAGTACCGTCTTCAATGCCTTTGTCATCTCGTATTCTGAGGAATCTTGGAAATCTGAGTGAAATGCCCTTACCATATTGTTGATGTCCAGCTTTGTAGATAGGACTCAATGACAAATCTGCAGTCAAGACTTCAAAAATGGTCGTTGGTTCAAACCACACGTCTGGTTTTGCGTTAGAATTGGTGGTGTCATAAACGAAGTACGGCTTAGGCTGGCTAATTTCTGTAGGCTGTAATTTGGCATGGATTTGCACCAAATCTTCGTCAGAAAATCCTGTTCCAATTTTACATGTAGTCTCATATTCTCCAGTATCGGTGTTATAAGAAGCAAGTAAGAAACCACCATAAGATCCGGTTCTCTTTCCTTTGCCAATGTAAGCTCCAACAACAACAAGATCCAAAGAATCACCAACTCCAGCAAGATAATCCTTCTTAAGTTTCAACCAATTTCTGGATCTTTTGGATGGTTCGTAATAAGATTCATTTCCATTCAACATTTTGACCATAAGACCTTCACAGGCATCCTTGACTGATTGGTCCAAAAATTGTTGCAACTCCTCTAAATTGGAGGAGTTCTTGCAGGTTGCGAATTGGAATTTACCTTCAATTGGGGTGAGGTTTTCTGTCATGATTTCTCTTCTTTCCTTCAAGGACTTGGTAATTAATGAGTTGTTGTCAAGGAAAAGCAAGTCAAAAGCAAACAAGCAAATATGAACAGTAATATCCTTTTCGTCCACACCCTTTCTCTTTCTGGTGGACAAGATTTGGAAAGGAAGAATTTTGTTGTTCACTCTGTCCCACGCAACCGCTTCACAATCCAAGATCATGGAGGTCAGCGGATTATCGCAATTTTCCTGCTTTTTCAAGAAGTCTTTGGAGATGGAAATCAAATCTGGGTATCTTTGAGACATGTCTTCAGAGTTTCTAGAGTAGATTCTGACTTCACCATTACTCAAGATATGGACTTGAGCTCTTTCACCATCATATTTGTACTCACATGTAAATTCTTCACCTTGGAATCTATCCAAGACTTCACTAATAGACTTGGTTGGCTTTGCCAACATAGGCTTCAATGGGATACCAGGTGTCAATTGGCAGTGCTCAAGCAAATTAAAGATGCCGTATTTGTAGGCATGCTCAATCAAGATGGCATAGTTGGGAAGTCTGCTGAAAGCTTCACGTATTATGTCTTCGCCTTTGGCAATGGAAGTTTCTGGCACTTTGCCAGGCTTTCCCGAATTAGCAGCTTCGTACTCAATAAAGGCTTGTGCCAAAGCAATCAAGACGGTCTTTTCTGCCAATCCAATTCTTAATTTTCCTTCGAGTGATCTGATCAAGAACTTTGCTTCGTTAAATTTCAAATCACACGCAGTCAACATCTTGTTGATAAGAGCAATCTTCTTCGACTGGGAATCTTTACCTGTAGACTTGGCAATCTTGGTCAAGTTAGCAAAAACGGTATCCACGTCCAAAGCGGTGGGTTTGAACATGGTAGGTTGGCCAGATCTCGACTTTTGGGCAACAATGCCCAAATCTCCAACTTGTTGGTAGTCCTTCTTAATCTTAGCTGGTGCTCTTCCGTAACATTCACTGATGGCCTTGATGAGCAAGGTTTCACCGAGTCCTAGTTCCAAGTCGGGTTCGTAATCTGGACCCAAACGATTGATGAAAAGATACACGATTTTGGTGAGTCTTTCTGGGGTCGAGTTCTGCAAGATGTCGAGGAAGAAAGCGGAAACAAGAGCAGTGATTTTGAGTCTCGAGGATTCCTTCTCGATGCTTTCAAACACAGTACTCACTCTGGAGTACGGGATGACGTCGTTTGTGGCACTTGCATCGGGCTTAGGGTCTATCTTGCGTTTCTTTGAATCGGGCACCTCTTGTTCATCTTCCTTGTTCTGGGCTTTCTTGGGCGAGGAAGTGGTGGAATTCAGGTCGGTCAATCCATTTTTGGCCTCGATTGCTGGGGTCTTCGACTCCACCACCAGTTTTGCCTCTTCTTTTGTCTCACTAGTATCCGTGGTTTTGCCCTCCGTTTTCACTATTTCCTCCGTCTTTTTCACCACTGTTGCCTTCTTCGCTCCTGCCCCGAAAAACCTTGCTATCGACTGTTGTTTACTCATTCGTTGAAACGGTGGAATTTGTCTTGCTATTCTTGTGGTAGTTCTTCCAATCGCGTGTCTAAACATATTACTTTTGAAGATGAGCAATTCTACATATACGCGTCTGGGGTCCTACACCTGAACAGAATTGAAACGTCTAAATATTACAGGGTACGAAGGCAGGGAATGAGATAACACAGGGTTGGGTGTTATGTAGAGCCTGCATTGGAGGCAGAAGAGTGAGTGTTTTGAGACTAGTTTTTCCGATCCTAGTGTCTAGATTGTGTCTTAGATACTAGTGTCCCAGATACTTTGGGGGCCCTTGTCCTTGTAGATTTCCGAATCAACAAACAACTCTCTTCCGTGGTTGGAGTTGTTGGTGAAGATCTGCTTGGCGTAGATTTGGGCCCCAAGGAAATACACGTCGTGCCACGAGCCTCCCTTTTCTTTAGGCAATTTCCACTCAGGGAAGTATTCCGGGTACTTGCAAATCTTCACCGAGCTAGGCACTTGGGCCAAGCTGTTGCCCGTGTCATCGTTGGACTCCTCGGCCTGTTGGTATGCAAGAATTGCGGGATTCACTCCATCGGGGTTGGCCTCAGCAGAGCCTCCGCTGCTTGGCTCCTTCACCAAGTAGTCCTCCACGATCTTATATAATACAGCTTCCTTAAAGCCAGGAATTTGGAACGTCGACCCAATGAAAATCATGTTATCGTAGCAGTCTTGTCTCTTCTCAGTGTCGGGAATGATGGCCAACACATTGTAGATTGCGTCGGCAATTTGCTTCACAAGCTTAGAACTTCCTTGAAATCTTTCTTTTCCCACACTCAACTTTTCATTAGTCTCAGAATCTATGAAAAAATTGGTCTCGAGCTCCTTGTTGGGTTTGGTCTCGGTATTGTCTTCGGCCAAGGTCTTGATGTCGTTGGTCTGCGCCACCATCTTAGCAACGTCGAACTCCTCGCTGTTATCCACCTTCTTCAAGTCAGCAAACGAGTAGAACGAGCCCTCGTGGCTGTTCAAAACCTCATATATTCCCGATGTTTTCAACTGCTCAATTTGGCTATCGCTGAATTTTGGCAAGATGGACTTCAATTCTTCATTGATCAAGTTTCCTCCCACCTTCAAGTTTTTGCCAGCAAACTTGATGGCCTGGTTGCCAACAACTGGAACAACTTGGGTGCTGTCGGCGCCAACCTTCACAACGACTGAGTTGGAGGAAGAACCGACACCAAAAGTGGACGCAATGGATACATCAAGGATATTGAACGCGGTAAATTCCAAAGACTCAATGACGTACTTGGTGATGTACTCGACGTTGTTTCTGGTCCAGGTTAACGAAGGTGCAATGATCAAAAGTGGAATTTGATTGATTGTCACAATCGGGTTAGTTTGGATAATACTTTGCAAGATTATTTTCAAGAGCTGATTGAACGCATCGAGGTCCACGATTCGGGAGCCCTTGATAGGGTGAATTTCCACCAGGTTTTCAGTCTTCTGGGCATGGTACTGTTTGGTTTCTGGGTTCTGGTAAACAACAGAAGGAATCCTGTATTGAGGGGGAGACAACAGGTCTTTCAAGCCAAAGGTGAAAAGAACCTGGCTAGACCCTGGATAGACAACAAGGTAGCTGTCCTCTTTGTAGAATGGCATTTTGGTGAGGTCTAGAAGTAGTTGTTGATGGATGTTTAATGTGAATTTTTGGTACATGTATATGCTTGTGGGTGCGCGCACGACCCCAAATATAGTGTGTACATGTAGTGCTGCAAATGAAGCCACTGGTAATTGAATGTTAATTAAACAATTACTACACTTTCTTCCTCCATTGAGTCTATTCACTTCAAATGAGCCTATTTACATCAAATGAGCCATTCAGTTCAATTGAGTCTATTCATTCTCATGAGTCAATTATTCCCTTCTCAACTTTATCCATCATTGTCAATTGAGTTCACTAATTACTACAAGCTGGTTTCACAATGCTATTACTATGGACGTTAAATGCAGATTGAGTGGTTCGTAATGTCCTTTTATGTCTTGAAAGAACGAGTGTCTAGTCTTCGTAGCCATCGTCGTGAACGTTGGCCAAAAACTTATTATAGTTGGATCTAGTTCCCAACACCGACTTCTTGCTCATGGTGGTGTTCAGTCTTTGGGGAATGTGGGCCTCGTCAACCAGGTATTCAGATTGCTGGTCGTCCGCTTCACTGACCAACTTGACCTCGTTGATGAAAGGCAACTCCTGGGCCTCCTTGGGGTAGGGAGGCAATCTCTTGTGGGATGCAGTGGAATCAATGGAGCCGTGGCGCGACTTGCGAGGAGACACTTTGGTGACAGGACTCTTAAGCGGCGAGCCTCTCAACCCCGTGGTCTGGATACGGTTGAGTTTGGGCGCCGGCTTGGTATACTGGGTCAAGTCAGGACTGCTTTGGTGTCTCTCGGTCTTGGGAGTCACTTTGAAGGGGGTGACTCTGGTGAGGGTGTTTCTGCGAACAGCAGGAGGAGGAGCGGGAATCTCGTCCACCAACGAGCTGGCCGAGCGAACGGAAGAGGGAGAGATGGACGAGGTGATGGACTTGGCGTCAGAATGCGAAACAGCGTCGGAATGGACGTCGTAGTCTTCTTCATCGGAAGATTCGTCAGGCACCGCAAGGTGCACCCTTGGGGCCGGCTGCATGCCCAAGCGAATCTTGAGACGGTTGACGGCTTCGGTAAGGCGCTCGGTGTCCTGGGGCTTGATGAGGCCACCCCACCAGCAGGCGCCTACCACCAACACGCCCCACAAGATGGCAAACTTGAGGATGTTGAAGCCGATCAAGGCATAGTGCGTGAGAACTGCCCGCAGAACGTACACGACACCGACCGTGATTCCGCCTAGCACGAAGCTGGGGGGATGGAACTGTTTGGCCTGGGTCTTAGCGTTTTCTGCTGCCATTCTGAACCAGTTGGAAGTAGGAGGCAACACGGGAGGGGACGAAGGGTCAGGTGTTGGTGCACTCTTTATTGGAGTTTTTGCTTTGAGCTTTGTTTTCTTCTTACGCTTTTTGTCCTGCGCATGTGGCAAATCGTGCACAAGACGAGACGATGGCGCTTCGTCCAGTGGGAGCTCTGACACGAGATCGACCGAAGGCTGGGGTTGGGCAGGGGGCTCCACGGCGGGCACAGGGTCATAGGCAATGACAGGCTCGGCTTCGTGGACCGTTGGTTCGGGCTCGGGGGTGTGGTGGATGATTTTGTAGGAGCAATCGAGAAGCTCGTTCAAAAGGCCGGCGGTAGTTTCCGCCGGCTTGGACTTCTGAGGTGACGGAGGGTCGTCGTTATCGACCTTCTTGAGTCGGAAGACGCCATCGGGGTCCTGCTTGTAGACGAGCTTCTTCTTCTTGGTGGTGGTGACGGTAGCCATTTATGAAGAAGGATGAAGAACAGGTCTAGAAAGGCAACTCAGGAATGAACGGTGTGGGGGAATTCAGGAAGAACAGGTCTAGGAACCAATAAAGGATCAAATAGCCTAGCTACTCAGAAAAGGCAGTATAGGGCAGTATGGCAAAATCCGGGGTTTTCTGGCGATTAGATATGAAGGCTTGCAGTATGGGTCGATACGGAGAGCTATCGACCTGAAGGCATCAACAGGTACGACGCCAATGGAGGACTGCAAGGAATGTATGGAGAAGGTCCGGGTAGTGATCAGTATAAATGTTGTGTGAGCAAGCGCTCCAAGCTATTTATATTATATTGCCAGGGCGGCTCCAGCTATGAAGAAAGAAACAATGTGTGGAAAAAACGACATTCCGACTCGGTGGAAGCCTCCAGGTAGTAGTAAATTGAATGCCGCGACTCCACAGGTCGTCTAGTCAAAACTGCCCCAAAAGCAGAACAAGGAAGCTTCGGCCACGGAAGTCGGTGGCGGACCCCGATGCAGAAGTAAGGAAAAGGCGACCAGGTGCTGCTAAAGTGACCCAAACCTTTTTCATGTGGCGTGAATTAGTGCTGCGCTAAATTGATAGCACATTGGCTATTGTCAGAGGCCCGATCCAAATCGGGCCTAATAGGGGGGTGGTGGTGTGGAGATACAGGCCGGCATGCTGGCGGCGTGCATGCAAGTTGAAGTATTTGCTCGAGAGCAGTTGTTGGGCTCAAGACCCAGCCAGCCAGCCATGCGGCGCTGGCCAATGGGAGGCCGCTATCCATGGCACAAAGCGGCCATCGGGGGTGACATGCATCGGACAATGCAGCCAATGCCCAGTTTAAGGTACAGCCCAAGTCGGTATCGATGTACAGTGGATCACCACGTCGATATGGCAGAAAATAATAGTAGCCGATGTGCGATGAGGGTGGCCCCATCATCTTCAGCTCGTCTATGTTAGTTTCTAGGCTCCAAGGCTTGGGCGAACGTTCGCTAGTTACCGCCTCTGGCAGCGCCGTTGTGGGGTGGAGTTGCACTAGATTATCTCACTATTGGCTTCCACTATTGCCTTTCTTCTTTGACTAGTGAGTGGAACAATCATGCGCACACTGCCATATTGTTCAGAAATCCGGAACACGGGACATTGCTTCACGTAATACCGTGACTTTCCATATTACACTGTGACATTGCATAATACCGTGACTTTCAGATTACGCTGTGACATTGCATAATACCGTGACTGCTGTGACTTCGTGGTTCTGGTGTGGTTGCTTTGGTCCATGAAAACCCATGCCCTGCATGCACGTCCCTACAACATGTTACAATTAGCATTGACCAGCTCTGGCCGGGAGTGATATGGAGAATTACTATGCAGTGCATTTATTGCGCCTCTAACTACTACCACCCAGCGTTTAGACTTGCATCGGTCGATAGGGCTCAACTCTTTAATTAACTGGCGACAGACATCCCAATCCAGAGCTCGCCAGGAGTCCAGAACGTAATTGCCCAATTAGTAGCTGGACATATCGGCAACGAGCTTAAAGTTATTATTGTGGGAGCTCGCAATCTACGCTAAACGTGGGGAAGATAACAGGTGCCGATACGGCCGGGTCTAGAAGGACCTGGAAGAGGAGACAGTGGCTCATGCTTGGACTCGCCAATTAGGGACCCCAATCACCTGCTGCTCGGCATTTGGCAGGGCTTTTGAAAAACGCTTCGGCCATTGGGCCGATTCTGGCTTTAGACTTTCTGTTTTCACTGGTGCCCTGGGGCTCGCTACCATTAAGCTTTTGATTCTTTCTGTTCCTGTCAAGCTGCCACACCCAAGCTTAACTTAAACCATATAAAGAGCAGAATTGCACAATTGAAGTTGGGAAAGTAGCACAATCAGGATGTGATTGCGTCGCAAGCGTTGTAGCATCATGGCATCATTGACTAGCCAAGCAAGTTGGTGACAATAATGACTGACTTTGACAGTAGTGACTAACTTTGACTTGACTGTAGCAACTAAATTTGACTTATCGATATGTAGTCTTGAACATGGGATGACGGGTGAAAATTGGAAACATGTTGACTTCTGATATCTGACTCTTGCCTTGTGAAACTAGAACTTGCTTCTGAAAATTGTCAATCTGCTGACTTTACCTAAAAATTGGCTATCTGCTAATACATCTGCCGGTTGCTGGTAAGGGACACTTGCCTCTGAAACGAGGACTTGAAAATTGACTATCTGCTAATAGCTGAATATTGACACTTGCCTCTGAAACGAGAACTTGCTGACTTCTAAAAATTGAAATCTGCTAATTGCTGATAATTTGCACTTGCCTCTGAAACTAGAACTTGTTGACTTCTGAAAATTGCCCATCTGCTGACTTTAACTGAATATTAACTATCCGCTAGTAGCTGATATTTGACATCTGCGTCTAGCTGGTACTTTACACTTGCTGACCTTTGTGAAATTCTCTTTACAACAGCGATCAATGTGACGTAAATGACACTAAGCATACCACTGGCCCCGTATCCGTCTGGCCAATTGGATGTCTCTTTTCATGATGGTCACTCTCTTCGCGTGCAATGCACATAAATTGGTGTCCTCCAAGAGATGCACCAAGAAGGCTTCACATGACTCTTGGAGAGCAAGAATCGCATTGGATTGCCATCTGATACCATAATCCACACCGATGTAATGTGTGGATATTTCCTTGATCAATCTGGCAAAAGGCAATTTCCTGATCAAGAGATCAGTGGACTTCTGGTACTGTCTTATCTCCCTAATGGCCAAAGTACCGGGATGGTAGCGCCTTTTTCTGGTTGTGTTGAGGATGGTGGGCGTGGGGTCACCCGGGATGTTCCGGTAGAGGCCGGTCTCACGTCCTCGGGGGTTGGTAATACGGGGCATTGCGTCTAGTGGATGCTAGTCTTTTTTTACCTTAGAGGGCTATCTGGAGACCCTATCATTTTTCAGTAAAAGGCGGGTAACGGGAGATGAAAGATGGCTGGCTAGTGGGTGCAAATTTTAATACGGAAAGCCAACTGAGCTGGCTACGTTGCAGTGTAACAACACTGCACGGTGCTGTGGTGACTGTTCTATGTTACTGCAGTGGTCTCCTTGACGTCAATGTCAATGGAGTTTTATCACCCATGAAAGCAGCGGGAGAATCTATGTAAGTACAATCTCGATGAGGTAGAGGGTCATTACTTTTAGGATGTGTGTAATGTAACCATATCCTTCGATGGATGGATGAATATGGAATCATAAAGCTGGAATCATAAATATGGAATCGTATAAATGGAAGCATTCCCATAATTACTTCTTCTTATCAATTACTCTCTCATCATTCTCTTTATCCCACTTCATGCCCACTGTATCGTATATTTGGGCGTGTGGCGCAGTTGGTAGCGCGTTCGCTTCGCATGCGATAGGTCTCTGGTTCGATTCCTGACTCGTCCATTTTTTCGGCTTCTTTTTGCTGTCACGCAATTTTTCACATTATTTAGTGCGCGCATTTACACGGACTGCGCTAGTCCTTCTGCCTGCCTGCCTGCTACAAGGAGGCAGGCTATTGTTAGCCATTCATCGCAAGCAAGTCACGGGGTCCGGGTCCTCCGGTCACGGCACAGTCGAGCTGTCAATTCCTCGTGTAATGTGACGTATGGAGCGCGTTGCGAGCCCCGCCCTTTCCACTGCGAATTCAGGCGTTGCCGTTCCGTCACAGCCGTAACCCGTAAACCACACCCAGCACTTCTCCACCCACAGGCCCTAACTCCGTACTGCAAAAGCATCACTGCCTCCCAATTAGCACACTCTGTAGCCCAGTCCAGCACTTTGCCCCATTTGGAACCGTAGAACGTACAATGAGCCAGTCTCCCCCGGTCCTGCAGACTCCCCCTATGTGGAAACTGGCCCCACGTATTCGGTGCCCCCTAACGAAGAACGCGCTGTATGCAGGCGGTTCTCCATTCCGAAATTGGACGTCCAAGGGTTGTAAGCAAGCGTGAATTCACTATCAAAAAACTCACTTCCACCTGACCACTCCGTCTGTTTCTGCTGTCACAGCATCTCTAGCTAGTCTTACTCCTCGGTCTTCGGTGCATTCCTGTACACACTCGACCGTACCCCCACTGGCTCCCCCAACCCACCCCCTCCACACCAGCTCCATACTACACTATTGCTTTGGTCAGCCGTTCTGTGCAATTCCCTTGTCCAAACGTTCTTTCGCCATCGCCTTCCCGTGAAAAGTCACTCTGGCTGTTTACTTCACCAATCAGGTCCTCACTCGCCCCTACTTTCCGCCTGTTCCGCCCCCTAGACGCCCGCCTTCCACCATGTCCCGTTCCTCCTACCAGGCCAACGGCAAGCCATTGTCCCAGCAGGCCTTGTACCAGCAGAAGTTGAAGCAGGGCATTTACACCCTGCCCAGCGCCACCAGCGTCGGTGTCAATTCCAGTGCTTCCGACACCGCGGCCTTGTTGGCCGCCTCTGCCGACTTGACCGTCAAGCCCTCCTACGAAAGAGTGGAGGCTATCGAGGCCCACCAGGCCGCGTTGGCTGCCAAGAAGGGCAACATCACCGCCTGGACCAGAGACCTGACCGATGCCTACGCCGATGCCGCTGCCGCCAGCGCTAAGAGCCCCAGCATCACCTCCACCACTCCCAACACCGGTATTCCCAGCTTGAAGGGCGGCTCCATCTACAAGGTGGCCAACCAAAACTCCACCAGCACCATGACCTCCAGAATCAACCCCCAGAAGGACGTGTCCAGAAGTGGCTTGGTGACCAAGAATTCCACCACCACCCTCAACATTGACAAGATCAATGCCGTGGCCAACAAGAACTCCACCAAGTCCTTGAACGACAGATTCAACCCTGAGGCTGACTACCGTTCCGGCCTCAAGGTGGCGTCTCAACAAGTTCCTGCTGAATTCTTGACCCAAGATGAAGAGAACTTGGCCGCTAACGGAGCCGCTGCTTCTTTGAAGCACGGCTCCGGCTTCAGCACCCACGTTGCCAGCCAGCGCAGAAGCAAGTCCTTTCAAGCCGCTGAGGTGGTTGACTCCAACTTGTTGGCTGCTGCCAATGCCAGAGCCCAGGAAAGATTGCTGTCCATCAACTCTTCTTCTAGCAAGAACTTCAAGGCTCAGGCTCAATTGTACGCCAATGCCTTGGCCCTCGCACAGAAAAACAGTGACGAGAGAGTCAAGAACAGTAAGGCTGGCCTCATTGACTTGGGTGGTGGTTTAACCATGTTGCAGAGTGACTTGGACAAGTTGGCTTCCTCCATTGTCAAGCCTGTTTTAAGTGACATCGACGCCAAGGCTGCCGCTCAAAGAGAATATGACGAGATTCACAGATCCAAGCAAGGCGAATTGACTCTCTTGCACCAAAAGTTCAGATCTGAAAAGACTCAACAAGAAAGTAAGGAGAAGGCCGATCGCGAAATCGCCAAGCAAAAGAGAATTGCTGACAATGAGCAACGTAAGAGGGATGCTGAAGCTGCATATGCTACTCACCAAACCGAAAGACACGGTGAAGTGGAAGCCAGTAACTTGGAATTGAAGGAATTGGAGACCAAGCACTCCGAAGAAAAGGAGACTCTCTTGGCTGAGAAGCAAACTAACCAAGAGCGTATTGATGCTGAGGAAGCTGAATTGGTTGGTGGTCGTAAGTCTGAATTGGCCGACATGCAAGCCGAGAAGGATGAGCTCTTGAAGCCACTCTTGGACGAATTGGAACAAGAAAATTCGAAATTGAAGGACTTGACTGATGCCAGAGACGAGTTGACTGAAGAGGTCAAGAGTGCCGAGGCTTTGAACAAGGAGAATGAAGACAGAGTCACTGAGTTGACATCTAAGTTGGAGACTACCAGAGCTGAAATTGAGCAATACACCAAGGATTTGGAGGCTGCCATTGCAAAGCATGATGACACCAGCAAGAATGTTGATGAATTGAACGCCACTTCTGCTGAAGAATTAAAGAATGCCGCTCAAGAGCACAAGGACCTTGACCTGCAATTAGAAGCCTTGGAAAAGGAACAGAAGGAGCACTTGGACACAAAGGCTGCCCACAAGGCTGCGATCTTGAAGGAGTTGGATGAGAAGGTTAAGGAAGAGCACAACATTAACGAGGAATTGCCCGTTCACTTGAGATCTACAGTCAATGAAGACAAATTGAGAGACACTGGCTCTTTGTTCTCGGTTGAGCTCCCAGAGCCAAAGGTTGAAAAGAAGGAAGCTGCTGTCACTTCTGGCAAGAAGGACTCTTTGTTGAATGTGGCTGAAGCCAAGAGTGAGCCAGTTGTCAAAGAAGCTTCCACTACGAAGGCTGCCCCTAAGGCTAAAGAAGTGAAGCGTCCTGCTGTCACCGCCACTCCTTCCGAAAAAAAGAGCTTCAGATTCAGTAGCTTGTTCAAGAAGGAGAAGTCCGAACCTAAAATTACTACTGCTCCTAAGGCTGCTCCTAAAGCCGCTGCTAAGTCTACTCCAGCCAAGTCCGCTGTGAAGGAGTCTAAGGAGCCAGTTGCTGAAACCAAGAAGGCTGAGCCTAAGGAGACTAAGAGACAACCTACTCAGACTGAATCTATTGCCAGCACAGGCATATATGATGACGAAATCTCCTTGGCCAAAAACTCCAACACCGGAGGCTTGTTCAAGGAAGAAATCTAAGCATATTTGAGTTCAAGGTTAGTCAACCAGAACCATAAGTTTCTTTTCAGTCCCTTGTTTTTTTCACTACTCAATCACAGAATTGTTTATCACTATTGTATTACTCTTTTCTTTAATATAACTTGATTTGACAACTACTTGTAGCATTGCGGTAAGTGCACGACCTTACATTGAGTAGGTGATAATTTGGACTTTAATCAAGATCAAAAACTACCTGATATCAAACTCGTCAACGATGGCAGAAACCACTACTTTGAGGAAGCTTCTTGCTGACTACAACTTCAAGGTGGCAGGAGCTTCAGATGAGTACATGCAGCGCCGTAAGCGTCAAATGGTGTTCTTTTTGACTTCGGCTGCCGCCACCATCTTTGCATCTAGATTTGCCTACAAGTCTACTATCACCCGTCAATACGTGCCCACGTTGTTTCAGGGTAACCATTCTCCACCTTTGAGCTACAATTTCACAACCGATGCAGCAGTGGCGGTCGGTACAGGTACTATGCTTTGTGGCACAGTCTCATCAATGTTCATCTTTGGTGGATGCTGGATTATTGACGTATCCAGCTTTAAGGAGTTTGGCTGGAGAATGAAGACCATCATGGGCGGTTACGAAAGAGAAAAGGAGTTGAGCGAACTTCCAATGGACGAAGAGAGTTCGATGATCCAGGACGGTTTGGTAGACATCATTGAGGGAAGATACGACTGGGACGAAGAGGAAGAAAACTAATTAAACAGGCAGGAATCGCTAGCGTAGCATAGGAAGTTGATCCAGGGACTGACACGACTGCTCCAATAAGGGCTGACACAGTTGTTGAGTATTATACCTACCTTGTTAAACATGTACATATCACCTAAGTAATAAATAAAAGGAAACAGATGAATAGTAGTAGAAGAGATATGGGATATCTCAATCCTCTAAAAATATGGGAAGAAGAAGTTATAAGAAAGTCTAGATATTCACCAGTTAAGTATTTCATTCAAGTAGATGGTGTCTTCTGGTTTTATTGCCAGTAAGCATGAATTTCCAAACAAAAATCAAAAATGAGCGATACGGGAATCGAACCCGTGACACCTGCTTGGAAGGCAGATATGTTAACCACTACACCAATCGCCCGTTGGTTATACAAACCCTCAGTATCATATTGTATACAATATTAAAAAACTTGCAACAACCATATCTTAATTTATACTAGTATAAAATGTGTCGGATATACTCCACACTTCTCCTGCCTGCTCTCTCCTTAACATTCTACGAATTCCAATATCCCCTACGGCAAGTCACGAGATCCGGTTGGTGCACCCAGTCACGCGCGCAATCTCACTCACTTTAAACTCCACCATTTACCCAAATCATAGTAACGAGTATCTATTCAGAGATCCCTCCATTACCAAAAACAGTACCCGATCAAACCCAGTTCAGTCAAACTGTTGTGTGTTTTATTGAACTGATCAACTAAAATAGCCAAAACCCTCCGATTCCCGACCCAACAATGCCACGTTTAGAAGAGTGGGAAATCAAGAAGTACTGGGAAATCTTCCAAGGCTTGAAGCCTGAAAGCAACAAATTGACTGGAGAGAAGGTTTCCCCCGTTTTGAAAAACTCCAGGCTTCAAGATTCACAATTGTCGCAAATCTGGGAGCTTTCTGACATCGACAATGACGGCAAGCTCGATTTCGAGGAGTTCTGCATCACCATGAGGTTGATTTTCGACCTCGTCAACGGATCCATTACTAGCATACCTACAGAATTGCCGGGATGGTTGATTCCCGGTTCTAAAGTCCACTTGGTCCAGGCAAATCGTGCACTTAACGGAGGAACTAACATTGGTACTGGCTACGACGACAGTGAGGATGGAGAGGACGGCTTGAGCGACGACTTTGACTGGTACATCTCTCCAACCGACAAGTCGACTTACGAGTCCATCTACAATTCGAACAGTGATTCTTACGGTAGAGTTCGGTTTGATTCCTTGGAAGGATTATACAAGACGTTGTCCAAAGTTCCCTCAACTGACATATCCTCTGCATGGAACTTGGTCAATCCCAAATCATTTGAGACGATTGACAAAGATCAAGTGTTGGTCTTCTTACATATCTTAAACCAAAGGGAAAATGGAAAGCGAATCCCAAGAGGCGTGCCGGCATCCTTGCGTGCTACCTTTTCGAAAGAAGTGCCCAACTATGACTTATCCTCTTCAAACTACAAGGCCCCTTCCACTTCTAAATACAGTGCACCCACTGGTACCAAAAAGTTTGCCAGCACTTACTTAACTAATATTGGCCAAACAACCACCGACAAAGGAACTGACTTTTCTGCCACCGAGGGTACAGACTGGGAAGAAGTCAGATTAAAGAGGGAGTTGGCAGACTTGGAAAAATTGTTAGAGAAGGTGGAAAAGGGGTCGAAGTACTACGAGGAAGAAAACCAGAAAAACTCGATGATCTTGTACGAGTTCGGACAATTGTTGAAGTACAAAGAAGGGTTGTTGGCCCAATCAAAAGGAGATAAGAGCAAAGATTTGAGCGACGTGAAAAATGAAATAGATTTGATTGAATCGCAAGCAACGACACTTGAGGACTTTTTGAACCAAAAGAACCAAGAGTTGGCTGGTCTTCAAGCACAGCTTAAGAGCTGAAAATATAGATAGGCGGAATACAAAATTTAGTATCCTTTACGTAAACTCTACATTTGGCTCTTTTACTTTGACTTATCTATTCGTCAATAAATACTATATAAAAATGCATGAGAAGGTGAGAAATTAAAAGATGAGTGGAATAACTAGTTGCAAATCGAACTAGAAAACTTCCTGAATGCTTGTGCAAGAGATCAGTAGTATGCCAATCGCTTACTTTTTCCTCTTGGTCACGATTACTTCTTTTCTGGTTCTTCGGGTTCTGGCTGAGGAGTTGGCAACTTAAAGGACTCTGGAGTGAAGTCCTTACCCTCGCCAACTTGCTCCCAAACGGAAGAACCCACGGTGAAGTTTCTCCAGGCCTGGGTCAATTCCAATGGCTCATAGATGACTCTCTTCTTCTCCTCGTCATATCTGACCTCGGTGTACCCGGTAGTGGGGAAGTCCTTTCTCAAGGGGTGGCCCTCGAAACCGTAGTCTGTCATGATTCTTCTCAAGTCTGGGTGGCCCTCGAAGAAAATACCGAACAAATCGTAGGTTTCTCTCTCGAACCAGTTGGTACCCTGGAAAAGGGGAACAAGCGAAGGAACGGAGCTGGTCTCGTTGGCGTAGGTCTTAACTCTGATTCTAGAATTGTGGCGGACCGACAACATGTTGTAAACAACGTCGAATCTGTTGGCTCTGGAGGGGTAGTCGGCGGCAGTGACATCGACGACCGACTTAAACTGAGCAGCACTGTGGTTCTTCAAGAAGGACATCACGGGTCTCAAGGCACTGGGAGCAACGTATATCGTCAATTCGTCCTTCCAGACGGAGAACTGCTGGATGTACTTGGGCATGCAAGCCATGACGTATTTTCCAAACTTATGCAATTCTTCAATCTGCTCCTTGTACTTCTCAGTAGGGTTGACCAAGGGAACGTAGTTGTCAACGGGCTTTCTTCTGGGCAATTTGCTCAAGTCGACCAAGTCGTCCGAGTAGTCCTTCTTGGAGACGACGCCAACGCTGAAGAAACGGGAGGAGCTTGCAATCGCTCTGGATCTGAGGGCAGTTCTGGCACTTCTAGCAATCATTATTGGGGATCTTGGGGGATATGGGTGTGTTTTCCTTTCAGTTCAGCACCAAGCTATGCGAGGGGTCAGTGGGTATGAAGTCTCCTTGATTCACTTGTCTGGGGTCACAGAACTCTGCTCACTATAGGACTGCTTATGGTGTAAAATTTGTTCAACGACAATTGGTTGGTTGGGTCGTGCTCCGCACAAACAGCCCAAATCGACTTTTCGCAGGTTAGCCCGCACTTACATGTTTTTCGACCGTTATGCAGTTTGGAATCTTGACCCCAAAGTGCAGGTTGCATCTAGAATGTCGCCATTCATGCACGATAGGCTAATTTTACACCTTCGACGCATTTGCATTAATTCCACCAAGAGAACAGTTCCTCTACCTTCCTCGTCCGGACCATGACCCACGGAATGATATGTCCTGTCTGTCCTCCGCCGCAATTCCCCACTATTCGCTAAATCTGCCATCGAAAACCTGTGCAATTGCTGCAACAACGGCCCACGTACTTGGTGCAAAAATAACAGAACTACATTGCATTTCAGAATTCAAATTTGATTCTGGAACCAGTCCGATAAGCTTTGACCCGTGACCATTTCACTTTTAAGTTGAGCCAAGGGGTCAGTCTGCTTGCTACATCTCTGCTTCCCTGTAGTCTAATTTCGGATGGTTTAACCATCGCGGTTCCGTTCTGTCGGTTGTATTTCCCACAATGCATGGACTGGTCCCAACCGGCGGAAACTCTTGACGGTAACTCCCGGACTTCTGACTACGAACAGGTGGGAACAAAATAACTCCCTGCATGTCCGGACGGTGACAGACACGTGAAGGGCATGCAAGTCACCTCTCCACAGCACACGTGACCAAACAGTGATGGACAGTCTGGCTCACAAGATCACCATGATTACAACTTCTTTTTATTCACCCAACAACTAACAACCTCAAGTTAATTTTCAACTGATTCCTGGCATACCCTACTACATCTCACAATCACACGGGCGTTTCGAATGGTGGAGGAAAATAATATCGAGCACCCCGACCTGGACTTCGATAAAGGTCAAGAAAACAAAAAACGTCAAAGACGGAGCTACAGTTGTGGGTCCTGCAAGAGTCTTAAAATCAAGTGTGACCTCCAAATTCCCTGCTCTTCTTGCATCAAGTTCAAGCGCAAAGACAAATGTTTGGAATGTCCTCCCAGACCTCCTTCTCAGGAGGAGATGATGCGGATCCAAGAACGGAAGAAGAGGTCCAAAAAGAAGTCAGGTTTGGCCGGAAATCCAGAAGAAACTAATGGAAATGGAGTCCTGGAAAATGGTGCCACTCCCTCAATCCTCCAGGAACACAGATCGCCTAGAAAGGACATCGACCTGGACAGAATAAAGCCAACTAGATACAATTCTGCTACTTTTCACAGCATGACAAACTCTGCCAACAATACTATCCCTTCAATTCTCCCACCTTCAAATTCAAAATATGATCCTCCTGCTGCAAAATTGCAAGGACTGCCTCAATTTCTGCCTTATCCAAATGCTATGCCTCAGAATCACATACATACTCAAATAACCCCACCAATACCGGTGGTGCCAACTCATTCCAGGCCCAGGTATCAACAAATGATGCCTCATTTACTAGCAGAAAGCGGGTACTCGAATTCAGTCCATTTGAACCAACTCAATCCAACAAGACTTTCACCCCCATCTACGAACCTTAACCCGGGGCATAACTCCTTTTCCAAAATGTTACCTTATGACAACAATGTCAATTCCCCTCCAAATTCATATGTGCGCCCCTACTGGTCTAATCCATTTTCAGACACTTTGAGTTCAATAGAAACAGAATTACAAGAGGATTGGCTCACCAAGGTTGAAGTTTCTGCATTAGAAATTGAAAGAATAAAACGGTTATTGCCCAACTCATTCACCATTATACGAAGGTTGTACCAGCAATATCTCCGTTACGAAAATCCACATATATCGACACTAATCGATCCCAACATCCTTCTTGACCAATATGCACTGATTTATAACCAAATCCTTACTGTGAATGTCCAAGATCTCAGCAAGACGCACACATTCAGCTTGGTGGAAATGAGAATAATAACCTTGTTCTTTGTTGTTTTTGCTAACGGACTCCAATTTGAAGACAAGCCCTTGAGCAGCAGCCTTATCGAAGGGTCCATTTTCAAGCCCAATTCGGACTTGGGTAATGATTGGATCAACATTTCCAAACTCTTCCGGAGCAAAATCTTGCGATATGAGAAGACAACGGATATACTCTACCTTTTTGATTGGTTCTTCTTGATCCGATGCTACTTTTCCAGCACCAACCAGATCGTGGAAAACTACTTGGAGTTCAACAATTTGCTAAACTATGTTGTCCTAAACAACAAATTGGTCGAACTTCTTGAGGATCCTGCAAAAGAAAAGGTGATACTCACTATGCCCTCGATTTTGAGACAAGAAGTGCACGACACTTCACTAGAATATCCAAACATTGTGGAATTCAAGATCTTGGCAAGGTACTGGATCCAAATCCGCATTGTTGAGATTGAATTTGCGTTCTTTCAGTTCAAAGGCTCGTTGCTTTCGTCTCCTCAACTTAAAAACACCATTTTACCGCACGCTCAAGTTCTTGATTTTCTTTACAGCAAAGAGCTCCTTGAAAGAGAGGATCCTGTTTTCAGACACAGTCTCAAGTTGTGGGGCCTCTACTACAAGCGAGGAGTGCAGACGGTGGACCGGGTGGACATTATCAGACGCTACTTGTACTTGTACGCCAATGTGGTGGTGATCTTGAACGAAGAGCTCGTGAATTTGCAGCAGAAGTACTTGAAGACGCAGGCGTCTCCGACCGCAGAGGAAGTGGCCACGTTCACGCTTGGAAAGTCCTGTGTGGATCTTCTTGTCATGAACCAGTACACGCTCAGTCTCTTTGTGAGATGGTTGAGTTTTGTCCGGGTGGAAGCAGGCTACTTTCCGGCGTTGCGGTATACGTCGTATTTCACGTCGATGATCAACCTTTTCAACCACTTCACGATGTTGGACCAGCTCACCTGGGGCAAGTACGGAGATACGCGTGACCTCGTGGCGGAGATCGTAAAAGTGCATTCATACGAGGTGGTGAAGATCTTCTACAACTGCCTCGTGTACCAGTCGGTGTTCTTGGTGGTGTTCCAGAGCTTCCAGAACGGGCAAGCCCGGTTCCAGTTGGACTTTGACGGCAGCTACCGCAACGTGACCGAGCAGTACCACCGCATGGTGGCGCGGTTTGGCGACAGTGTGGCCTTGACACAATTGAACCGGGTGGAGTTATACGGGCGCACAATAGCGCTATTGAAGCAAACGTCCCACCACTTGCGGGCCAACCGCCAGGGCTTCGGGTCGGTGCAGGACGCCATCGGCACATACGAGCGCAGCGTGCTGGCGGAAAACTGGGACGTGCTCATCAAGGCGTACTACGGGTCGCAGGAGATGCTTCTGGGGTACGCTACCAAAGTGTGGGAGTTTTTCGCCTACTTGGAGGTTCCCCACGAACTGCAGACCAAAAGCACCAACCTTTCCATCACGCCGCAGATCGCCATGGACCAGAAGATCATCGACAGTGCCGACACCCGGCTTTCGGGCTATGTGTTCGACACCGCCTTGGTGGAGGAGTACATAGCCCATGTGGTGCCGAGGGAGTCGCGCATGGGGTGAGCCCCTTGGTTTTAGACTTAGCTTAGACTGGTAGAATCCACGGAGGTGCGCACCTGCGCCCGCAAACCAAAGCAAATCGATGCCAGGACTGGCTATGTATCACGACTGGGGCAGGCCAGGGTAATCCTGCAAGGCTTACGGATCTCTCTCACTTCGACTCAGCCCCTGCAGTGTGAACCCTTCCAGCCCCTCCTCCCTCCTCCTCCTCCTCCTCAAGGCCCAAAGGAGGGAAGAGTGTCGATCGCGATGGCTGTCATAGTTGAAACGATGTGAAACACCGCCAGAGGCCGATCGGACCAGTCCGGACTTGTGCAAGGAAAGGGAGCCCTAGACCGGACCCTGCCTGGTGGCTAAGTGGTTCCTTGCATGTGGCAATCTATGCCCGTGCACTAATGCTAATGCTCTACTCTGCTGTTAGTAATACTCTATTCTAGTTAGTAATGTTCCATTCTACTGTAACTAATGCTGTCTTCCGTAATGCTTTTGATGCTCCCCACTCTCCTTTATAGATCTACTACCGATTCGCACTGCTGTCATCCAGGCTAGCGAGGCTGTGGTGCCCAGCCTATTTTCTATTGCGCATATGACGCATACAAGACGCCAAGTAGAGCATACATGCCCACTTGCTGCTTGTTGCTTCTTCGGGTTCGGTAGCAAAACCAAAACCCCCTCTACCCCTTCCCAGACTGTAGCACAGAATCGACCAGTAGCAAAACCCGCTGTGCCAAGCCTCTCGGCCTGGCACTGACTATATATGTAGGTGACTACGCCTCCGCAAATGATCATTAGCACCTTCTATTCTTAGCCGGCAATCTATTTTAAATAGCCTCTGCCCTGTCCTGGTGGTTTTTCCTGCTCATTCCTTCCTCGTCAGTCCTTCCTCCTCTCCATCTCCTTCCTCCTCTCTTCTGCATCTCCATCTCGTGCGTGAAGTCTCGCCAAATCGTCCCATATTGTCTTCCTGCCCCCGGCACTCATCTCACTTCCTCCTTTCACAACAAACAATCCATCTCCGCCAATGAAGCTCCTGCTCTTGCTGTTGGCATCCGCCGTGGTGGCCCACGGCATCCAGTTGGACTTCGCCATCTACCGTGGTAACGACAAGCGCTCCATGGTACAGCCCGAGGACAACTCGGCCCGCTTTATCAAGAGAGACCTGGTGTTCATGGAATTGGAAAACCAACAGACCTACTACATGGTCGAGTTGGGTATGGGCCAGAACAAGGACAAGGTCGGCGTCTTGATCGACACCGGCTCCTCCGACTTGTGGGTCATGGACACCGACTTGAACTGCAGAGCCCCCTCCCGCCTGTCATCCAAGAGAGACGAAGCCGTTCTCGCCAATAGAGACAATAATAGAATAGAGGACGTCTCGCAAACCACCCTGGTTCCCTCTCCCACCATCGAAGAAAGGTTCGACTTCCAGTCCGTCTTGTCGTTTGTCAACCCATTCGGCACCGACATCCCCGCTCCCTCCGGCTCCAGTGGACCTTCCGGCTCCAGTGGCTTTGGTGGTTCCTCGGGCTCCAACGCGTGTGTCAAGTTTGGCTCCTTCGACGTAGGGAACTCGGATACCTTCAAGATTAACTCCACCGCTCCTCGCTTTGACATCGAATACGCCGACGGAACTGCTGCAACCGGTTTCTGGGCCCATGATCAAGTTACCCTCGCCAACACCACGGTTGAAAACTTGTCGTTCGGTGTGGTCAATGACACCTCATCCAATATCGGTGTCTTCGGCATTGGATTGCCGGGTCTCGAGAGTACCTTCTCCAGAGCTGATGGAACAAGACCATACATTTACGAAAACTTCCCAGTCAAGTTGAAGAACCAAGGCCTCATCAAAAAGAATGCTTACTCTATTTATTTGGGAGATGCCGATTCGAAGACTGGCTCCATCTTGTTCGGTGCTGTTGATCATGCCAAGTACAACGGTACCTTGAACACTGTTCCCATCATCAACACCTTGAATGTTGCGGGATACACCTCTCCAATTAGAATTGAGATTGTCGTTGACAACATCAATCTTCAATCTCCATCCAAAAACTACTCCCTCACCACCAATAAATACTCGGCTGTGATAGACACTGGTTCCACCTTGTCTTACTTCCCAGTTCCATTGCTCAGCAAGGTGGCTTCCACTCTTGGCGCATCTTATTCTCTGGGTGCTGGATATACCATGGAATGTACTAACGACATGTCTAACGTTGTTACCTACGACTTCAGTGGACAAGTTATCCTGGTTCCATTGCCAAACTTGTTGATGCCCCTCTCCAAGAAGACTTGTCTCTTGGGTATCTTGCCTCAAGGTGGCAACTCCATTCTTCTTGGTGACAATTTCATTAGAAGCGCATACATGGTGTTTGATTTGGACGACTTGGAAGTCTCCCTTGCGCCAATCAGATACACCGATGAATCCAGAGTTGATGAAATCGTATCTAGCGTTCCTAGTGCCGTCCTGGCTCCCAACTACTCGGCCACTAGCATTGTTAGCAACTCCGAATCTAGTGCTACTGGAAGTGCCTCGTTCAGTAACAGCCATGGTGGAAGTGGAGGAAACTCGGGTTCCAACAAGAATGGTGCCACTAGTGCCGCTGTATACATCTGGTCTCTTGTGGCTGCATTGAGTTCTATCCTCTTTATCTAATTTTATCTAATTTTATCTAACTTTCCAAGTTTCTTTTTCTTTTTTTGTAGAGTTTCATAAATAGGATGATCTATACTCGTGCAAACTGAAGGTAAGAAATAGAGTGTGCTTCTGAAGCGAAATGTGTTTCACCATTGAAACCAAGAGGGCGACAAAGCCGACAATTACGTGCTATATGTGTCCAGATGGAGTGGAAATTCTCCAATCTTTGATTTTTGAAATTCCGCATTGCATCAACCACTCCATTCCAAAGTATGGCTGCTAAATGTTTAGATGCATAGATTGAACTAAAACAACCCTTGCATTTTCCGGACCCTTTGCCTTGGAATAGGGTTTGTAAAGCCGAACGGATTCGGACGCTTTTAACGGTTTGAAGTGATGTCCAGAGGCTAAGTATCCCGTACTGTATCCGGATGTACGATCTGCACACGACCGGAACAAACTTGGGCACACGTGATTAGTAATCGTCATACAGCTTGGATTTGCTTAACCACTATAGAGCAAGGAGCTGTTTTCTGAAGCTTCTGGTCCCATTTCTGCTTGGAACGAGTCCTTAATATTGTGTACAATACTGGCACTGTTTTGTTCAACCGTCAGAAATCTCATTACTGTGCTTGAAATTCTCTACTTCCTGTGCCTGTGATCTGATCCACACCAGTCCTAATCCTCGCAATTCGGTGCTTCCAAGTACTACTATCACATATTCCACATACTACGAATTAGAGACATGGACAATTCCAATTCGGACGGTGGCGACGACAACGCAAGAGAAGTGCCAGACAACAGCCCTGATACAAACTCGTCTGCTTCCCATAACTCGGAAACTCCCGATCCCAGCAATAGACGCCATAGAACAGACGTTGGCATTTTTGAACGTTTCATGGACAGTTTCTTGGGTCTCAGATACAATCAGAACAATGTCCACTTGAGAAGACAACAAAGTGCATCGGAACCTGCTTCCACTACTTCGCCATCGCCACATTCTAGATTGAGGAGATTGGTCGAGTCTGCATCCGGAAACACCATCCGTCCCGTATCTGAAGAACCTAGTTCCACAACTGCATCAAGCAGCAGTTCAGCAAGGGACCCGCTAAGTGCAACTGCTGGTACAAGTGCAAATGCCAGTGCAAATGCCAGTGCAAATTCCAGTGCAAATGCCAGTGCAAATGCCAATACTAACGCTGGGGCTTCGACCAGTGCTCCGGCTACTAGTTATCCTGCTCTCAGTGGAGGCCAGGATGATCGGGCCATCATCATAACAGTCAACTATGTATTCTCAGATGAGAATAACCCCCAAGACCCAAACAGAACCGGGTCTCTAGTCATGTCTTTGCCAAATAATTCGTCCAATAGAGAACCTAGGGCCATCCAAGAGTTCATCAGATTAGCAACCCAAATGGCATATTCAAGCATTATAAATGGTTTACACAAAGAAAGAGGCGTTACAATCGAAAAGTTCAATTCTTTCCCTGTTGTTTCCGAGATAGATTTGGGTGAAATCCAGTCATGTTCCATCTGTTTTGAAAGCTTCCAGCATTGTGGCGATAAGTGTGAAAATTCCGATGAAAAGGTAGCTACAAAGAAGAGAAAAACTGACTCAGGTTCGGCTGCCACAGCTACCCAAGAGAATACCAGAGCAACCAGCTCAAACAATACTGAGCAAGAGCAAAAGTATTTGGTGGATTATCCAGGTACCTTTGAGCATATTGCTGTGAAGATGCCATGCAATCATATTTTCGGCAAGGACTGTTTGTTTGAATGGTTAAAGCAGCATACAACATGTCCCTTGTGTCGGAGCTCGGTTGCCGAGCCACTTCTGCATGAAAATGTTGTTTCTACGTTCAATTTCCCCATTAATGGATTGGAGGGATTGCCTCAGACAAGGATAAACTTAGACAACTACAGTGAGCGTACAAGTGATAATTCTGAACCCATATCTATGACAAGATTGGCACGTTCCGAAACTTCAGGTGAAGAAGCAATCGAGAATGATGCCCTCAGTAATATTATCAGATACCTTCGCAGACAAAGAAGAGATGAGTCACCAACAGAGCAACTCTTCCCCATCGGAATTGCAAGTCGGAGAACTGCAAATGGAATTGAAACAAGACGCACAGATGACGATGAAGTTCTTGATTTCATGAATTTGAGAAGTTTACTTGGCGACAACACTTCTTCTTCGTCTAACCCACCATCTCAACCCACTCCAAATTCGGAGCCCGACGGTGAAACAAATGATTCGCCTCTGGAACTGAACCCAACAACTAATCTGCAATCCGAGAGGTGATTTTAATGTAATGACTTCACGTATAGAATACCCAATAAATTGAATAATATTTTTGAATGTGTAATTAGCTGAAAAATTTCGCATACTTAGCCTTCTCTTGTTTCTTCTTCTTTTCAACCGATGTTTTACATGTTTCTAACGCATTTTCAATCATCTTGTCAGTTGGCAAAAGATCAATTGCAGTAGTGAGACTGTCTATGGCTTCTTCGTGTTTATTTAAAGTCATAAGAGCGCTTCCCTTTCTGAACAAGCCCTTGGCCTTTTCAGTTGCAGTCAAGTTATCGCATTCTATCAAGAAAATTGAATAGTCCAAAGATTTTTGATAGTCATTCAATTTGGAGAATACTAATGCAAGATTCGAGTAGAGTTTTTTTTTCAACTCATAGTATTTAATGTACCAGTCGGGTTCTTGATCCTGGTCTGGAATGTACTCCATCACATATCTTAGACACTTTCTATACTTGAACATTGCCTCTTTGAACTTACCAGCTTTAAATAAGAGTCCTCCACTCTCTTTTATTTTGTTTGATGCATTGTAAACGGATTCAGATGAGTCTTTCACAATGTTCAAGTCATCGTCTGGATATTCCTCGTAAATATCACCACCTATTTGATCGTAGGAGGCATTAAAAATGGGAACCTCCATACCTTCAGTCCACTCACCACAATGGACTATCCGCACAATACTTGAAGAAATTGGCACGTTGTCTTTTGTGGTGGGAACTCTTTCCACTTCTCTAACCACAGACTTACCATGAATAACATTTCCGAAAACGGTGTGCTTTCCATTCAAATGCGGTTGAGGGTGTGTTGTGATAAAGAATTGAGACCCATTGGAATCTTTGTTTCCATTATTAGCCATGCATAATTTAAATGACTCTGAAAGTGATTCCGTAAGATTCTCGTCATCGAACAAGTTGTTATTGTTAATGGTAGACACATTTCCTTTTCCTAACGTAGGAGAAGGATAATTCTTCGACTCAACCTTCCCATTTGGAATATCTCCTGACTGAATGACAAAGTTTTTGAGCACCCTATGAAATACGGTATCTTCATATGAAATCAAACCATCATCGCCTTTCCATCCTCTGCACAAATTGAGAAAGTTTTCGGTCAGCTTTGGTGCCAAATCATCGTAAAGTTCCAAAACAATTCTTCCTATTTGGGCATCGTTAATAGTAATATCTAAGAATGCTTTCAGTCTGACAGCTTCAACCTTCATTTTGGAGTTCAAGAATTGGCTGCTACTCATCTTATATTCATCTGCTTATGTAAGCAGATGGAAAAATTGGCCCTGATGCTGGTACTTCAAATTAAGTATTTCCAGATTATCATAAGACATTTATAATCCTTGCTAATGGGTTTCTATGTTAATAATTATTGGGTTAATCAAAATTTTCGAAGAATTTTTCTTTCTCTTTGTTGCTAATGAATTTCATAAATATTCAAAAATTGTAGAAATTTGAAACTTTACGATAATAATAAAAACATTTCGAAAATTACCATAAAGAAAGAAGAATACGCTTACATTCAGAAGTAAGCTAGTCTCTATCTCTGCCTCTACAATACTATAATGTATTTATTTACGAGACAGTTCTATCGTTTTGGTCAGGATAAAATAAAGTCGTGCAATGTTCATTTTACTTTAAAGTCTAGGATTCAAGAGAGAGACATCACAAGGCATATGTTTTTACGATCAGTAAGAAGGTACTCATATCAAGCTCAGCTCCATAATGCAGTTGAAAATGTCAACGTATTGTTAGAAAAGAATGATAGGTCCTCTTACCTATTGGCACAATACATACCAGAACCAGCCAGAAATGCATTTTTAGCAATTCGAGCCTTCAACTTGGAGATCAATAAAATTAGTGACGGAGGTAAGAATTCTGCCTCTTCATCCCCAAGTGCAAACAATTTAGGAGTTTCCACAGCCGATTTAAGATTCAGATTTTGGAATGACTCGATAGCGAAGGTTTTCACAGATACTTCAGATGCCGATTTGGGAGAGCCAATATCTGTGTTGTTGAGAGACGCTCTTAGAAATGACTTGAACTTGGACATATCCTACTTCCATCAAATTCTCCAGACACGTCGCCATTTCTTGAAAAACCCAGCATTTAAAACCGTGGATGACATTTGCTCCTACGGTGAAGGAACTTATTCCCAATTGAACTACATTACGCAAGGATTACTTCTTTCACCCTCGATTCTGCCTTCTGCTATTAGGCTATTAGAGCATTCTCCATCCTTACAATCGCAAATTAGTGATATTGCTGCACATATCGGCCAAGCCACAGCAGTGAGCTCGATGATCTTGGGTCTCAAGTACTATGCAACTACCCGCAACCAAGTTACTCTTCCCATTGATTTGATGACAAAGCATGATATCTCGCAGGAAGAGGTGCTAAGAATTGCACAGGGACATGTTAGCAGTGACGATCAAGCTAAGAAAATCAAAGAGAAGTTGAAGAACGCGGTTTTTGAAACAGCAACAACCGCGAACGACCATATACTTAGCGCCAGATCAAAATTGGCCAAGGCCCAAACCGCAATTGGTCAAATTGTTGCCGAAAACCGAGGTGACACATTGCTCCAAACTCACTCCAAGAAGTGGAGAAAAAGTGTTCCAGACGTGATTTTCACACCCTTGATGGTGGCAATCCCATCCACCTTGTACTTGCGCAAGCTCGAGAAACACGACTTTGACATATTTCACCCCAAGCTCGAGCAGAAAGAATGGAGATTGGCCTGGGCGTCCTTCAAGAGTTATTACCAAAGACAAATATAATGTACATAGCAATGCATAGGCGTATCGAGTTCTGTATGGGGAGCCAGTTGTTGTCGTGTCAGGATTAACATTTGACTTTACACAATAGCGTGCCTTTATCCTTCAGACAAAAGGTAGTGTATGGACGGAAAACGTCGGGTATGCAACATCGTGTTCACAGTGGCTATACAACTAAAATAAATTCTTCATTTAGTAACACTTGTACATCGATTACAAGTTGATTTACTTTCAAGGGTAAATCAAGTGATAGTCCCCGATCCAGTGATCTGATTTATCCTTGAGTACGCTTGTCACGGTACTAAGGGTAGATCTACTAGAATCGAATCATTGTCATTGATCTACAAGCAATACTTCTGTTGAATCTAACCCGAGCCTTCCTCAAGCTGCACACGAACTGAAGAAACCAATCCACCATGTCTAAATCTCCTACTCCGGATTTCCGCTTGCGAGATGATGGCGCCCCCCAATCATACGGAGTCCCCAACAAGGTTGGTATTGATCCCATAACTCTTATGATCAATGAATGCATGATTTTATCATCGGCCATGAGAAAAATGACTAGGTGGTCTCAGAGTGGCGTTGCCGCAATTCTAGGTGCTGGAGATATCTTTGGCGAAGATGAATCGCTTACACACAGCTTGGGATTATCCGCTAATGTCACAAACAATGGAATCAGACCCTCGAACGACAACCCTCTTTTCTCGAGCTTTCTCCAATTGAGAGCTATTTTGACCGATGCTGAAGATCTTTTCACCTTAGACAGCTTGACTTTATTGCAGCCCTTTTTGCTCGCGATCAAGTCGTCTTCTACGTCAGGTCATATCACCTCATTAGCATTGAATTCCATCTCAAAGTTTTTGAAATATGAAATCATATCAACGAAGTCAAAGAATTTACAGAGTACATTAATCCAAATAAGTTCTTCCTTAACGCACTGTCGTTTTGAAGCTGCAGACCAAAATTCCGATGATGCCGTTTTGCTTAAAGTTTTGCGCTTGCTTGAGGAGATTATTGAATCTCCCCTCTCTTATTTATTACCAAACGAAGTTGTTTCCGAAGTTATTCAAACTTGCTTATCTTTAGCATGCAATAAGAAGAGAAACGAAGTATTGAGAAGGGCAGCAGAAATGACTATGACGTCGATTACATTTAGAATATTTACAAACTTAAAAGAATTTAAACCAGAGAACAAAAGTGAGGATATTCAAATAAATTTCAATGATACCCAATTACCTGAAGATATTATCGGTGGTACTGATAATAACCAGTCACTTATTGGCACACCAGTCCCTGAAGCTAGACCAGAGACTAATAAAGTCGAACAAGGCGAAAATAACGAGAAGGAAGTATTGAAAGAAACAAGAAATACCTTTGAAGATCCTTATGATATCATTTGCATTAACGAATTTTTGGGAATACTTATTTCCATGATTTCTCCATCTAACCAATACCAACACATGGAGAGCACCAGGGTCTTTGCATTAAACTTGATCAACACCGCTGTTGAAGTTGCCGGGCTTGAAATACCAAAGCATCCTTCATTGCTTAATTTAGTCTCAGATCCAATTTCCAAGCATATTGTACAGATCATTACCACTACAGACTCACCTGCATTACTTCAATCATCGTTGCAATTATTTTCAACATTAGCTATAATGCTTGGTGCGCACTTGAAGTCTCAAATTGAACTTACATTGACATTGATTTCGCAATCCATATTGCCATCCACCAAGAATGCTAAACAGACAGACAATTTGAAGAATGCAAATGTTCTGAATAGAAACCCCACATCCAAAGAAATGTTGATCGAGTCTTTATCCTTATTGTGGACAAGATCCCCAACCTTTTTCACGAACTTGTTCATCGATTATGACTGTGATTTTGACAAATCTGATTTGGCAGTGAAGCTTTTAGAGTTCTTATGCAAGCTTTCATTGTCAGAATCGTCATCGATAACCACTGAGAATGTACCTCCAATTTGTTTGGAAAGTATATTATTGTTCATCAGTGGTGTAAACGACAGAATCAAAAGTTTGAACAAAGACTTGAGTAATTTGCCAATTTCTAAGTTAATCGAGGATAAAAACAACAAAACGACGTTTATCAAGTGCGCGGAATTGTTGAACGACAAACCCAAGGAAGGAATCAAAGCATTAGAAAGACATGGCTTCATCAAGGACTCAGAAGATATTTCTGAATTAGCAAATTTTTTCTTTAGCAAAGCTGGAAGATTGAACAAGAAGGTCTTGGGTGAGTTTTTGGCCAAACCATCAAATGTTGATATTTTACGCACTTTTGTGAAGCTCTTTGAATTCAAAGACCTTAGAGTCGATGAGGCCTTAAGAATCTTGTTGAAAACATTCAGATTACCAGGTGAGTCTCAGCAAATTGAAAGAATTGTGGAATTATTCGCAGAAAGATATGTTGAGTGCCAAAATGAAGTCACAGAAGCTAGTACCGAAACTGGCACAGAACCAAGGAACTCAACTGAAGGAATCGAAGATGAAAAGATTCCCGAACATGAGCCTGTCCGCCCAGATAGAGATACCGTTTTTATTTTGTCTTATTCTATTATTATGCTTAACACTGATTTGCATAATCCTCAAGTGAAGAATCAGATGATGCTAGATGATTATAGAAGAAATTTAAGAGGGGTGTACAACGGAAAAGACTTCCCAGAGTGGTACCTTTCAAAAATTTACCATTCAATCAAGGATAAGGAAATTATTATGCCAGAAGAGCATCATGGAACGGACAAGTGGTTCGATGATACTTGGAATAATTTGATCTCAATTCAAGCATCTAATTCAGAGACTTCCAACGATTATTCTCTATTCGAGATTTGTCAATTTGATAAGGTTTTGTTTGAGTCTATTGTGGAGAATTTGATTTCCACTTTTATAAATGTTTTCAAGGAAGCATCCGATGACCATATCATAACTCGGTTAATGTCATCTATTGATAAGTGTGCAAACATTTGTTTGTACTATAATTTAGATGAGTCCATCGGTAAGCTAATTGGATTTTTGGCTGATTTGACTAAATTGACCTCCAGACAAGTCTTCCCCAAGCCCATGGCCTCACCAAATGCAGACGACTTGCGAGACGAAATTCCAATAACGCAGATCAAATTGGACAAAAAGCAACAAGTTATTACCATAAGTGAAATGTCAGTTTGGTTCGGTAGGGATTTCAAGGCACAGCTCTCTATTGTTGTGTTGTTCAGATTGATCAAAAAGAATGATTGCAAAACCTCAAATTCCTGGAATAAGGTTGTTGAGATTATTTTGAATTTATTTGAAAATTGTCTATTGGAATCCAATTTATTTAATGATTTCCAAAAGAAACTTAAGTTGCCACCACTTGCAAAGGTCAAGCCCAAATTTACAATCAATAAGGTTAAATCTGTGAATTCATCTGGTCTCTTATCAACATTTTCATCATTTTTGAAGGGATATTCAGACCAACCACCAGAGCCCACAGATCAAGAAATTGAATCTACATTATCAACTCTTGATTGTATTAAATCCATAAATATCCCAGGAATTTTTGAGATGATCTCGAGAGGTCCTTCAAAAGATCTTGTTTCTTTCGTGGATATTCTTTTGGAGTCATTTCCAAAGTTGAGCAATGAATCGAAAAGATATTTCGAAACTGAATCATTGTTCTTATTGGAGACTTGTGTCTGTTTTGCGTTGATCTCGAAAGATCAATCATTATTTAGAAGAGTTTCATCCAAGATTGACAACGTGGAACTCTCCTTAAAGGGTCGCCTAAGGGCAGATTGCTATAGGTTGTTGTTGTTGAGAAAACTTCAATGTGAATCAGAAGAAGAGAAGTCTGAAGTACTAGAGAAAATTTTATCTTTATTGAAGAATATTCAAACTCTCGATAAAGAAGTTTTGAATCATCATGGCGTTCAACTCCTTCAACCAGTTCTTTCATTGGTTGATCATGACAGCTGGTGCTTTTCTGATTTGATAAATAATGCAGAGTATTGGAAGGTTTTGAAACATTTGGGGTCGATACAAATCCTCTCCTCTGATCTTCTCGCCTTCGTCGAGGAAATCATCAAGAGTTCACCCAAAGATATCTCCGATGGAAATTTCATGTTTATTTTGGGACTACTTGATGAAGTATCGTCCTCGGGTGCCATAGCTTCAAGGTTTGAGCAAGAAAGCGAAGTATCCAAAATAGAGGATGAAGTATATCTTCAGTTAATTTCCACATCGAAGCAATCTATTTCCTCGACTCAAGAATTGAATAATATTGTCAAGCGAGATGGTCTCGGAAGCAAGGAGTTCTCAATTTCATTAATTCAAGCATTGGCCCATCAATGTTTTAATCCATGCAGAGAAATTCGAAACCACGCTTTGAAGACTTTACAGACATTGTTAGTTTCTTTCGAAAGTACTGACTTGTTGACTCCTCAAGGGATCTTTGAGTATGGCTTATTTCCATTACTTTCTGAACTTAGCAAACCTGAGGTTCTCCACACTGATCCAAAGGGTTTCACCAAGACTCAAGCTGAAACTCTTTCTTTAACCAGTAAAGTATTTTTGAAGTTTTGCAGTGATTTCAAGGAAGATGAAATTGACCAAGTTTGGATCGCCATTCTTGATCATATTATCATTTTCAACGAGAGAAATGGAAAACCAACTCAGCAAGTCGCATTCAAAGAATCTACTTCAGAAGTTATTAAAAACATGGTTTTGGTTCTCCAGGCCAATGGAATGTTGAAACCTGAACTGGAAAAGCTTTGGACTACGACAAGGGATAAGATTGGTGCATTTTATCCTGATTTGAAGACAACTTTACTTCCTGATGAAACTATTGACAATACGAAAGATCAAAATACTACCAATGAATAAAAATTATCGTGGGCATAGAAAATTTGATAATCTTTATTGTAATAGACTAATACATATTGAAATATTACCACTGTAAGCTGAAGCACGTGACTAAAGACTGAAAAAAATGAGATCAATTTGAACTCTTCTTGAAGGAACAACGATGGTCAACACTCAAACATACACTGAACGTGCAAAAGCTCATACTTCTCCAGTAGCAAGCAGATTGTTAAATCTTATGGAGGCAAAAAAGACTAATTTGTGTGCTTCTGTGGATGTAAAGACAACGAGGGAATTTTTGAGTTTGGTGGACAAACTTGGACCACACATTTGTTTAGTGAAGACTCATATTGATATCATTGACGATTTCAGCTATGAAGGAACAATTATTCCATTGATTGAATTATCCAAGAAGCACAACTTTTTGATTTTCGAAGATCGGAAATTTGCAGACATCGGAAACACCGTAAAGTCTCAATACGCTGGAGGAGTCTATAAAATTGCTCAATGGGCTGACATTACCAATGCACATGGAATAACCGGTGCAGGCATTGTTCAGGGCTTAAAATCTGCTGCAAAAGAAACTACCGATGAGCCAAGGGGATTGTTAATGTTGGCAGAGTTATCTTCCAAAGGTTCTTTGGCTTATGGAGAATACACTGAGAAAACTATTGAAATAGCCAAGAGTGACAAGGAGTTTGTCATTGGATTTATTGCTCAAAGAGATATGGGCGGGTTGTCCGAGGGATTCGACTGGATTGTTATGACTCCAGGTGTCGGTTTGGACGACAAAGGCGATGCTTTCGGTCAACAATATAGAACAGTCGAAGAAGTAGTTTCCACTGGAACTGATATCATAATTGTCGGTAGAGGATTATTTGGTAACGGAAGAGACCCAGCGGTAGAAGGAAAAAGATACAGGGATGCAGGCTGGAATGCCTATTTGAACAAAACTAATAAATAAGAATCTAATAATCAAAATCAAGCTAATATTAAATATATACAAGAAAAGTGTTCCACTAATTGTCTCGGGAATGGTGTTGAGGAAAATTTGGAATATGCCTATGAAATTAGTCCTTCTTCGTTAAAGTCGTCTGCTAGTTTAGTTCTCATGATTTCGAATACCAATAATCCCACCGAAGTAGCTGGAATTGTAGTTAATGCATTCCTAATAAAGCCTTTGTAAGCAATGTTAAACCATGTAACTTTAGACTTTGACTTCATCTTGACGACTTGATGATATGTGTCAATGTATGAGTTATAATATAACTTTATGAATGGTCTAGATTGAGTAAACGAGGAATTGTATATGTCAAGAGCTTCCAATCTTGACAAATGTATCTTTTGGAGCTTTGTTAAAGGGTACTGAACAGCTAGTAATGAAAATGCAGCAGAAGCACCAGCTAACAATATGAATGTTGATTTTAATAATTTTGTCAGTCTAGTATGCTCCAATCGTACTAATCTTTCATCTATTGGTTCTTCGTTGTGTTTCAAGAAAGGAACATCCATTAGCACCTTATTCTTCACTTTTCTATAAGTTGTTATCATTCTATAGGTTAAGTTGTATCCCTGGGTCTTTACTATTTCAAAAGTTGAGAAGTAAAATGCAAACCCCAAACTTTCCTTAATAAAAGAGAATCCATATCCGGCAAATACTCCAACCAATCCAATTTCTTTAAGTTTTCTAAGACCATACACCCACAAGTTTTGATGCTCACCGTTCAACATCTCTGCAGCTGTCAGTCTTGTATAAATTGCATCTACTGGTGCAGCTGCTAGTGATTGTGCCGCACCAGCTAAAAATCCAGCTCTCCACGTATCAAGGGGAGAGTAAGAAAACTTTTTTTTCGATTCTTTGTTGTCAGCAAAAGTGTCAAGGGTTGAAAGATAAGTGCCATACAAAATCAACCCGGTAGCAGAATTTGCTAGTAAAGGAGGTAATACTTTCTCAGGAATAAATTTCCAGCCTTCTTTCTTGATCACATTCACAAGCATTCCAATTGATGAATGTGTCCTGAATCGGTAAGGTTTCTCGGCAATATTGTCATGTTTGTTGGCCAATTCTCTCACGTATGCTAAGTAATCGAATCTTGATGGACGAAATAACTTCACAGGAGTCCTTAAATATAATGCTTGAAGTTGGTACACTAGTGCTCTTATACCTGCTGTAGATAATGTTACTTGTTGATTGGTACTTTTCGGTGTCTTGTGAGTTTCGATCTCTTTTTCTAAGGAATCTGACAATACGGGGGCTCCTAAGGCAATAGATAAGATCCTATGTCGACTCATTAGCCAAAAGTCATGTATAGTTATATTCAGGTAAGAATATTAGAGCCTCTTTGGTGGATATTAAATCAAGATGTGCATATGGATCCAGATATGATAAGATTTGCCTCCGAGAATATTAGCTCGCTGAACGAAGATTTATCGATGTAACTTATAATACCAACGAACTCCTTTCGTTAGGGAATGTAGCAGCCTCGAAGCACGCACTGGGTAACTTTAACTATTGACTTAATGGATCAACTTGAGAATTCTAGCCTTTGGATCTTGCAAAAAAAAAATCGCACGTACATGTTACGCTCAAAAATGATAATTTTAGCACATAGTGATTTTCGAAATTACCATTCTCTAATGAATGCACTAGTGTGATTAATTATAAACCAATAATAGATGCTAAATTTTATTCTTCCCTATAAAGTATTATTTCACTCTGCTTAAAATACCTTCTAGAATCCTCATCTATTAAGACCAAAGACAAGTATGTTCTGGTAGAAAATTTCTTGTTGATATCTTTATAAGTTGGAATCAAATCAAATCCTCCTAAGAACAATCTTATTGGAATTGTTTCTCCTTTTATGGGTGCACCATCCATGATCTCAAATCTAATTAATGTTTCACTATCTATGACTTGATTCGGTGCCACTCCCACTGTTTCCCTTTTAATCAAAGACAATTCCATATGCTTAATCTTTAACCTAACAAGTAGGAAATATATCCTTCCAATGATCACGTCTTTTAACGAAAATCTTGACTTCAGATACTCAAACTCAATATGCAAACAATCTTCAATTCCAACATCCATTTTTACCGTGGGCTTTGAAGAAATAGGAGTATCATTTGTAGTACTATCTTTCCCAGTGTTATTTTGATTCACATTTTGGGGCTGGAGTGTAGCTGGAGCATTGCTGAATTGATATACCCACATTTCCTTTTCTCTTATGACACCTGAAGATGATTTCTTAGATACGCTTGCTCTTAGGAAATATCTCAATCTTGCATTCTTACCTCTATAGCTCTCATATTGTTTCTCAACGTTCTTGAATTCAAACGAATATGTCTCTTGATGGGTCAACTGAGAAGGAGCCGATAATTCTGTAGCCAAGGACAAGAACTCAGATGATACTAAGCCATCAATGTTAGTCTCAATCACCCCTAACAATTGAATCCTAATTCCAAGATGATCGACCCTCTTTCCTTCTTTGGTTCTAATTATTACGTTGCCTTTAACTGATTCTCCGTCTTTGTATATGGGTAACTTCTCAATTCTTCCTTGAGAAGTTTTCACTTCAACATGCTTTCTATTATCTTCATTGTCTAGTCTTAACTCAATGTCTAGCGATGACTTCGAAAAAATGGACATTCTGGATTTTTAACTGTCTATATTATCATGTACGATAAAGGGACAATCTAAAATTGTAGTGACGAGTGAGTCACGTGACCATGTTTTTACTGTACAAGAACTCCACAAGTCTAACTTTGAAGGTCAGATTCTGACATTCAATGTAATATGTAATATTCATTTGAGAGCTCTGTCACACTTATCTTCTTTTTACATAGAATTTTGTGAAACCATACAGCCTAATTTCCAAAACTCACACATAAGTGTGCTGTACACTACCTTTTCACTATTTCGAAGCCAGATCTCTATGTAATTGAATAACTATTTCGAACATTTACCAAAACGGCAAAGAATTTAATAACAACATCGGGCGAGTATTTCACTACACCTGCAGTATATCGGATAAGCCGTCAAATTTCTATTGGGAATTCATTGAGTCGGATTGAAACGCTATGTCCTACATAGATGAGATTGCCCCTGATGTGGTTACTCCTAATGATTCAAAATCAAATCTGGACCAGCCTTTGAAGCATTTGGATACGGTTATTGCATTATATGATTTTCCAGGGACACAGATTTCACATTTGCCTTTGAGTTTGGGCGATACTGTGTATGTACTTGCTAAGTCTGATACTGGCTGGTGGGATGGAGTATTGATTACGAATAATGAACTTCAGAGGGGATGGTTTCCCCATAACTATGTTAGATCGGTTTATTATGTTCAGCCAGTGCTTAACAAACTAAAGAGCAATAAAGAAATTGATTCAATTACTGCTGCTAATACAGCAGCTAACGTACTCATACCATCTTTCACTAATCTACTTCAAAGAAATGTGTTGGACTCTGAAAAAAATTCACCAGCAGCAGGCTCAAGAAAAAACTCGGTTGTTAGTTTTGCTAGCTCTGAAACCAGTATTCCATCTGATCCAAAAGTTAATGCCTCAGTTACAACCTCACGACATTCGAGTACTCCTTCCCAGCAGTCTAACCCAACAAGTCTGGTTCAAAGAAACTATTCACATATCTTGGGGGCAGGTGAAATCAATGAGGATATCATATACACTTCGTTGGAGGAAGCTGAGATTCTTCTGGAAGAATATAGAGAGAAAAATAAGAAAATTGTTACGTGGATTCCAAAGTGCACTACTAGTGGTGACTCCGTGTTCTACTGTGACGCTTTAGATTTATATTGCGAATCTATTCCAATGTTGAATTATGATTTTTCTGATTTTCCACTTAATCTTGAATTACCATCAAAACAAGCGATGAGTGATAAGCCGATAGTTAAAATTGAGTCTGCTTCAAGCAATATAACTAACGAAAATAATAGTATACTTGGAGCAAGACAAAATTCATCTTTTGATCCGTTGAAGAGGGAGTCCAATGCTTCCTCCATGAATTCCCAAAGTTCCGGAGCCTCATCTTATCACAAGTTCTCACAGCCATTCTTTGCAACCGAAAACTTGTTCTATAAACATCCATCAGATTTAACAAAATGGACGGAAGTACGCGAAGAGTTTTTATACTTGATTGATTTATCCTTCAAAGCCTTGCGGGATTATAATAAGCTGTTGTTCAGCACCCATTTCTTTAAATTGCACAAGTTAATTTCAGTGGTTTTTTCTGCCTCAAGGTTAGCTCAAGATGACTTCATCAAGACAAAATATGAAAAATCGATCAGAAAGAAACTAAAAAAGATCTCATCCTCATTTGCTCAAATCTACATAAATGGGATTCTACATCTAAGCGTGATGCATCACTCTTTCACGTCTTCTGAAGATCAATTGTTCAGTATGGATATTTCAAAGCTCAATAGATCGACAGGCAGTAATCAGGGTACAAGTTTTGCAGACTCAATAGGATCTTCAATTTCTACGTTGAGGCATAACTCAGATGAAGGGGCTGTATTTCCAGGGAACACAAATATGAATCCACTTCAATCTAATCTTCAAAATCTGACTTTGAATGAAGACCAAGAATTTATAACCTATTTTCAACAAATTGAGTATGAAGTGGACAACATTAAGCATAATATGATCTCATTGACCAAAATATTTTTGAAATTGACCGTTGACAAGAAAGTTCAACGCTCTGACTATGAAGGATCAGATGTTTCGGAAGAAGAGAGTGAAGATCGCTATAATTTGTTACCACAAGTTTATCCTCGGTTTATTGTTGATGAATTCAACGGGGGAAATTGGTGCAATCCATTTTTCACTTCGAAGAATTCCATGCTCAATGTTGGGGGTGATGATAAAAAGAATAGGTTGCATTCCAAAGTCATTATTGATGCTCAGGCATATGATTCTATTAGACATTATGCTGACGAAATGGCTTCCTTAAGTAAGGAGACTTTGAAATTCTTAGATCCAAAAGTTCAAAGATTGTACTTTAATGAATCCTTAAAGGGCGAGAGGAATATTCAAATCTTGCGTTTGATTTACAAATATTTGAATTATGCAAGTTCAATGATAGACTTGATAGAGTCCTTTGATTTTACCGTGTTCTGCCTAATAAAAAGGTATTCTGCAGAAGAAGATCCAATAGGAGTGAGTGAAGCTTTGAACAAAAATCATATCTCAGAATTTTCTACGTCACAATCTTCCAGTCTCTTGACCTTTGATTATCCTGTTGTTCTCGATTTTTTTCAACTAAAACAACAATTTCACGACCTAGTTTTAAAAATTGTGATGTCCACCCAATCTCTAACTCTAGAAGATCCCGAAGTATTCAGAGGCCTTAAAGAGGAAGACCCATTGTTTTACAACAGAGATATTTTGAAAATACCAACAGAAAAGGCAGCCTTATTGTTGATAAGTATTCTTGCTGAACAGTTGAACGAGTCAAAGGGTGAGGCAATATCATTAAACCATGACACTTTGATGTCAGGCTATTTGAGAGATGGTATCGACTTTTTGGACAAAATATCATCAATCATACAACAGTTGATTGATGAACGAGAGACAATATTAAACTATGCAACTAGAGTTATGCATGATGATTTTAATGTTCAGCTTCTCATGACAGAAAGAAACAACACAGTTTTGTCTTCAAAATCTGAAGAAGGGGATTCCTATTACAGTGGTGGACAAAAAAAATCTACAGATACTCCATGGTATCTAGAGGGAGATGACGAGTTTGATTTATTATTAGACATGAAAGGACAAATCAAGGGCGGTACAAAGGAAGCCTTAATATCACATTTGACACACCATGACCTGTTTGATTCAAATTTTAATTCATCATTTCTTTTAACATTTGCATCCATCATGACATTGGGTGAATTTATTGGACTCTTGATCAATCGGTTTAATATTGAAGCTCCAGAAGGCTTGAGTTATGAAGAGTATAATACTTGGATTTCAAAAAAGCAGAATACAATTAGGTTGAGGGTAGTCAATATTATGAAATTGTTAATAGAAAAGCACTGGTGCGATTCTTATTACAATGAAACCGTCTTAAAAAAGTGGTCAGTATTTTCTTTGTCTAATAGTGTACAAAGTTATTCGGTTGGAAAGCTGTTATCGAATAGTCTAACTAGATTGATGAGTGGGGAACAAGTATGCAGCATAAGGCAACCGGTCCTCCCAAACACCAAACCACCAGCACCTTTGACAAAAGGATCTTTAATGAAGAAAATCAAGTTATTGGATATCGATTACATTGAACTTGCAAGGCAGTTAACTCTAAAAGAATTTAATTTGTTCTCGAAAATTACAAAATTTGCATGCATTGCCAAGGTTTGGGGTAAAAAGTCGGGTTTGAGTGAAGCGACCGATCATATCACCGCATTTATCAAAGCTTCAAATCAATTAACCAACTATGTGGCATATATGATCCTACGTAAGACTGAGACCAGGAAGCGGGTGCAAGTAATAAGATATTTTGTCCAAGTGGCGGAGAAATGTCGACAATATAACAATTTTTCGTCCATGACTGCCATAATTTCAGCACTTTACTCTTCTCCAATACATCGTCTCAAGAAGACATGGAAATTCTTGAGTGCTGATGTGTTGACACAGCTTCAAAATATGAATAAGTTGATGAACTCCTCGCGAAACTTTAATGAATATCGTGACGTTCTCAAGTTTGTTGGTTCTGAACCTTGTGTTCCTTTTTTTGGAGTTTATTTAAGTGACCTTACTTTTGTCTATCATGGAAACCCTGATTACTTGATCAACAGGACTAGAATGACAAATTTTGCAAAACGAGCAAAAACGTGTGAGATTGTGACTGGTATTGATAAATTTAAGGAGACGGCATTTAACTTTCATGAAGTCAATGAAATCCAAAAATATTTAGACTCTTGGTTTGATAAGTGTCCGACTATTGAAGAACAATATCAGTTGTCCTTGAACTTAGAGCCTCGAGAAACTACATCTACGCAAAATGCTTCCGTTTCAAATTCAAGCGCTTCTAAAAGTTCAAATATACCTTTGAATTCCGGTGGACATGTACATCACCCAAGCCTTACACTGCATAAAGTTAGTAATACCTTGAGCAGTTTTGCATTCAAAAATTCTTATTAATAGTATTTAGTTTACTTACAACGTCTAAAGGAATGCAGGAAAATTAACATTAATACAAATCTATTGAAATTAAGAGAGCGTTGAAAGGTGTACTCAGTCAACAGTTTCATAGTCAACGACCAAAGAGAATTAAAAATGAATGCTTTCAAACTGAAAATTAAATAGGAGTTAAGTGTGTTTGGACAACCTTTATCAGTCTTGGGTACTTCGGAAATTCAATTTGAATTTTCGAATAGAGTAAGTGTTGAATGGCACAGAAGTATTTATTTCCTCCACAAACTTCATGAGTTCTTCCTTGATCAATGTATCTTGTTGCTTAGTCATATCTTCTAGGCACTCCAACACGTTATTCAAATTCGAAACTTGTTGATCTATGTGATGGTGCAAAATGGATGCTTTCTTTTTGAGTTTTGTACACTCTAGTTCATTTGACTTTGGAGGAGGTTTGTAATCATTTATGAAGGTTGATGGGGAGGTAATCTCAGAGGATTCTGTTAGTACAGAAACATTTGAATGTGATGATGTAGTTGTCAGGATGGACTTAGTGCTGTTGTTCCGAAAGCAAGCATGATCTTCTTCGCTCAAATTTGAATCAATATCATCTGGAAATGACTCTTTACTTGATTCGAAGTCAAATTCGTCGGCGAAAAGGCCATCAAGTTGGTTAAATAAGCTCTTTGTGGGCATTCCATCTGTATCTAGATGTAATTGGATTTGGATGAATCTAGTAAACTTGAATATTTATGAATGAGGAATAGTTTTAGTAGAAATAAGACTTTTAAGAATCAGCCAAGCTATAAGACGTGTTCAGTCCATAAAGGATATTTTCTATATCTAATAATGTCGTCTCTTTTCTGAAGTTCGCGTCTAAAAATCACCTAACCTATTGATAGTGCTGGCGTTATTTCGCCTCCTAGAAGCCCACTTATTGAAATTCGCGTCAGAATTCCTATATTTGGAGCACTGACAAACATCACTCAGCGCGTCAATACGAGGGCCCTGACGTAATGTAAAGATTGGGTCACGTGACTTAAGGTAAAGGTATACACAAGTACCTAACGAAAGTACTTGTGCAGATGGACGTATCTTGCATATACACTGAGGTCTTCTCTATTAATCTAATTTCCAAGATTAACATATCCACGTTGGATATTGGAGGGAAATGAATACTATACCAAATGGTTCGAGAAACAATATTGGGCAAGGTTTACCCCCCACAAGCTCCATAAATGTCAAGAACAATTGTTTACAGCCCTCACGAGCTTGTAGGTATTGTTATCAATGTTTGCAATTTCTTGAGATTATTGATAAAGAACGGAATTTGATCATCCCTTAGATTACAAAAAAATCGTCGGAGCTCCGCGGCTGCTTTCAAGTTTACATTCTGCAGGCATATAAAGCCAAATAAAGTACCTAGTTAAATATTATTGTATTCAAACATAAAAATTCAACCACTATATCCTCAATGACTTCTACGAAACCTTCAAAAACTATCTGCGTTTTTTGTGGATCATCGTTTGGTGCCAAATCTTCCTTTGCCAAAGGGGCGACTGAATTGGGACAGGCATTGGCTGCCAAGAACTGGGGGTTAGTTTACGGAGGTGGTTCCACTGGTATTATGGGCACAATTGCTAGAGCTTGTGCTACAAACGGTGGATATGTGCATGGTATCATCCCAGAGGCATTAATTTCTAGAGAGAGAACTGAAGTGAACAGTGATGAATTTAACAAAAAGATTAAGGAATCCATCGAGAATCATGATGGTTCTACCCCATTGCCAGATTCCAAAGAATATGGTAAAACAACCTTAGTCAAGGATATGCATACTAGAAAGAGAATGATGGCCGAAGAAGCAAACGCATTCGTGGCATTGCCAGGTGGTTACGGCACTTTGGAAGAGCTCATGGAAATGGTTACTTGGTTTCAATTGAATATTCATAACAAGCCAATTGTGGTCTACAATGTGGATGGTTTTTATGATAATTTTTTAAAGTTTATCGAAGATTCGATTTCAAATGAGTTTGTGAGTGCAAAAAATGGTGAGATTATTAAGGTTGCAACTAGTGCTGAGGAATGTTTGAAATTGATCAGCGAATTTCAGGTTCCTGAAGGAAGATTCGACTTGAAATGGGATACTACTTAGATATTCTATACATATCCATTTTCTAGAAGAGGTTTAATAAATGCAAAAAAATATAACACGATTTGAGATTTGAATAAATATCAGTGGGGATTAAAATCTTCATCCAAATGTTCATCATGTACATGAAAGAGGTCTTCGAACTCATCATCGGGGATTTCTACTTCAGAAAGATATCCCGTTGCAACATCATACATCATACCCCAAACTTCTATTTGTCCATTTTTGAGAGCCATCGAAGCACTAGGGTGTCTCTTCAAAGCCGTCACCGATGCAATGACGTTTAACTCTGCCAATTTTCTGGCTTTGGCTTTAGGATTCAGGTTGAACTCGTTCAATACCTTTAAATTAGCAGCCCTGATATGTCTAATTGGATTCAACCACAAATCAAGAACACCTCCAATTCTCTTAGAAGAAAGGGATGCCCATACCCCTCCACAGTCAGTGTGACCACAAACAATGATTTTCTTTACTTTCAAGACATCTACTGCAAACTGAATTACACCTTGAGATGAGATATCATTGGCGTTGACAATGTTTGCAATATTCCTGTGCACAAAAATTTCTCCGGGTAAGGTGGATAAACATGATTCACCTGCTCTAGAGTCAGAGCAACCAATCCACAAAGTATGAGGCGACTGACCTTTTCCATTTAAATCAAAGATATGATTTGAATGGTTGTGCTTAACTGAATCCACAAAGTATTGGTTATTGTGCAAGTAATCTGCCATCGTCGATTCCTTAGATAGCGTAAATGGAAAGTTCGAATGATTACTTGGTTTCTTCATGGGGGCCCTTTTGGTTTCAGCATTCTTAGCATCGACTTCATCTGGCAATTCCATCAAGTCTGATTCATGATCCTTCTCCAATTGATAATGCAATATGTTTTCTCTGCCCATTCTTGCGCTTGAATTGCCAATTCCTCTGATTTGTTGCCGAGCGACGCCAGTGACTTGACGTTGTATTCCAATCTTCCACACAGACACTGTGAATAACTTTTATCCTTGGGGTCTTTGACGATTATATATAAACCGTCAGAAAATTTTGTTGGCAAGTAAATAAAAAGGTATTCAATTAAGTATATCTGCTACACACGAATCTTCACATCAGCCTATTAAAAGCCATGCTCTTACTTATCTTGCACTCTTCTCACAGAGAAATGTACCTTTTTTGTGCTAGAAATTACATTTATTTTACAGGTTATCGATGAGGTAAGTCCCTAAATTGCAGAATTTCTGTGATGCAATATGTATTATAATTATGTGGTGTCCAACAAAATTAAAACCAGAGTTATGATGGAAGTTGTGGCAGATCTACCTTTTTATATAGTATCAAATGGATATAAACCCCAAATTTACTCAAACCTATTACCTGAACAATATGGTTTGTGGAATTAGTAGCATCCTCTCGTAGGCGCTTGAGACAACGAAGAGCAAAATTCACATCCTTGTGCGCCTAAATGCAGAATCTACTATTTTGTTTGAGTATAATCAATGTTAATTATCTCTTCACGTGATCCTTGGAAACTAGTTCCCAAACTATTTGTAATCGAATCACCTAATTAGAAATGCTGGTACTAGAAGAGAATGCTTCAAACCCTCCTAGCGTAGTGTTAGAAGATGAAACCGACGAAGTGGTAGCAGAAGATGAAGACGAAGATCAATTGAGTCATCTTATAAAGGAGAGCATAAACAGCGATGTCCAATCTATAGAGCAGGAAGAGTTTAACTCCCTTTCAAAAGATCATAAATTAAATCGGTTGAATAATTTGATACAAAAATCGCAAATTTATTCACAAATTATTGCTGATAAAATCTTACAGAATTCCATTAACTCTAGAAATGGGCAAGTTGGACCCAATGTCGATCCCAAATCAAGTGGTCCCAAAAGACGTAAGTTGATGAAGCAACAAGATATCACACACATGATGAGTATCAAAAGATCAAATTCTAAAAAGAAAGATGGAGAATCAGCTCATAATATACAAAATTCATCAAGTATTCCACAGCCCAAGGCCATCACTGGTGGAATGATGAAAAGTTACCAATTGGATGGTTTACATTGGCTTACTACACTTTATGAAAATGGCCTAAATGGTATCTTGGCTGATGAAATGGGATTGGGTAAGACTTTGCAATGTATAGCCTTTTTGAGCTTTTTGATAGAGAAGGGAATTAAAGGTCCATTTTTGATTGTAGTTCCTTTGTCAACTTTGTCCAATTGGGTTAACGAGATCAAAAAGTTTGCACCGCTGATAGAGGTGTTACCATATTGTGGTTCTAAGAAACTACGAGCAAAGCTAAATTTGAAGACAATATCTAGAAAAACTAATATTGTTTTGACGTCATATGAAATTTCCATAAGGGATTTCAGTAAGTTTTTTCAAATCGATTGGGCATACTTAATTGTCGATGAAGGTCATAGATTAAAAAATAGTGAGTGTACTCTAATAAGATTTTTGAAGAGACTCAATACGTCGAACAGGCTCTTGATAACAGGAACTCCACTTCAGAACAATTTAAATGAGTTATGGTCATTGCTTAATTTCATCTTGCCAGATATTTTTCATGATCTTGGACTTTTCCAGCAGTGGTTCAACTTCGATGAGCTTACAAATTTTCAGAAGAATAATCTAGATGATGAAGACGAGGAAACGAAGAGGTTTATTCAACTCAACATCCAAGAAAATTTAATTCAGAATCTCCATACAATTCTTAAGCCATTCATTTTGAGAAGAATTAAACGAGAGGTAGACAGGTCATTACCTCCAAAAAAAGAGTACTTGATTCATATTCCGCTTAGTCGAGTTCAAAAAAGTTTGTATAGCCATGCTATGAGAAATTGTCTTCAGGAAGGTTTATTTGAGGTTGCTCTAAGTGAATACGTACAATCAAACTTTCCAACGGAGTTTAGCACAAAGAGAGATATAATGATAATTGAGAAATTTATTCTTCAATCACAGGAAGCAAAGGTTGACTCGAATATTTCTACAACAACAAGAAGACTAGTCTATACAGAACCTAGTTCAGATGATGAATTTGAATTGCCCCAGATAAATTTGTCTTTAATCGAAAAGAGTGAACAAGAAGGATTACTCACTAAATTTCAGAAGCAAAAATTATCCAAATCCAAGAGACAGGATCTAATTTTACAAGAAGTTTTACCAAATATCAAAAAGGGGATTAACAATTTACCATTAAGAAATACAATGATGCAATTGCGCAACATTTGTAACCTGCCGCACATTTATTACGAACCATTTGATCTTCAAACTTATGACGCAACCAAGGAATCGATATTCATGAAACTGCTTTATAAAAATTCTGCTAAACTTCAAGTCTTGGACCAACTTTGCAACGAAATATTTTCCCGAAACCATAAAGTATTGATATTTTCTCAATTCACTAAGATGTTGGACTTAATGCATGACTGGTTTAACTTTCAGAAAGTCGACGTTTCCAGACTAGATGGAAGTTCAAGTCAAGATGAAAGGGATTCGGAAATCGAAAGATTTAACAATTCTGACCAAATAAAAGTTTTCCTTTTATCAACGAGAGCTGGTGGCTTAGGCATAAACTTAACTTCTGCAGATACTGTTATCTTATTCGACAATGATTGGAATCCCCAAATGGATCTTCAAGCAATAGATCGTGTACATCGAATTGGGCAAACAAGGCCAGTAAAAATCTTTAGGTTCTTGGTAAGGGATTCTATTGAAGAACTCTTGATCAGCAGATCTTCATCGAAAAGATTCCTAGAAAAGCTAGTCATTCAATTAGGTGAATTCAAGTTCAATAAATTAAGAAAGATTATTGATGAGGCAGATAATCTCAATATATCCTCGACGGCATTCAAAGAACTTATTGACGTATCTAAATTCTCCTTCAAACAAAGTGAATTAAACAATAAAAAGATGATCAATCAGAAGGTAGGGTTATCTCAAATATCAGAAGACGAAGAACCATTTACTTTGACTCACGATGAACTCACAGAATTGATGGATCGGTCCGAAAGTTGTTATGGGAGTACAAATGATTATACTTCTAAGAATATTTCAACATTTGAAACAGTTAACAATTTAGACAAGTAAACTAGTCTCTCTCGCTCGAAAGTTTGGTGAATTTTGACCTCCATCTCAAGGAGCTCCAAACTGCACTATAGCTCCAAGTCAATTTTTCTGCACCTTGCATGAATCCAGTATACTTATTAAATTGCTCAGACATGTTTCCTTCATTATCCATGTGTTCTTTGATAACTTTCATAAATGAATCAGCGAAAGCAAATAAATTTTCAGAAATTTTGGCATGTTCATATGAACCGTAGATGATAGTATAATCATTGTCACCTTCAATTTGCAATTTTTGGAGGTTATAGAAACGCTCATAAAAGAGCCTATTACTTGAATTGATATGTATATCCTTCAAGTATTTTTGTTGTTTGAAAAGTAGTTTATAAATTAGCTCCGAAACTGCAGCAGTGGTTAAAAACCAGGGGTTACCTTCAGAAACAGAATATCCATCATATTTGTCTTCAGGATATCTTCCTATTGCAACTCCAATAAATTCTCGAATTTTATGATTGATTGGGTATCGTACCTTCATATCTGTTACCATTGATATGATTGTATTTAATATTTTATCATCGTCAACGTCGAAAGGAATATCGGGAATATCCACATCGTTGTGTGAATGAAGAGAGCCTAAGAATACCGCCGCATCAAGTCCCGAGCGGATACCTTTTCTGAACAATTCTGGAGTTTCAATTATGTAGTTTGTTTTGTTTGAGATAAAGCCCGAATCAACGTCTAAGAAGTTCTTTAATTTCCAGAAAGTATCCTCTAAAATAGAAGACAACTTCGAATCAAAATTTCTTGCATATACCATTCCTTCATAAACAGCTCTGAGTTGTGTTAAAGAAGTATAAAAATGAACTGAATATACTTCTTCCCATAAATCGTAGCCAACTTTGTGCCAATTTTGACAAACATAATAAAGATCTGGCCGGACAACATTCTGAAATATCCAATCAGATGACGCCAATCTTGGATTAGTTATCGATTTATTGTGCTTTTTTAACAAGTTCAAGTAATTTAAAATGGCAATAGATCTCAATCCTGGTCCATCACGTTGTGGCCGACCCCATATTTCATTGAAAATTGTGTTATCCACATTGAATTTCGGTTCACCCAATCCTGAAAGATCAGGGTCATAGAAACTTCCTGAATTATTTTCTAACCTTTGAAGACGATAATTATTCTCAATATAGAGTTCGATTAGCTCAGTTATTCTACCAACCCCTTCGAAATTCCTGTCTTCAACAAATGAAATCAAAGACATGACAGTTAATGCAGAATCTCTGGTCCACTGAAAGAAATAGTTGGGATACTGTTTAGAAGGGGAGGCCAAAATCACACCTCTCGCTACCCCTTCTGGAGCAAGTTTTTCATTAGCTCCACCTATATTCTCAAGCATACACCTGAATGCATTCTCTTGTTGAAATTCAATCCAAGATTCCCATTCAATATCTTTGAAGTGTTGGTGAAGAGGAGAAGATGTTAATTCTTCAATCCACAGAAGAATAGGTACAGATGGACTGTTCCAAATAGGATTGGAAAGGATCCAGCCTGAAATCGTGTTGCAGCATGCAATCACCAATGAAACTAACAATACCGTATTCCTCATTTCTTAGCAATTGAACAAGTTTTGTAATCTTGGAAGGGTTGTTTGTTCTAGTTGACTCGATTGCGTAGACATCAACAGGGGAACTGGAACAAAAAAAACAAAAGGTCCAAAATTTGGCTTTGTAAATTCCAATTGAGAGGAGTGTTCTTTAGAGTAGACACTGATACTTTTTGAAATGAAATCAAACAACCAATCCTAAGTAATGAAAAGGGTATTCTGTGGATGTCTCCATAATTTCTTCGTCTAATTCAAGTACGTGACCTTCCAGGTTGCACAGTACTCACCTTCATTTGGAGCACAAATTTAAATTCGTAAATTTCAATTTTAAAAAATCATCGAACAACTAACATGCTTTAAAAAGAGTTTAACAATAAGTAACAATATCAATTTCCTCTATGTTCTTCATGTGTGTGGACCCAAGACCCACAATAAAAATAAACTCAACGACAACTGCAGGATTCGAACCTGCGCGGGCAAAGCCCAAAAGATTTCTAATCTTTCTCCTTAACCACTCGGACAAGTTGCCATTTTGTATTCAGAAAAAACTAAAAATATACTTGATACAATAAATAAAATCCTCTATACATCTGTGTTAAGTTCAGCAAATTCGATCTAATGGTACACGCGCCGAAAGAATGAATGTTATAGTCAATAAAAGTTTATTGATTTATTGCCCATCTTTCGACGAAGCTAACCAAATGGTGCTTTGCACAGGTTAATGACAGTAGCTTTACAGGGAATGTAAGATTTGAAAAATTGTCACCCAAGTTCCAAAAATTTTCTCTGGACAACATCATGGAAAAACGAAACGAAGGACAAAAAATTGACTCATAAATTTAGACATTTCTTGTATTTTCAAATAAATCAAGTTAACATCAACATTGATCGCACAGAATGGAACTTCAATCATGCTCAGTCACACCCTCCTACTGCTGCAACCGCTGAAAAGAAGCAGGCGCGATATTCTTCAGTTCATTCAACGGAATTTACAAAAGAATAGAAAATATATTAATCGTAAGGTCCCTCCCATTAGAATATAAACGAGTTTCAACCTCGATTAACTGCACCTTGCATGTAATGAATATTGTGCAGTTGGTATTGAATATATTCGAGTGAGATCACTAATGGATGTGTAGACACTCTTAGAACTCGCAGAATCATAAGACAGTTTATCAAAGCTTCCCCAATTCTCTAAGATAGTACACATATCACTCATAAGTATTAGCCAGACATCGATGAGGATGATTCTATCTAATTACAATTTTACCAGTAAACAATCATTCTCGGTTGTAGAAACTTAAGAACATGGAGAAAATACATATTTGGATAATGGATATTCAAATCATCACTGAACATATCCAATCACGCCTAAAATGTGGGCCTTGAGATCAACATAACTAATATAACATTGACTTGCGTACCTTATGGAGCAGAGGAATTGTCAAAGAAATGAAATCAAGCTATAAATTCTTCACATTATATTTAATGGAAGATATTACAACTGCATTAAAAGATTTCAATAACATTTCCAATTATTGGAAAATTATTACATTCAAGTTTTACTCCCAAATTATAAAATCAATCCAAATTACCAGAGAAAACATACAAATATATCTTTGGAAAATAGTACTATTTTTTACTACGGATAGAGGGATGCATTATTTCACTATATATGTAAGTGTCGCAGGTAGTTAGGAAAATGATTGAATATGAAATTTTACCACGATCTTCAAATTCAATTGAATCCAATCAAACATCCCGAAGAATAAAGAAAATGTAATGCTGTACTATTCGTCATCGTATCCTTTATTCTTTCCTTACAGAGCAAAAAGATATTCAATGGCAACTACAGTTGTCAAAAAAAATCTATTCAAAGAACTGCACAAAAATCTTTTCCTTTTCCTTTTGAATAAACTTTTCTTAATCAACGTGGAACTAACAAATACAATCCAAAATTATGCTCTAAACAAACCAATCCTATCCAACTGCATTTTGATGAAGTTGAATACGTCTTTAAAATAATTCATTAAATAAATATTTAAGGATCAGCACTACAAAACTATGGACAAAAAAGTTTGCAATTCTATATTTGTGGTATACCTAGGCAGTTTGGGGGTCTAAATTTCCCAATAATTTGTATTTACCCAAGTATCCCTTTCAATTTGAAAATGCCTAATCTTTTGGATCCACATCGTAGCTCTTTTACTATTAGTGAAGAGGAAAATTTCCTCTATGTTTACACACAATAATACAAGACGTAGAAATGTTGAACAAAATCAACTCCAAAGTAATTGGATGTGGAGGAGCCATTTATATCCCACTGAAATGAAGTGCCTTTCTATCTATCACATCTATGCAAAATTGAATTATGAAATATCTTGTTGATTTTAATTTATTCTTCTAGATTCGTAATAATGTTAGTGGGTATAGGGTAATGAAATCTTGAATAACAAATTAAGTACATGTAAATGTCGGATTTCTACGCGTAAAAATAGTGAAATTTTCTTTTCAGTGTTTGGTTTGTAAAAGTACTACTACCTTCGATTTATTATACTGAGTACTCTCACATGAACTACTTGTAACTAAATGTATAGTTTTAGAGAAATGAGAGTTGAAAATTCTTTGTTCTATATGTGTGGTATTGTCATTTTCGATTTCAGTTTAATTGAAAAAGATGCTGAATATCTGATCATCTTTGTTTAGGCATATAAAAAATATAATTTGCAAACTAATGTCTTGATTCAATGTAGGTGGATTAACAGCTCGAATATAGCATAAGAATTCTCGCTAGTGAATTATGTGAAGATGAATTAAGGACTTCTTTTCAAGAATTTGTTGGAAGTTATTTTTTAGAAAAGAATATTTAGATACTCAAAGTATCGGTTTATTAGTAGTTCGACTTTCGAATTTGTCTCTAGTGATTAATTTGCAATTTTTTTTGAACAGAAGTTTTGTTTGTTTTTGAATACATGTGGAATTCTCTAGTTTTCCATAATCATATCTTAGAGTATGCTTTTTTTTCTGAATTAGCGCTACCATTCCTATATTGGGACCCACAAAGATTCATTGAATTCCGACATCTCTATTATCTTGTACAAGCCTCTGTTTATGAGGACTAATATAATGTTTAACTCAAGAATTATGTAAAATATTGAGTATAGCGCATGATGATGAGATCTGATTCACTTGCTTTGAAAATAAGACGTCATTCGAATATTCAAATTTTACTAGAACATTACTGTGTAGATGATTTTGAATATATAGTTAATTTTTTTAGAACTACATCTGTACTTCATAATTCTTAGATTGTTTCAAAAATAAGAGTATGAGTCGCCTTAGACAAGAAATCCTGGAGATTTTATTTCGAACTCGTACAATTACCAGCTAGTAATACTTTGTTGCGATAATTTCTGATCCCATAATCTATATTTCTGCTGATCATTTTGAAGTTAATTTTAACAAATTTGAATCGGTATTATTTGTAAAGAGAATAATCGGAAATATATTTTTGGAGAATCTAAAAAATGGATATTATATTTGGATGAATAAGATTGGACAGGCAGTTATTAATGTTTGGATAGGAGTAAGTATCCTCGTCGCAACAACGTGCGTCTTACTGTCATTTTCTAACCTTTATTCGTCACTCTTTTATTGGATATCCGACCTAATTCTAAACCTTGACCAAAATTGGGCTATGAGAGTTGGTTTCACCTATAGTCGAAATTTGGTCTGTTTCAGCACTTCAAATCAAAGTTCTCACCTAACCGCTTCATTTTAAGTCGAAGAAATTTGCACTGAGGAATTTGAAGTTCAGGAAGTGTTAATAGAGGACTCTTCTATTGTCAAAATGGTTTTTACGGTATGTATTGACTTCAATTTACCTCTTGAGGTTTACTGTTCTGTTGAACATTGAAGTAATGGCGTTGCTGCTACGCATTGCATCAAAATTCTTTTGCCCAGCCTTGGGATCATGTGCCTTACCAGAACTTGTCTTGCATGTCAAGGTGACTGCCAGTTGTCCCCTGATTACATCAATAAAGTCGGTGTGTAATTCTTTTCTGCGCAAATATCAGTGTAGCTATTGTCTTATTTTGTGGTTTCTTCGTCACCAGCTTGAACATTTAGCAACAAGGACATCACCTTCCTTCTTATTATTGTATTTCAACCTTAAGTAGACGAGTAGACAAGAGTTCACTATTGTTTGTCGAGAATAAAAATGCAGTCCGCTCTGTTTCACTTTTATCTAAATCCCGGCTCTTATGTTTCTCAGTCAATTTGCTCATTCCATTTTTGAACTTATCCACTAGAAATTACTAGAGTCAACCTAATCCAATTAATTTCCTAAGAAATAGCAGCATTTACTATAAGGACCTCACCAAGTTTTGGAGCAACTTGAAGGTAAAATTTGTCTGTTATTTGAAATATGAGGCTGTGTTCAAGACTTTGGAGTGACACATATGATCCAGCAGGTTAAGGGGCTTTAAAAAGAGTAATAAAGCGAGTTTAGAGTGTCAATTTAGAGAATAACCTTTCCAACATGAGTTAGAAACCTTCATTTTCCTGTATGGAATAATCTGCTGCTCAAATCAGAGGGGTGAATGGTGATTTAACGCAGAAAAAGGCAACGTTTATTCTTCAAATCTGTTTGAAATTGCACTTGCCACAATACTAGAATATACAGGCATATTTAATTCAGATGAGAAACTCCTCAAGCCGATTTTGTCCAATGCAACGTGAATTGTCTCTTGATCCTATATTTTGTGAGTTTTGAATATTGGGACTGCATATAAGGCATTTAGCCTATATTGTTATTGATTCTCCGCGCGAAGAATGAGGGGAAGGATCTATCTCCATATGTGAAATTGTTGGCTGTAGGGAGTCTTCTTGTCTTATTCTAATTTTTTTTGCCTGAAGAGGCAATTTCGATTGTCATGCTCTGCGATGTCAGCAAAATTGACTTTATAATCAACTGATTTTTAAGATATTTCCATGTGCATGATTGACACCTATTTTCACAAGCAGTTCTTTTCTAATCCGAGGTTTGATATGTGGGGATATAATTCATGAATACACCTTTGAATCATATGATTTAATTGTGCTATATATATGTATATCTCACTGCCCTGCAGTAGTACTTCAAAATCTTCGAGAACATGGTTGAACTCATCCCTGCTGTCATGACAGCAGAACATCTTGAGCTTTTGATGCCTCTCATGGATGCAATTGTACATGAGCCAAACCCAGAAGACATTCGCCCTTATCTTGATAAGGATTTTCCTATGGAAAAGCTTGATGAGTATATTCAAAGCTTTTCAAGACCTTCTAAGATCGAAGGCTTCGCAGAAAGGGCTCTCGAGACGATCAATTCTATGGGTACACCTTCTCAAAGTGCTAGAAACTTGAGGGTGTTGTCAATTCTTTTGCTGTCTAGAGTTACTGCTCCATTATTCACAAATTCACTTAATCCTATCAAAGATATGACGATGCTGGAAAGAGAAGCATTATTGAAGAGTTGGCGTGATTCTCCTTTGTTTGCCAAAAGGAAGATATTTAAGAGTCTCTACATTTTGACCATGGGAATATTCATAAGATCTGCGACAGATTTACATAATTCGGCCATCGGTTACGAAGGTAGAGACACCAGAGATAGCTTGTTTGAGTCCCAATCAAAGGACTTCTACAGGTATGAAATGATGGCAAAACCAAGTGTTGATGGCTACGTGCTCGAAATGCCTGAAATTGAAGTGTTGATTATTGGTTCTGGTTCTGGTGCAGGAGTTGTCGCAGAGACCCTTTCTAATGATGGACATTCATGTTTGGTTTTGGAGAAAGGAAAATACTTCCACCAATCTGAATTCAATTTCAATGAATTCGAAGGTAAAATATTATATGAAAATGGAGGTGCTGTTACATCAGCAGATCAGCTGATGTTAGTGTTGGCAGGCTCTACGTTTGGTGGTGGATCGACTGTAAACTGGTCCGCTTGTATCAAGACTCCATTCAAGGTACGCAAGGAATGGTACGATGATTTTGGGGTCAATTGGGCTGCCTCGGAAGTTTATGATAAATGTATTGACTACGTTTGGGAAAAAATGGGAGCTTCTACTGAAAATATCAAACATTCGTATACGAATAATGTGATTCTTGAAGGAGGAAAAAAATTGGGTTATTCTGTTAGACCAATTGCCCAAAATACCGGAGGACTGGAAAACCACAGCTGTGGACATTGCCATCTTGGTTGCAAGCATGGAATCAAACAAGGATCTCAAGTTCTTTGGTTGAAAAATGCCCTGGAAAAAGGATGTCGCTTTATGGACCAAGTTGAAGTTGTTCGTTTAAACCATAGAAACGGCAAAGCTGAATCTGTTTTGTGCAGAGACACCACATCCAATGTGACATTTACAATAAAAGGCCCCAAAAAGTTCGTTGTTAGCGGTGGCTCTTTAAATACTCCAGTGATTTTGCAAAAGTCAGGATTCACAAACAAACACATTGGAAAGAATTTGAAGCTTCATCCCAGCACAATCATTTTTGGTGATTTTGGTGATGTTAAATCAGAACCCCACAAAAATTCCATTATGACTGGTTTGTGCACTGAGGTAGATGATCTAGACGGCAAAGCACATGGAGCCAAAATTGAAGCTATACTTCATACTCCGACGTTAGAGTCTGCATTTTTACCCTGGAATGGAAGTGACGAATTGAGGAAGAGACTTTTGCGTTTTAACAGTATGTGTGCCTTGTTGATACTTGACAGAGATGTTTCCTCTGGATCTGTTACGTATGACCCAGCAAAACCACAAGCAATTGTGGTTGATTATTCGGCTAACAAATTTGACAGAAACGCCTTAGCTCACTGTCTGTTGGTAGCGGCAGACATATTATACATTCAAGGAGCAGAGGAAATTATTCCAGCAGGTCCACACAGTTACATCTTTAAGTCTAAAAAACCAAAGGAGGAGAGAGCTATTAATGACGAGGACTACGTTAAATGGAAGAATTTTGTATCTTCTAAATGGTCCATTGACTTACATGGAAGTATTCTTGGTTCGGCACATCAGATGAGCACATGCAGAATTTCTGGTAAAGGTCCATCTTATGGTGCATGTGATACTAGAGGAAGATTATTCGAATGTAAAAACGTTTATGTTGCTGATGCTAGTGTTTTACCTACTGCAAGTGGAGCTAATCCAATGATTACAACTATGGCAATCTCAAGATTAATTGCATTGGGAATTAGTGAAGACTTGAAGCCTAAGGCTATGCTCTGAATAGACAAATGTTTAATGTCTGCAGTGAATTTTTCTCCCAAAAATGATAAATTTATGACTTCGATTCCATATTAAGTAGTTCTATTAAATCAAACAAGCTAACTTTCAGAGAGCCATGCCACTTGATTGTTAAAGAATTGACATAAGTGTTCTAAATTAGATTCTTCGAAATGAGAAAATTTGAGTTTTTTATCACACACTGCATTCTTCATATTTTTCCATTGAGTTAATTCAAAATCATAGTGTTGGGACGTAGAACCTTTGTTTTGAAATCTGTTAAACAACCTGTACTTTAATCTCAATTTTTCCTCGTCATAAATTTCAGGTTTCCACATCAAATCCAATGGATCAAATTTTGGGTAATTGCAGTGTAAAGCAAAGTAAGGGAAACCATTGTGAGAACCAAATTTTTCTGATTCTAATTCCTTGAACTTGTTTATTTGTTCTGAAATTGAAAAATTATCTGTACTTTCTGTCATATTCCCAACAACAAGTTGCTTGAAATGTGAGTAGTCCACCAAAGGGTCTTTCTGTCCCATGGAAACTCCTTGGAAATGCCCTTCCAGGTCAAGATATCCAATTGCTTCAACTGAAGAAGCCACCTGGTAGTACTTTTCGTCTGAAACAACTGCCGCTGTTACAAACGTGTCTTTGTCTCCTTCACCTTGCTCCCCTAATGAAAAAAGCTTATAGTATAGCTTTGGCCCATATACGTTATAATAGAGGGAAAGGAACAACGTTCTTGCGTGAGTTTCCTTATTGATCATCATCTGGCCAGATTCGGTAGAATAGTCAGGAACCGTTCCTTCAAAATCATGAAATGGTACTGTGTCCAACTCTTCAATATTTGTGTTCTCTGTCTGAGTGCCTTGCAATGGAAAACGGTTGAATCTAACCCTATGCAGCTCATTAATCTTCCAGTCGGCAATTTCGTAATATTTTGGTGATATTGTTCGACTCCAAAAGTCTGGCCATGTTATCATACCGAAGTTTTGGTACAACTCACTGTCAAAGATTGACTCTGGCTTTTGAAAAACAAAATTATCTGAATCGATCAAAAAAACATGTTGAAATGACGAGGCTAGCATTGCTAAGGACTTGAATTGATAACTCTTAATCTTCTTCTGCCATTTGATCATAACTTCGGCTCCCAAAATGTCTGGGAGGGGTACACAGATTGCATTTAGCTCTGGGAGTATCTTCGAACAGAACTCACTCTCTTTTTCAAATTCCTCGAATGACGGTATTACAACCTCGACAGGAAGCACCGACCCAGCATCTCTAATTGAAAGAATAGACAAGTAAGCTAACCAAGAGTATCTACCCCCTCCCACCACAACAATCCCTCTCGTTCCCTTGTTATACGTTGAAGTGTGTAAATGCTTGGGTGAATGCTTCACGAACAAACCATGTTTCTGTTTAAGTTCATCAAAAACCTTTTGAGGAATTTTAGCTCTTGACAATAATGCATCTTTCGTAGAGCCTTTAATTCGATCTTCAGACGCTGTGTATTGTATTGCAGTTTCTAAATCATCAACTTGAACCAGTGAATTTTCGAGCAAGTTGAAGATCACTTTCCAAAATTCGTGTGATTCCTTTGTTTTGTGGATGCCAACAGTTGGCTTATCGTTGTTGATGATCTTGTTGTTGTCATTTGAATTGATGTTTTCGAAACCTTCAGAACCTGTTCTGAAAATTGTATCGTTCAACTCATCAAGATTTGCATACAAAAAGACTAGTAGAAAGGAAAGAAGAAAGGCTATACCAAGATATACCCTAACCTTCACCTTTGATACTAGTTGCCACATCTGTATGTGTTAAAGGGCTTAAGGGATTTTCTCCAAGTCCGCGATTTTCAATTCTAGTCTGCAATTTTTGACCAAAACCGCAAACACGGAATTAGGAGGAGCAAAGTAACAAATTCCTAAATATATATATTATCTTCAAAATAAATAGTAAATTTTATATTGAACTTTTCTGGTTCGTTGACATGAATTACTTCATAGTAAAAGTTTGCAAATATTTAAGAATTTGAAGCAAAATGAAATGGTGAGGTTGGTGTACCTGGATAGCAAGCACGTGCAATGCACATCAAAGAATTGAAAAAGATCTGCGTTTCAAAAACAAGATGTCATATAACGGGATAGGCCTTCAAAGTGCCAAAGGTTCTGGAACCTCAGGATACATTCAAAATAACATTGCCAAAGATGGTCAGCGTGTTCATAAAGATATATCCTCAGGTCATTACAAGAAAAGAAAATTCCACAAACAAATGAGTAAGCTTGATAATCCTATTATCGAAAGTCGTGCATTGAAAGGTCAAACCACAAGAGAAGCAGCTAGAAATATTGAAATCAAATGTATGGAGTTACGTGATGATTTAGAGATTATTGGTGAATGCGAAGAGTCAATTCAATTAAAGTTGAATCAATTGAGACAGTCATTACTTGGTCAAGAGTCAAGTACAACCTCATCTCATACAAGGATGGAGTCAAATGGTCAAGCTTCAGATGTTGATAAAAATAGTAAGACTACACCTGTGAAGTACGAAAGGCGGTTTAATCAAGGTAAAACGTCAAAGTCAATCAGAGAGGAAGTTTAGATCTTATGAAGTTTGATTACTTACCTCTGGATTCGGATTCAAATCCTCTATTTCAATGGCTAATTCAGATGCAGATTCTGCTTCATCAAGCTTCACAGGTAATTCAGTTGCGGATTCCAATTCACCAGTCTTAACAGTTATATCGGATATGGATACTTCAGAATTCACAGGTAGGTGAGATTCGGATCTTACTTCTTCATGCTTCACAGTTGAAATCGAAACATCAAGGGTTGAATTTGGCTTGTCACTTTGGTGAAAGCTACCTGGGATTGAAGTATCGGGAAGTACATTCTCCATTGAAGAAGTATCTGCGATGGTATGTGTGTGCCCAAGTCCTGATGATCTTTCTGTAAGTTCCTTACGTACGTTACCCGAAGTTCCTTCGGAGGAATTTTGAAATGGGTTGACAATTGACCAAACATCGCCTGTGACCAAGTCAAACCGAACAGCGCTTTCTATTTTAGGGGGTTCCCTTATTAATTTGGGCAATCTCTTTCCTTTGGGGCCTTTTGCTCTCCTTTCACTTGAAATGGGTACATTGTCCACAACACTAGTAGACTGGCTTTTATCTGTTTCGTGAGATCTGATGTTATGAAGATTAGGATTAACCATACCCGGTAAAGCAATTCCTTTCCCGTACATTCCCTGTAAACTAGCTGCAATCTGCTTTTTGTCTGATGACAATTTGCTTGAAGCAATAGTTGAGTCGGACTTTAAGGGATTTGAAACTGGTGTAGAATTCTGAAGCATTTGTTGAAAGGCGGCTATTTTTGAAGATAACTTTTTGGGCTTAGGGGGTGGGGCCTTCACCTTGGGCGCCCCGTCCTCAATTGAAGTTTCAATCCTTTCTTCAGAATTCATTTTCTTTCTGGTAGGGCGATTTGGAATGATTGGAGCTTTTTTTGATTGATTGTAATCTAGGCTTGTTTCATTCTTGGGAGTACTGTTAGGTGACAGATGCTCTTTTGACTCCTCGATTTTCTTTTCTAAGTCCAGCAGTCCTGGTTCTTTAACTTCAACACTCAGTTCCAGCTCAATCTGAGAGTTCATTTCTGACTTTGCCAATGCAATATTACAATCTTCACTCTTTTCGAAAGTTGAATTTTCAGTTGAATTCAATTGCCCTGGTGACTCTTGAATAGGTGTTTCAGAATTTGATTCTCTCTTCACTTGGGAATTTTTAGGATGCTCGGGTATTAGAATTCTCTCTGTTACTTCATCTTCTGGTTTACCTACTAGAGCTGGCTCCGTAGCAATTTTATCCAGATAAATTTGTTTGCGAGCCTCATCTATGGATGACTCTTTTCTGGGACTTAATACTGCTTCACCCTCCTCGGCTTCTTCTTCTCCCTGGCCGTCTTTCTCTTGCATGACGGTTTCGGCATCGTCACTGAAGAAATCATCAACCGAACGATCTTGAGCTTCATCTTCACTGTGCTTGAAGCTAATCTTGGTATTTGAATTTCCGGGAGTCTTTTCTCCGTCACCCGATGTATCTGCATCCTTGTCAGAATCAATCTCAGAAATGAGTTTAGTGTCGACTAAACCGTTTGCTGGCTCGTCATCATGGGTAGAAGAAACTGTGGCCAACAGTTCGCTCAAATTGGTTTCCTCGTTAGCAAGTTCAGATTTGGTGGATTTTCTCTTAATTGGCCTACTTGGTACTTGCGGAATTGCAATTTCAGTTGGATTTTTGAGGTCAGAACTTGAGGGTAAATCGTCAACTTCAACTTCCTTCAATTGTGAAATGCTTGAATCAATGCTTGAATCTAAATCATCTTGTGTGGCGGGTTTGTTATTTGTATCGTTTGTTGCCTTTCCGTGTTTATTTGGCCTCTTGGGCACAATTGGGGTAATGTCCAGCATGGTTTGATTCACGAGTTCGATAAATCAATACATGTACTTTAACAAAAAAGTAGTGCGGAACAAAAAATTTAAGGGGTGATGGGTGAACCAGGACTATGAAGAATTATTCGAATGTATTACCAAGAAGTGCTAGACAGTTAGCTCAGAAAATTGAGTATATTAGCTTATTAAGAGTAGTTAAGTCTAAAAATATCATTGAAAACATAGTAGGAGTTTCCATCTGGAATCAAGTGGAAAACTTGAGAGTAACGTTGAGCGTTTTGTTCTTCATCGATCAATAACTCACCAGTTACCATGACTAAGATATCACCGTTAGGAGAAGCAGGTTGTGCATCAAGAGTAGAGATCCGGTGAGCAACCTTTTGGAATGGCAAAGAGACCAACTTCTCGACTATATCCTTAGCACCTTGCAATTGTGAAGTTTCAAATGTCAACATCGACTGCTCCCTGTACAAGTTACCCAATTGAGTTCTGTCCGAATCAAATTGTTGGTAGTAGAATTTGCAAAATTCGTTGGCAACCGTATTAAAATCAACTTCTATGTTAGTTTTGGTCTTTCAGTATACTCCTCATAGGTTCGAAAGAGTTCCGATTAATCTAAAACAACAAGTGGACCATTGCCTACTCATAGTGATATTCATTTGTTAATCAATTCATAATCTATCCAGTCAACTTACCTGACATTTTTTGTTGTTAAGATCTTTGTCTGTGAATACAAGTTCTCGATCAAAGAAAAGTTGAACATTTGGGAATGCGGTACGAAATTTTACCTAGTCTCAATTTTACTCTATGCGAACTATATCATCTACCTGTTACGTGTTTATAGTTCCTGGATTTGCTCTTGGATGAGTGTTTCAAACCAACTGAGAGTAGTCTTTCAAAATCCCTTTCATATGCGTGTTTGTAATCTTTCCTCTTCTAGCTTTCTTTTGCTTTTTCTCTTGTTGCTGAGGCTTTTTGATCAATAAGTTCGGATCTGCACCTGTTGGCTTTAGATTCTGGTCAATTAATGCTTGATATAAATTATCTGGGAGTTTGACTTTGCTCCACATGTCTTGGAATTCGTCATCAACTGTGTCTAAAGGACCACCCAAGTTGGCCCAAATAAGTCTGGGGGCATTCTCTTTCTTGTTCCTCAAAACCAAGATTTTGTTCTCGGATTCTAACTCTGTAATAGAAGCAAGACAACCACTCCATCCATCTTTCAATTCTTTCACCGAAGTTCCTTTAAATGTTGGTTGGGGCCATAAATAGTTGAGTAAATCAGTCGAATTGCTAATATTATGCAAAGAAACATATTCTAACGTCTTATTTTCTTGATCATACTTGATACGATCTATCTCTTTCAAAAGTGGAAGTAAATTTTGACTAACATCGAATGACATGTAATTTTGTAGTTTTGAAAGAGATACGGGATGGTCATGTTGTTTGATAAACTCAACTGCCAAATGCAACTGTGTAGACAAATGGGAACCTGAAATTTCGCCCATCGCCACCTTTTGTCTTTTGATGGCTTCTGTTATTGAGTCGGTACCCCCTGATCGCTTGACGGCTGGAGTTTCATTCCTTGGCTTGCTTATGAATGGTCCACTTGACTTTGAGACTGGTCCAACTGGGCGCCTGGCCACAGTGACCGATGGACCACTCTTAATCTTATTCTTGAATGCGGACAACTGCGCTGCTAGATCAGACATTGCAAAGACTTTAAGGTTCTTGTTCAAGAATCTACTTATCACGAATGAACCCCCTGTTGATGTGAATTGCAAAGTTACCCGGACTGAGAATTTCTATATAACAAACAGTTTCGCGCAGGTTTTTCTTCTGTATAGGACTTTTATTCAACTCTATTCTACTATACGAGCGTTAACATGTGCTCAGGGGTAAAGTTTGAATGATTTTCCAAGAGAAACCCATCAATTCAATGCTTGACATTGCCTTGATCCAGCTTTAAAACCATCGCTGTTGGAGGTCTCCGCTATTACTAGCTTGGAAGACCCATGAAATGGTGATGACCTGATGTCTGGTACATTTTTACAAATTTGTGTACATTATGCTAAGTAATTCTCTCCCATTCTTCCTCTTCTTAATCTTTCTGACCTGGCAAACTCTTCATTTGGGTCATAGAGCTCATTCCTAATTATCTTTTCAGCTAGAATGCACCCATCTGTAGAGTTCAAATCGATCAAGCTAGCCCACTGTAAACTTTTATACATTCCAGAATCAGTGAAATCAATAATGAAATCCTGTTTCTTAAGTATTGGAACTACCTGATTTCTGGATGCATCATTTTCTGATTCCCTGGCTGATAATGAAGATTCTGGGTCCTCGTGGCATAATAACGAACTTAACAAAGTTTCAACCATCTTTTTGTTGATCCAAATCATGGATGACAAGTTTAGATAACGCAAATTTGCTTGGCAATTATAATGTGGTGAAAAACAACCGGTCCTGCGGTCATTGGTACCATGTGCTTTGAGAATGGTTGACAAAATTTCATCTTCATTCACTTTTCTTAAATAGTTGTTGTTGATTGATTTCAAGTTCAAATCGCTCAAGTAAACTTTTCCATCACCTTTATTAAGATATGAAATATCTTTAACTGTTTGAGGTAAGGGAGGTAACAAACTGTTGTATTTCAAGATTGGTTTTGCAAAAGTACTTAACGAATAAACGGACGATGCAGAAGAACCAGGTTGTTGAAGTGATTTGAATCCTCCCACTAGATTGTTCCTAATTGACGAACTTGAATTCCCGTTTGCATTATGAAGACTCATATTTTCAACATTGATACTGCCCCCAAAACTGTGACTAAAAATACTTCCCTCGTAATTCAATCTTTCCTCAACATCATCGAAATTAGATAAGTCATCAATCTTGCGTACTAAGTCCTTGGGGTAATTATTCATCAAATCAAAATTCTGATATTTGTATATGGCGGCACGGCTAATTTCATAATCAATTGACAAAGAGAGATTTCCCAAGTTTAGAGTATCGATGTTAGGACACAAATTAATAAGATGCAATACATATCCAACAGGAACATCCTTAGAACAAGCATAATTCATTAAGAATTTATTCATTGTTGGATGCTCTGGGGAATTGATATTTGTTTGTTCTGAAATTCTCATATGGTCTTCGCCATTAATGTTATCTTGAATAGTAAGTTTTTTTGATTTCAGATTCTCCACTCCGCTCAATGAATGTCTTCTTTTTCTTTCTCTGAAATACCTGAACGGCTTGGAAAATCTCTTGGTTGAATTCGAATACTTACTCGAGGATACCGATTTTGTTGAAGAAACCAGAAATTGTGAATTCGATGAAATTTTTGTTAAACTGACAGACGATGAATGATGTACGGAATATAAGTGGTTGTTCTTGAATTTCCAATCTCGCCATCCAGCAAGAATTTTGTCGGAAACAAATGCATCTACACCATCAGATTCACTTTCTCCAAGGCCAGCTTGATGATTTTCTTCGGGTTCTCGACTTTCATCTTCTTCGTTATAGCCTGGTTGAATTCCAGATAAGTCAATTGACTTCACAAATTTTCCCACGTCTGAATTCAATCTTAAGTAACTAATAAATTGTGCAAACCGGAAAGTCGAGGTGAAACTCAATTGTTGGTAGTAATATGGTTTAGCAAATGTGTAAAACAATTTGCAAGTGAACATGCAATTCTTATAATCCGTCTTGTCATCAACTAAGAAAAAAATGAAGTCAATGATCTCAACTGGAAGGTTCTTGAATTGTCGTGGAGGGATAGTGTTGAAGGAGTCCTTGGCAATAGTACTAGTTCCATTTTGCAGAATACTATTACCAGCTGATGCAGGATTTTGAGATGACCCTAGAAGGTATGGATTGCTAAGTCGGATTGAGAGTGTTTTGCTGACATCACTTAATAGCGACTTGTACTTCATCTTGAAAGATCCGGTCTTACTTTGCTTTATGCTCTTGTTTGAAGCCGAAACGGCACTTTGACTAAAGGTGTTAACCTCATTCTGACTGAGTGGAACTAGGGAGTGAGTACGATAATCGTATTGAGCATGGGGATTTAGTAGCGACCGGTACGGAGGTAGATGTGCTCTATAGTCGATAAACTCGGTCATAGTTGCAACGAGCAAGTTGCTGTGGAGTCTGAAGTAGTTAGATAAACTTTGAGTTTTTGATCTTCAGGATGTCTCAAAATTAGATATGATGGGATATCAAAAAGCTTTGCTGCCCTGTCTGGGAAATGGTTTTTAACGGGGGCCTACCAGGATATATAATCATGTACGATTTAAGTCGAACGTGATATTTGACTCAGCTCCCTCTTCCAAATAAGAAATGTAACGTGTTGGAACTGATGTGATGTGATCTCGAGAGTTAAATAGGGGGGATGCGATATTGTTGTGGGGTCGATCTACAATACAACAAGGCAAGAATTCACATCACCAATCAGAAGTCGCAAGACAATAGGTACACATGGGTACACGGCACTGTGACAACAACTACAAAGAATGAATCTCATTAATATATCCTGTGTTTCGGAGCACACATATCGTATATGATTTTGTTATCGTGTGGATCTTATTGTGGGGCTGTGTGAGGGATGGAGGGGAGGTGGGGGTGGGGCCACATTTTTGTGGCGAACCCGGAGTCAGTGTGTTGCTGCTACAGGAGAAGTTTGCGGTTACTGCAGGCTTCTTCAACCTCGGGACGATCTAGTCGATGCTTGTTGAAGCGCTAAGCAATCGGATCGAATAAAAGGGGGTTCGCCGTTCCCGATTAGATCCTCGTCTCGTCATTTGAGCAGTTTTGAAGTAACCAAGGCGTACATCTGATGTGCATTAGTTTGCACAAAAGCAAGATGGGCCGGATCATTAAGTGGCACAATGTGATCATCCGTCGGCACAGATTGTTCCCACCGTGGATCAGTCCACGCGAAACAGTAGGTAACTCCGTAACGACACGGGATGTGTGGCGACTAACAAATTCTTGGCCCAATATTGCCCCTGCCCCTCGTTTGATGAATGTGCAAGGGGCTTTGATTACCGAGAATTTTCGAGGCGATATCTACCCGAATAGGAGTTTCCAGGTTTTGTTAAAGCAATATCTTATCTTCCTCGAGATTACGTCTTCACCTGTACATCATTTAGTTTCCCGATGAGTGGAAACACATAGACAAGTGACATTCACGGCTGACAAGCCTTCTTCCTTTGTGAAAGATCAAGCCTTGCACTTTTTGTTAGCAGGAAACGATTCAGATCTCACATGAGACCTGTAACTTTATCGTGGCAAGCATTGAGATAGTAAAAGTTGTTTTTGGCAACAATGTGCCAAACAGAGCATGCCCAAATTCTCTCTTTGACCTGTTTCACTTTTGAGGAAGTAGCTGAAAACCAACTAAACGAAAGAATCAACGTTAAATCAACATAGAGGCCCAATCCATTTTTGGGTTGTTTAGTCGAAAAAAATAGTAGTTGCTTTATCCATTATAGTGCTCTGACTATCGTGTACCTGGAGAGTTGGACGTCTTGCCAAAGGTTATTGGTTTTTGGTTTTTTTAGCTATAAACCTTAGTTTTGTATGTTCATCTACAAATTTGAGAATTTTTCAAATAAATGGAAAATGAGACATAAATATCGCATGGATGTGGACCATTTGTTTGACCTTACGGCAAAGTTAGGATGGGGAATTCTTCCAGAAACTCATCGTTATTGTTTGGAATTTCCCCACTGAATTATGTGTGCGTGAGTTTCTTCTATTCCAATTATCGCAACATTAAAAATTATACTTTGAGGATCGTTCATGCAGAGGTCTCGACCGATGCGAAAGAACAATATTTTTTGAAGGAACTTTAAGAGAGCTGTACAAATACGACTCTTGTAATCGACTAGTGTGGCATGATCAGTATCGCCTACATAATAACCTAGGGTACTTCCAGTAAAATACCGTACGCGAATTCTTATTTTTCATCCCTTGAAAATAGAAGAAAATTGATGTAACTGTGTTCGTTCGTTAAGTTATAATACGCTTACTGATTGTCCTTACCTTCAAAATATGCTTGATTAATATCCAGATATCCGAGGGTGATTTGGTGCGACAAGGGCTCCAAAGGGAAAAAACAACATTAACTTGTCAACCTCAACTTCAGTCACCTTCACCGCGCTTTATACCGACCATGCAGGAAAAAAGGGGGAAACTGTAGATACACTTTAGTTGTCAACTTAAGTCTCGTAATTTGAATGTGAAAACTTTAGGCTAGGAAAAGCGCATGTACCCTTGTACTCAAACTCGCATACGCACTAGTCATAATCAAGATTATTAACTTATGCAGAGCACCAGGTACACACAATAGAAATGATAGGATGTCCAAATTTACAATAGACTTGACGGAATCATCTTCTGCACCTTCAGTTTGAAGGAATATTCAGAAACGCATCTCTTTCTTCCAAGCTCTTCCCGGAAGTGTGCATAATTGGTATATGAGCGTCTATATCGCATGATTTAAGCACGGAATGCTATTCGGTATCCAATTGATTCGACACAAAGGATGGACACAGAACCTAATATTGATTGGGCATTTTTTGAGGTGAAAGATTACAGCTGAATAGAAAATGTGGCAGGGGTATAAACACTGGACTAAGATTGGCACTGTGAGTTATGAACCTCGGATATTGCCCAATTGATACAGAAGTGTGTGTACCTCATGGCAATAGAGGGAGTCACGCAAATAACCGCAGTGCATGTCAGTTTATCAATTTCCTTTGGCGTCACCACTAGACAGAACCTTCCCTTGAAAAGGTGCATGCCCGAGTCTTCGCATTGTCCTGATCCAAGCCTATGCAAGTGGATGAATCAAGTCTATGTAGATTGTATTATTGCACGAGGCTTGATGCCTATTAAACTTTAAAACTCATCGAACAATTTACTATGAGGGTCTATCACATACTCGAAGTCAGCACTCAAATTTTCTGGAGGTTCAAAAATATTTTTAACGCCATGTGTGACTTACTGCAATCTGCATGCGTAATGCGAACCGTACATATCATAGAAAATATTTACAGTCCTTTCAATAACATCGAGTGAGTTCAAGTGTCTAACGACTCCATGATGTAAGTGGTACCTGCCCTGGACCAACACCGTAGACTATTTCCGTAGAAGGATATACTGACGTATATGCCTGCATTGGGAGTTTTGCATATTTTCGGGTTTACTGACATTGCCGGAAACCCGGGGGACCCTCACTTTTGTTAAAAAATTCTTCTAACCCTTTTGTTCTTTGTCTGTCTATCTGCCTGTCTTTGTCTGTCTGCGTCTATTAATGCTACCGCCTCGCTATCGATACACTACAATACCTTTACAGCAGACAACGCAAATTCCTTATATAGTGGACTAGTCGTGCCAAATTTGTCTTTTATCCAATCTTAACTTTAGACATAGTAGAGTTTGCAAAACCTGGAATTAACTGAAGTTAATACGTACGTGGTCATCGTGAGGTCGAGCTTTGGTTGAGCAAGAGATTAAGTTTTCTGACCTTTACTTCTTGTCAATTGGTAAGGACGAAAGGTGTGTCGAAATAACTGTCTTCCAGAGAGGTATCCGCCAGCATCTAATTGAAGTCAATTCCGAACCATCCGTGCTGTCTTCCTTTGACTTCAGATCCCCAAATCAACTCATCTGTGTCTTGACTTAGATCTCCATTGAACGAACATAATTCAGAGTGTGGCCAATAGCAAAGCTAGTTTGGGGGATTTTGAAATCTTGTTAGAACCCCACTGCTCCTAGTATCCCACAACGTGAAATTCTGATATTGATTTGAGTTTGTTTACTTCTAGTCCAAAAGCATTGCCTGGATTAATTATTCAAGGGAGGATTTACAAGTGGATCCCCCTTCCATAAGCGAAGCGTAATGTCAACTTCGAAGTTGTACCCCACATACTACGGGTATGTCGGTTCCACCAAAGATGCGCTTTTAATTATACAGGAGATCGTGGACAGGCAATTGGAGTTGGTCCCTAGGCGTCCCCATGAACGTGAACGTCCCAACCTCATTAAATCGGGCAATGTATTCGTATTTATTGAAGAGCATTCGGGCATCAAGCGTTGGACTGACGGTATTGCCTGGTCCCCATCCAGAATCTTAGGTCGCTTCTTAGTATATCGAGAACTCGACAAGCACTCATTAAGCGAAAAGGACGACAAGAAGAAGAAAAAGAGAAAGATAAGTGTTAACCAAGATCCATTAGAATCCCCATCTAATTCAAAATCAAAGCCTTCAATTCCTCATGCGCAACAACTTTTACAGCATAAGGAAAACCCCTCAGACCCCCAAAACAAAAATTTAGTAGGAACCCTTCTCACTTCCTACGTATTCAAGGATCAAGGATTGATAAAAAAGACTTTAAGCTTGACAACCACCACCAAAGATCTCCATATAGACAAAAGAGAGGCCAAGCAGACTATTCACTTGATTAGTTACTACAACGCTGATGATGTCCTCAATGGCAAATTGCAAAGACCATCTAAAAGCGACTTGAAGGATTCAACCATTTCAGCTGCTCTTTGGAATTCGGTAAAAGATTCGTCATTGGGTGGAAAAATTCCAATTGAAGATGAAGCATACTACTTCTTGGATACTAATTACCAACTACAAAACATGTCCCTTTTACAGCAACAACCCCAACAGCCTCTGGCCATGGGTCCTCCTAATCAACTTCAACCCCAACTGTCCCAACCCCAGCACCACCAGCAGCAATTGCAACATCATCAGCAGCATCAAATTCTCCCTCCTCAACACATGCTGTACATTTCTCAAAAGTATTCTGCCCAGTCGCTGAATGGCGCACTTGCAGAAAGTTTGCCAACTGGTTTTAACAGGCATAATTCACATCCCCCGGCACATGTTACAACAAATCAACAGTATATGTCACCAATTGCACAACAAACACAGCAAACACAGCAAGGACAACAGCCTGCATTACATCAAGCTGGAGGGGTAGACTACCCCCAATATCCGAATGCAGCTAACAGCACTATCAAGCGAGAGGAAGATCAAGGATCCAACTCGGTGGTAAATTCAAATGAATTTACATTTATTAATCCCTTCACGGGGGCCCCACACCAATCAAATTTTTCACTTGGTAATCTGAATACAGTACAAGTCTCTGGTGCTGGTGGATTAAATGGTGGATCTGCTCCAGGTTCTACAAGCGGAGCTGCAGTACCAATGTTCAACATGGGTGGTCCTCAGCAATTTCATCCAGGCTACGGCCAACCCCAATTGACAGCTCAACATGATCCAAATGTTATTCCGTCGAACAACTCTTCGAACTCATTTTTCCCGCCATTTCCCCAACACTATCAACAACAGATTTACCCTAATCAACACGCGCAGCCACTTCCACCTGCGCAACAACCACAATCACAACCTTCAGCACCACCCCCTCAACAGAGACCACCACCACAACAGCCCCAATCACAGCTGCAGACACAAACACAAACTCAACAAGTCCAAGCAGCACCCCAACAGCCACCCTTACATGTTCATCCTCAAAATCAACAGCAAACCCAACAAGGATCTCAGCAGCAGTTGCAGCAACAATATCATATGGGGTCTATTTCTGCGGCTAGTGACCAATATTCGATGAGTGGCGTTTCCAATGGCTCAGTCAGTTCAATCGCCAGCCATGTTCCTCACGGAGGGTCTACTTCTAATAGCTTTAGTGGAACTCCTGGTATGACTTCTAAAAAGAGTTTTCGCAGCAACAGTTCAAGTGCTGTTGGTAACAGCATAAGCGGGGGTACTGGTAATAGTTCTAATGGTGGATGGTTCACAACAAACCCACCCATTGGTTCTACTAGTTCGTATATTAATGCTCCACCACCTCCAATAGCTCCAAATGAAAGTGAAAGTGGCTCAACAATAGGTGGACCCCCAAATCATGTTTATCATCCGGTTTCGAGTTCTTCTGGTGGTGCATCGAACCATTCGAATTTGGGCCCAGGTCACCATCACTTTTACTTGGCTCCGTCATATCCTATGACAAGTGTTTCTACCAGTATTTCCGGGAGCGGTGGAACCATGAATTCAGAAGATGCCGGTGTTGCAGCTGCAGCTGCAGCAGGCAGCTCCGCAGCAGCCAGTTCCGGTAACTATGGTTACCAAAGTTCGAATTGACTGGACTTGCTGTTTCTGAATTGTTGAATTTCGAAGGATAGCCAGTGGAAGTAAAGGATACTTATTTCTTTTCACCTTTACCTTTACTACCACTTATTTATTGAACCCATCTTCGTGTCAAGTTCTTCGACCAAATATATATTGGTTATCTTGTGTATTATTAGAGTTATTGGAGGATACTACTTCCAATGTATTTAATATTGACCAAACTCTTGACGCTATTTGCCAGCTTCAAGCGATACAACTTAAACTTTCTTACGGTCTTTAGTTCTTTCCAAATCAAGCATTTTGCGTGCGTATCTTTCAAATATGATACCGTCAAATACCTTCTTTCAATATGTAGACAATAAGAACTCTCCTCGAGTATTCGTTTTCACTTCCCCGATTGAGTAGAGATTCACAAGCGAGGAAGAATTCTATATTTCCTTTTGTATCCTTTATTCCGGTACTTAACTTTTTAGATCGTACGTCAAGAAGCATAAATAGAGGGACCAACGAAAACAATAATAGAATATTTTATGAGTTGACTTTGACATGTGGGTTAGTTTAGACAATAAATAGAGTTGCGCTTATGATTGTAATTAGGAAATTTCAAACCCCCATAAGAAGTTTAGACCTATTTTCCAGTGAGAGAATAGAAAGCTTTACTCTTTCGAACCCGCGAGATGAGGGATCGGCAACACAAGTCAAGCTAAAAGAGCATCTAATATGTGGTAGAGCCGCTCGTGTCACAACTTTCGGAGGTGTCGTAATCAAGAGCCCAAGTTCAGCTTACAGACATTTTTTGATCGGTGTAAAAATATCACCTCCTGTTGCACGAACACGGTCGTATAAAGTTGCATTTCTAACTTTGTGTTAGTCATCAAATGAGAAACATGCCAGATGAGGGGATGGAGCCACAGTGGCTTAGCTTCCTAAAAGTTGCTATCCCTACGGTAGAGATATGCAATGTGAAGCCTTATAATCAGATTTTATCCTTAGCTTCCGTAGTAAGCTTGTTATGTGGCCAGATGTGTTGCCAACTGGGCAGGGTAGTGCAATTATTAATTTTGCTCCGCTCTTTCTCCGCATAAATGAAACACATGCACAGTTTGAACGAGTTGATTAGCGGAGTCAATATGCAAAATAAATGTTTTTTGTTTTATTTTTTCAGCCAGGGCAGACATTTTCAAGATTCGAGTGTCCGCATAAAGCCTCTTTTCTCAACAAAAGCTGCCAAACTATGAATTTCTCGACAAGTACTACTGCTGAACTTTAATAACCATCCTGTATGCGATTTTACCATCTCAGTCTGTCAGTAGGTTAGATCTAAAGCGATGTAATTTATCGAACGAGTCATATTTTCATGTAAAGAATGTTCATTCCCGAAGGCTTTTACTCTTGATGCAGTTATTTCTCCTAAGCACTCGGTAAAGGTTTACCCGAAAGCCACTAGACTCAACAGTTCAATGTTGGTCAACCTGCAGACATTTTCGCATACACTAGAACTACTTCGCTCAATATGAACATTTGGAATCAATACAATATATTAAACTCTATATTCCTAAAATCAGGCCTAAAATGAAAAGTTGACCTAGCTTCCTGCCACAGGAAGCTCTAGGTCAGAAATAAAACATGGTTTGTCCAAGTAATGGTAATGCAAAGAACACCGAACTGAAATAAAGAAGCGAGCCTCGATTGCTGTTAACAAGATAATGGTCCCGGCTTACGTTAATTCCTTTGGCCTCCGTTTGGAAAATACAGCGATTAAGAGTAGTAGTGATATCGCCAGTTGGACAATGTAAAACATCTGATGTAGCTTGTCGAGAATTAACCCCAGAACCCCCTCTCATCCCCGCCCTCCATAATTCTATAAATACAGTCTTCCGACACCGATAAAAATTGAAACTAGTTGATGCGTAACTCGCTCAACCCATGAAGTTCGCTAAAATCTTCTATGTCGTCCGCTGTCCTGATTTTGGTGAACTTCTTCAACGGCTCCAAACTGGCCGGATCACCCTTGGTGAAATACTCTTCTAACTGGGAGTTAACCATTTCAATGTACTTACCACAAATTATGACTTGACGTTGGGATTCTTCGAGCTTTTGCTCGAACTTGGAGATGTTGCTTTGTAATTGAAGTTGGGCCTGTTTCTTTCTCTGTCTGCACTTCGAAGCAGCGATTCTGTTTCTCTCTAACAAACGCTCCTTTTTCCATGCAGCCGTTCCGGGTATCGGTCCGTTATTGGGGTTGTAAATTACTTCATTATTATAAATCAACTGGTGATTGGGAGGAGGCACGCCTGCAGCATCAGAAAGTGAGGTATCAACAGAACTAATAGGATCCACCTCAGCTTGGATCGGGGCAACGTTATTAGAGACCACGTTGTCGGAAATTCCACCGAGTAGGTTAATAGAAGATGGACTTCTCTTAACATATTTAGGATCGTGTGGATCAAGAATCTCTTGAGAAACATGGGTTGGGACTTGGTTTTGAGGAGGAAATCTTGTTTCCACATGCTGGCTGACGACACGCTGTGGCAATACATTGGCATTTGCGTTTTGTCCGACAACAGGGAAGTTATTCATCACCATTTGGTTGTTAAAATTGTTCATTTGTCCGTTGATGGCCGCATTTTGGGTGGTTGGTTGTGCAAGCTGTTGCGCCAGCCCTTGAATGTTCTGTGACTGTTGCAAAGCGTGTTGTTGAACAGGAACAGACGCCTGGTTATGTGAGGGGGCGGCACCTGCTCTTTGCGCATTCACATGTTGCACTTGCTGTGAGTTGGAAATGGACTGGTTTTGGGATTGCACATGCCCGTGGTGATGTACCTGGTAGTTTGGAGAAGGGAAATCGTCTAGTCCGTTGAGTTCGTTTTCAAAGAAGGCCTCGTGGTTGATGATTTGGCCAATCTGGCCGTTGGAAATTGAGATTCTCCGTCTTCTTGGAACCCCATCACTGGAGTAGTAGGGAAACATCATGGTGGAGTCCAAAAGGGGAGGGTTCGTGATGGGATAGGAACTGATGTCGAAGGGATTATGGAAGGGGAACGACGACTGGAAGTTGGAGAAGCTCATAGTTTCGTGGTGGTGTCCGTTGCTGGCAGTGTTTGACGTGGAGGAGGCCGCTATCGCAGGAGCAGAAGCAGTAGTAGTAGAAGAAGAAGCAGTAGTAATAGAGTTGGAGTTGCCAGCTGAACCCGTTGACGTGGAACTGCCACTACCGGCTTCTCCTGCAAGATTCATCACCGTGTCTTTCGACATAGAGCCCGCTGAATTAGTAATATACTTGAAACTTCGTTTGAACTATCAGCCAATTTTCCAAAAAAATATTGCAAGCTTTGTGCTTCTGTAAAGTAGTGCAATGTTTACCGGAGGCTCTGAGTACCGTCACACCGTCCTGTGCAAGTAGGCAATAAATGTAGTAAGTAGAAAATGCTATGTTCGATTTTTTTTGAGTGAGGGTGGAACGAAAGGCATATCCTTGCTTTGTACAGGCCCACCAGGAACAATTTTTAACGAGAAACGACGGGGTCGAGGGGCTAATTCATCACGGACGAGGATTAAGTGAAAAGTACCACCAGTTGAAATCATGCGGGACAAGATTCCAGCCACATCCGGTACCCAGTGCTAAATGTGCCAAAGGCGGCGGTGAGCAAAGCTGCAAATCCCCGAAGCGATATTTGTGGGAGCAGAAAATCCGGCTCCTGAAAGACCACCCAAATGACAACCCAGACCTTCGCTTGGGCCACCGTTGTGCGTTTGCGGTTTGTGGCCGAGGCCAGGGATTGTGTGCTGAAGGACGGCTAAAGGTGCCCCAATAGCTCGGCAAATGTGTCCTGAATCGCCCCCAAGGAGGCCCTGCCTAACAGACTCGGGCTTCTGGTTTGCGGGCTGCCGGATGCAAGGCGGAGACTGGCAGATTGGCTGTCTCGACAGTCCCCGGAATTAGTAAGGCTTACTGTCCACGGGCCGAAATTGCATCCGTGCCTTGGGTTATACCGCCCCGGGACCGATGCCATAATGGGGTGAGGGTGGGTCGGGTATTTTCCTGTTGTGTCTGGCAAGCGCACACAAAAAATAACTCGTTCCACATCCTGGAGCATTGCTGGCACCATCCGGAATTATGTGCACGTGATGGATGTAATTGAAGTTGGGAAGAGCTGGGAAACGCCGGGCATGGCTCGGAATGATGACAGCACCTGAATGCGCCCGCCACGACGTGCTGGTTGGCCTCCTCATAACCCGGGCCTCCACCTGTTCCACCCGGTGGTGGAATTTAACCGCACATGGGCTTAAGTCCGCACCACCTCCTAATCTGTGTTTCTATTTCCGTATGCCCACGTGACAGCCTCGCCATCCCCAAATCCCACAGCAAACCATAGCCGCCAGCCGTCCCCAAGACACATGGCTGCAGACGAAGCTCCGTCTAGGCTTTCTGGCGTCGACAAGGAACTCGTGTATGTGCGTTTGGTCCAAGACCTCAACCAGCGCTTGATGGCCCAGCACCACCTGCAGCGCAAGCTCTCACACGTGTTCCAGGTGTTGAAGGAGTTCAACCAGTCGGTGGTGGAACCCATGAACTTGTACTTTGACTTCGTGATCGAGAACCAGCGGGGCATGAAGTTCTTTGGCATTCCGCTCTTTTCCAACAAGACACTCTTGCCTCTCCTAGACCCGCCCAATTACCAGCTGATCGCAGAAAAGCCCATCGTACTCTCGGAAAACTCGATTGTCAACTACCCCTTGCCAGACTTGGACTGGAAATGGACTTGGGAAACGTGGTACGTGTTGATGTACAACGATGTGGACGACCAGGGCTGGATCTACTCCAATTTGCTCTTCAACGAAGCTGTCAATGATCGCCATTGGAAAGGAAAGTATTATACCGGTAACTTCGTCAGGAGGAGAATATGGACCAGAATGAGGGAGAAAGAGACATAATGAAGTCTTGCTTGGCAAGGGCCCTTGTAGATAGACCCACTGCATTTCTTGCTATCATCCTTGAAAGAAAACCGCATGCTGGACATGTTGACTAAAAAATTGGCATTTCATAGACCATCGGGGTCGATGTGTTTGCACAAATGGTTGCAAACTGCTCTTCATTTAAAGGCAGACCCCCTAATAACTAATCACCTGTAACACTGTGTAATTTTAGCTTCCAACATTCTATTTACAGCGACAATTTAGGATATTTTTGTCCAGTTTTCATCTTTTGCAGCCAACTGTAATTTCAATGAGCATTTTTCTTCCACTAGCTATAACCTTGATTCACCTAAAGCAAGGCAATACCTCATACAGCGACTATTCCAGTAAGTACTCATAGTAAACCTATGGGACACTTTTGTTCTAACTTCAGCTTTGGCGAGATCGATCCTCCAACAACTCCAAAAACAGGAAAACTCCACAGGAACATTAAGGAAAAAATTGAAAGATTCAAATGATTTCCCATATGTTCTTTCGCTTGAGTCAACTGACTTTGAGTTCCTCCTTCGTGCTTTTAAGCAGTTAGTTCAATGTACCGAGCGATCTGAAGTGTGGAAGCAAGTGAAAATAACTACCAACAAGTTAGCCAAGTCTATAGAGGGAAACCCTGTGATAAGAGTGACTGACTTGGTAGTTCTTAACGAATGTGTGATCAAGGCTCTCCATAATGACTCAGATAGAATTGAATATGTGCTTTTCAAGCTTGTCTCGTTGAAAAAGGTATACCAGGAACTTTACAAACTAGTCGGTGCAGGGACAACCGTGAAAGCCAGATTTGTGAAGAGAAGAATCCTTGAAATAGCTCTTTCAAATGCTTTCAAGTTAGTTCAGGATTCCAGGGGTAAGGCTTCTCTGCAATCCGTATCCATTAAGCGAATTGTTCTCAAAAATAAGCCCCGCTTATATGATCTGAACCATTTAAAAGATAACTACTTCCGATGTGTACGGCTGGAAACACTAAAGAAATTACTTCTTATATTCAGTATTTTGATTGTTCATGCTTTTGGAACCAATAAGAACAAAGCATTACTCTCGCTATTGATTATGTATAATGACCCTATGTTATTGGGGTATTTTCGTCACTTGGATCATTCCAATAGCAGAAGAGACCCAATGACTTGCCTATTTCAAGAATTTCACGGCACGGGTGTTTAGTATATAGCTGAGACCACTAAGAACAGTGGTGATACTAACCACAACACCCATTCCTTGGAAATAGACGTCCAAATCCAACATGCCTAAATCTTTGATCACTGGTTTGAAAACCAATCCTCCTATGTACAACATCTGCAATCCTGTGTTCACTTTGCCCAACAAGTTGGGATGGACGCTGATGGTCTCGTTTTTGGTGATGTTGAGGAATCTCCTCAAGGTTTTTGGTGGTGGAAGTGTTTTGTAACGGAAGTAAAATGACATGAAACTGAGCATGACATCTCTTCCAATGATTAAGCTGGCTACCACAGTTGGAATAGAACTGGTGTAAGCCAATGATAATGTGCATATGGTCATGAGAAGTTTGTCCGCCAAAGGGTCAATGATCGAACCTACAACTGATTTCATGTTGAAGGTTCGAGCGAGAAACCCGTCGATAAAATCCGTTGCACACGAGTACAAGAATAATATTAATGCTGTTTGTGTGTCCCCACTTACGATATAGTATCCGACAAAGGGGGCACAAATGATTCTGGTGAAGGTAAGCATGTTGGGAATTGTGTATACGTTATTGCCTTTCACTGGAGGTGTTGGATGTGTTGGTTTGTTGAGCTGCTCTGCGTTGTGAATTTTGGCTTTTTCTTTCCTGTCTTTGAGTAAGCTCTGATTTGAAGTGTTTGGTGTGCCTTTTTGATTCGTACTGTGACATCTAAAGCTATAGCTTTGAGTCCAAGGACGAATCAAGGTTGGTTGATGAACATTTGCACATTGGACTTTGGAATAGAGGGATCTAAGTGATGATACCAGACTTATGCTTGACCGATTCTGTAATATGAATCTTGATATTCCCAAAGAAGATGCAAGTCTTAGTTTTATCATTGTCTATAGTGGACTGTTGGTGGGTAATCTCCTCGATGGCCTTGGAGAAGTTGATTTTCGCACCAATTCAATGGAGAGAATAATCGAATCAAGTATTGAAGAGCATAAATTGAAGAAAATTAGAATACCAGAAAGAAGATTTAAGAAAGACGATTTCCATACAATAATAATTGAAAGATTTGGGATTGTTTTCCATTTTGTTGAATAAATGAAATCTTCATATATAATGGATGGCAAGATAATATTAAATAAGACAGTATGTCTAATTGTCTACAAATTGAAGAAAAAATCAAAATGAATGCAATTCCCTCAAAATTCAATCAAACTACCTGTCTACAGCACCACACACTCCTCCCTTTCTACCAATACACCAGATCCCCATACTCTATTACTCTCTACTACCTACTACCTAATCCTGTACACAAGCTGTTAAATTTTTACGCGACGCTGAAGTGAGAAAAGTTATCAATTCACTGAATCCTTGACTGAACTACACGCTGATACAAAGCAACTTAACAGGCCTCATTCTGTCAGTTACTTAATTCCAGATCATGTCGCTCAAGCTTCCACAAGCCCCTAATGCCGGCTTATTCAAGCAAGGATACCAGTCTCACACTTCTGCCGATGGTGCCATCATTCGGAACATCGAAGCCGTGAGGGAGATCTCGTCCATATTAGTCACCTCCATGGGACCAAGTGGAAGAAACAAGATCATCGTCAACAAATTGGGCAAGATTTTCATCACCAACGATGCCGCCACCATGTTGAACGAATTGGAGATCATACACCCCGTGGTCAAGATCTTGATCATGGCCTCCAAGCAACAGGAGTTCGAAATGGGCGACAACACCAATTTGGTGATCATTTTGGCGGGCGAGTTCTTGAACGTGGCCGAGAAGTTGCTCACCTTGGGCTTGAACGTCACCGAAATCATGCAGGGCTACAACTTGGCTAACAAGTTTGTCAATGAAAACTTGAGCAAGTTGGTCGTGGACAAGGTGGATTCCGTGTTAAAGGCCGACGAATTGGTCAAAGTCATCAAACCTGTGATTTCTGCCAAGCAATACGGTAACGAGGACACGATCTCCAAGTTGGTGGTCGAGGCTGTTCAATCGATCTTGAACCCAAAGAACCCACAATCCTTCAACATCGACAGCGTTAGAGTTGTCAAGATCATGGGTTCCTCTTTGAGCAACTCCCAGGTTGTCAGAGGTATGGTCTTCCCTAGAGAACCCGAAGGTTCTGTGAAGAACATCAACGCCAAGTCCAGAGTTGTTGTGTTCACCTGTCCTATTGACATCTCTACTACCGAAACCAAGGGTACCGTGTTATTGCATAACGCTAAGGAAATGCTCAACTTTTCCAAGGGTGAGGAGGAGCAATTGGATCAGATGTGTAAGGAGATTTACGAGTCTGGTGTCAAGGTCATTATTGCCGGTTCCAGTGTTGGTGAGTTGGCATTGCATTACTTTAACAAGTACAACATATTAGTGTTGAAGGTTCCATCCAAGTTCGACTTGAGAAGAATCTGTCAAGTCTGTGGTGCCACGCCATTACCAAGATTGGGTGCCCCAATGCCCGAAGAAACCGGTGAAATTGACATTATTGAGACCAAGGAAATTGGTGGAGACAGAGTCACTATCTTCAGACAGGACGAGTCTGTCACTAGAACAGCCACTATCATCTTGAGAGGTGCCACCCAGAACAACTTGGATGACATTGAGAGAGCCATCGACGATGGTGTCAATGCTATCAAGGGTTTGTTAAAGGACAACAGATTGTTGCCTGGAGCAGGAGCAGTTGAAGTTGAATTGATTAAGATGATCACCAAATACGGAGAGAACACTCCAGGATTATTGCAAATTGCCATAAAACAGTTTGCCAAGGCGTTCGAAGTTATTCCAAGAGTTTTGGCTGAAACCTCTGGTTTGGAATCTTCCGAGACTTTGAGTAAGTTGTACGCTGCACACTCTCAGGACGATGGATTGAAGTTGGGTATTGATGTTGAGAGTGATGAGTTGGTTGATATCACAGACATTGGAATCTATGACTTGTTGTCAACCAAGCAATCTGCTATTAACCTTGCCGTTGAGGCTACCAACACCATCTTGTCGATTGACCAAATCATCATGGCTAAGAGAGCAGGTGGACCCCAGATGCCAAAACAACCAAGGCCCGGAAACTGGGATCAAGATGATTAATGGGTGAGTTTAATTAATAGTGAGCTTACAATAGCTTGGTATTTTAGTCTTTTGAAGACTGCTGTGTATCTATATCGTAGTACATTTTTAGAATATATAAATAATTCATTTATGAGACTTTGCTATTTTAATGAACCGCTCGATTTTGTCCAAGTCCTTGACTCCTTCCGTTTCCACTCCTCCACTCACGTCGTATCCCATTACGTTCTTGACGTTTTCAGCACCGCTTAAATTTTCAGGATTCAAACCTCCCGCTAAAATGAAATTACCAAATGTCATTCCGTCAACAACCTCCCAGTCTATAACCTTACCTTCTCCACCTGCTTCTGAATCCAAAAGAGGCATCACTAAGTCCTTGTGGAAAGTGAATTTCTTGATATGCTCCCCAATGACTTCCACTTCACTTGGAACAACATATCTGTTTATGAGTCCAAACTTTCCCTCGGAGTTTCTGTCCAAGTACTGCAATTTGTCTTCACTTCCGTGAAGTTGGATGAAGTCCACTTCTAATTCTTGTGCTATTTTGTAAACATCTTCCAACTGCTGGTTTCTAAAAACTCCCACAGTAAAAGGTCCGTTTTCCACAATTAATTTGGACAAAGTCTGGTAATATTCTAACGGATCGCTTATATTCAAGGTCTTAATATGGGCAGACAAGTCTGATATCTTAGCAAATCTGCGTTTCTTCTCAATTCTGCTCAGTCTAGCTAAGAAAGTGATCTCTTTGGCATCGTTTTTGTCGATAGTTCTTTCTCTGTTAGGAACCAAAATGAACCCCAATAAGTCTGAGCCTGATTCAATTGCCTTCTGTGCAGCCTCGGTCGACTTTAGGCCACAGATTTTCACAAGCTTGGTCATATCTTGAAGTGTAAATGATTCATACTGGAAAAAGTTACCTTACATATCTGTATTACGTAATGTATTACTAATTACTAATCGTTATCTTTCCTGAAGAACTTACCAAAATTCTTGAAGTTTTCGTTCAATTTGCTGACGTGATTTTCTCCATTTAATGCAAACTCTCTCAAGTTTTTCTCGAAATTATTGATTTTAACCGGTAGAATCTTGGGTGATCTCACGTCAGGTGTCGAGGTATATGTTCCGCTTGGGGTCGAAGCAGAACTAGAGATGCTTCTCAACTTTTCTTCCTCCTCAGTATCAATATTTGCTAATAATGCTGACAGTTCCATCAAGTTATTGTTTTCGAGTGTCAATTGAAGCTTGAAGTTGTCGATGTATTTTTTGTGTGCATTCTTCTCAATTCCTTTCAAATTCAAGATCTTTGTAAAATTCTTTATCGATTTGTCACCAATTCCTCTGAAATAGTTCTCTATCAAATCTTCAACAGGCAATGCTGGTGTGGTCAACACATTGATGACGGCATCCAAAGTTCCAAACTCTCTGTTCACCAAATTTTGATATGACTTTGAAATTTTCTGAGCGTTGGGTGGTGGATCCTTAGAATCAGACTTTAATCTATTAATATATGCGGTTGAATCAAAATTGGGATCTGAAAGCAAAGGGAAAATTAAGGCTATCGATTTCAAACTGGTGATATCTCTGGACAAAAACTCACGAGTGTTGATGTTGAAAATGGTGATATACCTAAGATGGTTTCCGAGCTGAGTAGTTAACATTTCAATCAACTTGTCATTAAGGTTTCTGATATAACTATCTCTGATGAGTAAAGGAGAAATTATCCTTAAATTTTGCAACACAACACTTTGCATTTCGGACATGAATGAGCTGGGCCCTTTCTCGTCAGAACTCTCAATAGTTGACCAATTAAGGTTTTCAAATATTCTCCAAACACCACGTAGGTCCAAAGTGATTTTCAACAACAAAGTTGACACCGATTTGTTTATAATTTTGTAAAAATAATCTTTCGTATCCTCGAACGATACCCTGGATTTGAATTGAGGTAGAACAGAGCTTTCTAATTTCTCTTGCAATTCACCGATGTTATTAATGATATAATCCCCAGTATTCAATAGCATTGTCAAGTACTTTATAGATTCAACACCTCCAGCTCTCAAGTCCTCATCCCTGTGTGGGAATATAGGTAAAAGAACTTTGTCGTGATAGTCACGCAAGACTGAATTGAACAATTTCGATAAGTCGGTCAAAACCTCACCATTACTGATTTTCAAAACCTGATTCAAAATCTTGTAAAATGTTTTAAAGAGTTCAATCGATGAGTTGGCAATATTTGGCACATTGTTCACCTTTAAAGTGTTCAAAAAGTCATCTTCCTTGTCTCCTATAAGTTCTGAAGGAAGCTGGGAAGTTGCTAAAAATTCTATCATCTTAGAATTGAGAGTCTTCTCTTGCTCCTGGATAAAAACTGTCAAATATGGTTCAAATGAAGAAGAAATCATGTGGTTGAATTCTTCGGTCTGGAATTTGTCATTTAAGAACTTCTCGAACTCTAAGGTAGCATATAAGTTATCTATCAACTTTTTGGAATCCACGTTACTGCTCGATTTTCTCAATAAATCCATTATGTCTTGGCTTGTAATCTTGCAGAAGATCTTGGAAAATTCTAAATCTATCTTCCATTCCGCGGGAAATACTTTAAGGTACAAGTTTTGCAATTTGAAAAGGGTGTTTTTGAAGTAAATGTAACGTCTGTTAAGGTTGTCCAACGAGCCTGCCTCTTCTGAAATATTAAAAATTACTTTGATGTCTTTGAGTTGAGTGTTATAGAAGAGGTTCAAAAGCTTGTCCTTGTATTTGGGATCGATTAATTGAAGGATGTGACAACCGTGCAATAAATTGTTTGCTCCAGAGCCTAAATCGGGACTTCCTGCGTTCGAGATATTTCCTCTGGATTCTTGAAAGCTGCTTCTGGAGCTGTTCAAGCTGGTAAATCCGTCGGATTTTTCATCCTTTAAGTCCTCAAAATCGTTAAAAATGTCGTCGACCAACTTGTTTTGCGTATTGACTATCATGAGGTTGATGCTGTTGATTTCGTCAATGGAACGGTATGGTTTGAAGTACACGAGCAACAGCTTGATCACGCTCAAGAGCTGGTAGATCTCGCTGTAGTTATGGGAGGGTATTATGGAGATCAAAGTGTTGTTTGCGTTTATCAACATCTGCAAGCGCTTGACAATGGTCATGGTTAAAACGAGGTTTTTCTTGTAATTGTCCAAGGTTTGGATGGAACTGGTCATGGAAGTGATTGATTCTTGGGTTGATTTGGAGCTTTTCTTGATAGAGCCAATGGTTCCAATCAAATTGGCCGTGTCTTCCTTCAAATCGGTGTTTTCCTGGTTGTATTTGGATATGTCCAGTACGATCGACTGGGTGAGCTGGTCCTTGCATTGATTGGTGTAGGAAAGCAATTGGGGGATTTCCCCAAGGGCGTCTGGTGACCTGAAGATGTCATTGAGGTGGGGTATGGGGTCATATCCGGATGAAGCCGGCATTTTCAAAGACATATGCTGCCACTTAATAGATAGACTAGTTTAGCAGTGTATTTTTCTGTGGGTAGTGTGAGACCAGACGTCTAGATTAGGATATTACTACAGGAAGAAAGATAGAGGAGGGGAGAAGTGAAGGACAGACACTGCAGGGGCTAAATGCCAGGCTTACATCAAGGCAAAATGAAAGAGATGACGTTTTAAGGAGGGTAATTTGGAAACTGCACTGGTAGGAACTGCACTGGTAGGAACTGCACTGGTAGGAACTGCCGTTAGGGCTGCACTTCATGATATGGCCTGCACACACCTATACACCTTGTAAAGTTGATAATATTGGATTTGATATGCAATCGGGTGAATGGGTGGCCTAAGTGGATCTTTGCCTCCTGTGTACTTTTCATCCTGTGGTTATTTTACTATGACATTTTGAAAAGTCACAAGAGCCTTGCGATTGCACCAGATTTCTGTCTTTTCTCGGAAAAATTGCAAATTACAATTGAAACTTTGCATTGTTGTCATATCTCCAGAGCTAGCAACGGTTATTATCGCTATTATCGTTCTTAGCATCTGCTAGCAGCATCTCGGTCCAAGCAGGGTGTAATCTGAGGCATGTGCGAAAGGCTCGTTATGCTGGACCCTGAATATAATCCACTCAGGCACACGAGCTCATAATGCAAGAGCACATCAGCTCTTGCCACCAAGACCACCACCACCATATGCAGTGGCAGATGGAAGCCGACGGCACTTCATGCACGTCGAGACTTTCCCGATGGCTCCACTCATATTTCGGCCCACATCTGTATCTGTATCTACGGTCGCAGCTCGTATGTATGCACTCTATCTCCATTTCCGTCCATGTTGTGGTCAATGACATCGGACATGCCCCAATCGGGCCGGGCCTGGTGCCCTATGTCCTAAATGGACGGCGTAGGAGGCAGAGGTGGGGCAACCATCGGCCGTCGCCATCCTATTAGAGTAGACACCCTGAGGGTGTCTTCCGCATGTAGAAAAAGCAGCGGACAGCAGAATTTCCTAACTAGGAAGTGGAGCTGGGGGTCGTGCGCGGCTCAAAACACTCCCCGTACCCTCCCAGCGTATAAAGGTCGCTCCAAACCAGCACTCGCTCGTTTCATTTCCAAGCTCCTGCTACCACCTGCGCTCCCTCCCCCCTCCAGGCCCCTCCTGCCGTTTCTGTACCTATACCCGGACCCCCCAGTGCAATCGCGAAGTCCGCACCCCTCAACTCCCCAGAAAATCTCATACCCTCCCAGGTCGTTCCAATCCATATATGTGCAAACATTCCGTGGTCCTCCTGTGATACTTAAGCCCCCCCTTCCCCATCCCGTGACCCCAGCGTAGCAACCCGCTACCTACTTTAACAATCGAACCCCCCCGCTGGTTCGTTTTTTCACCCACATTCTGTGAGCCCCAGTGACCTATGGCCCGCTTCAAGTTTGGCAAGAAGAAGAAAGGCGACAGAAACTCCGAGATCCAATCCATCAACAGCGAATTCACAAAGGCCCTGACTGACGACATGCCCATGAGAAGAGGAAACTCCATCAAGGAGACCGCGCCCGTCCCGCAGTCTCCTGTCCCCGACTTCGGCCACCGCTACAACGCCAACGACGCGGCCCCCGCCGCCGTCCCCGTGCCCACCAAGGTGGTCCCCAAGATCAACGTCAACGTCAACACCCCCTGGAAGCGCTTCAAATTGTTCAACTCGCCCTTCCCCCGTTATAGACACGCTGCCTCCACCATCAGCAGTGAAAAAAACGAGATCTTCTTGATGGGAGGCCTCAAGGAGGGCTCCGTGTTTGGCGACACCTGGAAGATTCTTCCCGAAGAGAGCCCTTCTGGCCAGGTGGTGGGCTATTCCGCCAAAAACATCGACGTCGCCAACTTGAACAACCCGCCCGCCAGAGTGGGCCACTCGGCCGTGTTGTGTGGCAATGCCTTCATTGTTTACGGTGGTGACACCGTCGACACCGACTTCAACGGCTTCCCCGACAACAACTTCTACTTGTTCAACATCAACAACTCCAAATACACTATTCCCGGCCACATTCTCGACAAGCCCCACGGCAGATACGGCCACACCATAGGCGTGATTTCCCTCAACAACAACTCGTCCCGTCTCTACTTGTTTGGTGGCCAATTGGAGAATGACGTGTTCAACGACTTGTATTACTTCGAGTTGAACACCTTCAAGTCGCCCAAGGCCAGATGGGAGGTCGTGGAACCCTTGAACAACTTCAAGCCTCCTCCTTTGACCAACCACTCGATGTCCATGTACAAAAACAAGATCTACATCTTTGGTGGTGTCTACAACAACGAGAGAGTCTCCAACGATCTCTGGAGTTACGACGCCTTGGCCAACAAATGGACCCAAGTGGCCACCACCGGTGTTACCCCACAGCCGGTCAACGAGCACTCCTCCTGCATTGTCAATGACAAGTTGTACGTGTTCGGTGGTAACGACTTCAGTGGTATTATCTACAACTTCTTCTACTGTTTGGACTTGAACACCATGGTTTGGTCCAAGTTGTTCGACGGTGACTTGCAGGGCCCAGGACCAAGATGCGGTCATTCCATGACCTACTTGCCCAAGTTCAACAAGTTGATTATTATGGGTGGTGACAAGAATGACTACGTCAATGACGACCCCTCCAACTTCGAAACTTACGAAGAATACAACGGCGAGGAAATTGGAACCATGATCTACGAATTGGATCTTGTGTACGTTGAGCAATTCCTCAAGGATAAGGCCCCAGATGCCGAAGTGAAGCAAGCAACTCCAAAGAAACTTGCTGCCAGTGCCGCGAAACCAGTGGATGGTCCCTCCTCTGCTCTCAGACAAAGTTACGAACGCCATGCTCGTAGCTTCTCTGCTGGTCCTGATGACTTCAGAACCCCTGAACCATCTCCACACCGGGATCTCAGTTTAAGAGAGGACAAGTTCGTAAATGTTCCAGACACCACTGAACATTCCTATGGTGCTGGCACCTTGGACCCTACTATCGACCAAGAAGAGGATCTTAACCATATCGAGGAGCAAAATAATCACCACTCGAAGAGTCTTAAGCCCACGGTTCCAATTCAGGAAGAGTTTGTCGCAAATGAGATCACTGACGAGTACCCTATTTCTAGAGAACCATCTACCAAGGGACACTCTGAAGATGTCAAGAAGATTATTTACGAGTTGAATAACGAGCTTAATGAGTTGAAGGCTTCCACCAAACAGCAGATGCAAAATGCCACCGAAAGAATCAACAACTTGGAGCACGAAAATTCCGGTCTCAGAGAATCTCACAACAACCAAACTTCTAGTTACGAGAAGAGGTTGGAGGAGAAAGACTTGTTGATTTCCGAATTGAAGGGTACCATCGATCCCAATGCTTTGGTTGTTGACCCCACCCGTGAACTCGATGAACAATCTCTCGGTGGAGCTTCCATTACTGAATTGTCCAAATATAAATTGGACAGATTAGAGTTGAACAACAAGTTGCTCTATTTGGAGCAAGAGAACGCTAGACTCAATGACAGATTCACTAGATTCGAACCATTCATGAACAATCAGATTGGTGGTTTAAGTAAATTCCAAAAGATCATCAATGTCCAGGAAGAGAAGATCCACAAGTTATCTCAACAGGTCAAGGATGAAATGGTCTTGCACAAGGAGATCAATGAATGGAAATCTAAATACCAGAATTTGCAAATGGAGTTTGACAACTACAAGAACATCTACTACGATGAACCAATTTCTGACGATGAAAGCGAGGTTCCAGAGTTGGATGACCCAATGAACAACAGATCATTGATGAGTTCTGCCACCAGAAGATCCAAGAAGGATATTTCTGGTCACTTGGAAAATTTGGTAACCTTGTGGAATGTTAAGGCCGCCGAAAAGACCAGAGAGCTCGACAACGGTCAAGATCCTAACCCAAACAATCCTTTTGTTGCGAAGTTGCAAGCACAAGTGGATGAGCTCTTGAAGATTGGTAAAATCAACGAGGAGAAGTCCCAATTGGAGATTTCAAAGTTGAAGTCAGACTTGAACGAAAAGTTGAACAGCTTGAAGACTTTCGAAGAAAACTACAGAGATGCCATCCAATCTGTCAACAACACCAGTAAGGCATTGAAGTTGAACGAAGATGAAATTAGAAACCAAAGAATCAGTATTGAGAAGTTGACCAAGGAGAACAATGAACTCAACTTGTTCAAGAAGGCTAGCAAGAGACACAGTTCCAAGCAACCTGCACCATTTGTTCAAGGTCAACCTATTTCTGCTGCTTCTATTCCTGAGGCTGAAAATGAAGAAGAGGATGTCGACGAGCACAGTGCTATCCATAATGCTCACTTCAACATGAAGATCCAAGACTTGGAGGCTGACTTGTACATTTTGAAGCAAGAAAGAGATCAATTGAAGGACACCGTAACTACATTACAGAAGCAATTGTACTTCCAAACTAACAATTGAGTGAAATAACTCATTAATCGCCTGGAAATGCTTCGAACAGAAAAATGCTTCATCATGTAATCATGAGGATCATTGAAAATTGACGACCCCATGTTTTTAGTTCTAGACCCATAATTGGGAATATTTATATCAAATTGGATCAACGTAGAATATAATATTAGAAATGTTTGTATCATATAATGAATGTAGAATGAAGGTACTTGTGTGTGCTTTGAGAAAGAAATGTAAAATTATTCTATTTAACAAGACGAATTTATTCCAATATGGTATGAAATTTGAGAATCAGGACGAAATGTGATTTCATTCAATCTCCACACTCATTAGTATTACAGGATCCAGATTAAAGTAATTGCCTGCCTTGCATCATTGATATTAAGAAACGTGCGTTGATATTTACTTCTCGATAAGAGACAGTCCAATTTGAAGGAGGTGTCCTTGAATAACCCAATTTCAATGAATAACCCAATTTGAATGAACAGCCATATTTGAATAAACAGCCATATTTGAATAAACAGACATATTTGATCAGTCCAATTTGACCAGTCCAATTAAACTACTGCCTATATTGTTTCATTCATCGTGGCTTCACACCACTCTATCAGTTCACTCTGAAGTGTCAGGTTATTCAAATTGGCTCATTTTCGAACCGAAACACATGGCAGAAGAAGGCGGATTTCACCACTGAAAAACTCCTAAACCTTTACTTTGCCTCGCTGTAGTTTCACCTCCTGTGCTTCCACACTATAACCTGTCATTTCTTCAATTACACGAGCCATTGCGGCCAATTGTATCGTATTTCTACCTCCATCTCTCATTCCTGTCGCCTTAGACGACCAATGTAGTCCGGCATCTGGGCCCAGACCACTTCTATGGCCCTTCTGCCCGTCAATGTCGCACCTTGATTTGGCAGATCGCATCAAGCATATGGCATATTTGCCATATTGGGACCAGCTCACCACGGCTGGTAAACCCCTATACAGCACATTCTGGACCTGTCACTGTAGCATTAATCGCCCTGTAAACTTTGACTTTCACTTCACACATCATCTGGCTATTGGTACAAGTGGTGTTCCGTTTCCCGTCACTGTAAAACAACGGTCCACCTTGGGGCTTCCCAGTAACCGTTAGCAACCGACCCAAAAAGCCCGAGACATTCTACCCCATAAACCGGCACAGGAAACTGCGGAAGTGTGATCTTGTTTGATTCCTCTTCTTCTTTGATTCGTTGCTTACTCGCCTTTCTTTTTCTTGCCTTATAGTTCTGATCTTCTAGTTCTTTTCTACTAGTTCTTTTCTGATAGTGCTCACTATGAACAAGTACACCGAGAAGCTCAACGGGTTGAAGGAGGCGTCAGACGCCAAGGAGGAGGCCTACTACGAGCTCAAGAAGACGTTCAAGTCGCTCCTGGATCAATTGACCCAGAAGGAGTACCAGCTCACCGCCTTGACCAACCAGAACGCCTTCCTAACTGCCCGTTTGGACAAGCACACCAACCAGTTCAAGGAGCATTCTGACCAGCTTTCGAAGAACAGAGACACCATTTCTGGTCACGAGGCCAGGATCGAGACGCTTACCAATGAAATCACGGCATTGGAGGCCCGCTATGACGAATTGCAGGCCCGTTATACTGAAATTCAGGCCGAGCTCCAGGAGTTTCTCCAGGCTCTAATGTGAGGTGCTTCAAAGGGCTCTTATAGGATTGACTCGATAGGGCTAACTCAATAGGGCTAAATCAATAGGGTGAAATCTACTAAGGGTTTCTGGTTCTCAGTCGATACAAGGCACTTTAATTTCAGTGTGGTGGTGCTGCCTGGAGGTGTAATCTATGATATGCCATCATATTGAATTTACTGAATATGTCACTTTATTGAATTTTACCTAAGGTGTCAGTTAATTGAAGTACTGGAGGTTCATCTAGTTGAAATTACTGAACCTGTCCCCATATTGAATTATACTAGAGGTGACTTCATATTGAATTTTACTGGAGGTGACATCTTATTGAATTTTACTGGAGGTGACATCTAATCGAATTTTACGGATATGCCAGTTTATGGTATTTCATTTTATTGAATTTACTGAACCCCACCTAAAAAAACTTCCTGGAGTCTTATTGAAATCTACTGAATATTTCACCTTTTTGAATTTACGGAAGATTCCACCTTATTGAGAGCACCGAATTTACTATCTAATCAAAGTCTGAATATGTCATCTTATTTCATTCGTCATTTGAACTTCTGCCTTCACTTTAAAAGAGTTTCTCAATTTTTATCCATGGAATTGATTTATTCTGGAATCTTTCCACATATGATTGATCCTTTAATTCCTTTCTAATCATAGTTTTTTTCACTCTTATTCTACATTGCATCTCCGAAAACTAGTCTATTAATACACAGAAACGGCCGCTATTAACAGCCATCTTCGGTCTTTATAATACATGCATGAAAAAGGGTCGAATTCTCTTCCCCGGTTGCAAATGTAGTCAGCTGAATCTCTAAATTGGTTTCACTTGGTGGTTCTAGCGGTACAGCCCTTCGTTGGTACCTGTACCAACATTCTGACCCTCCACAAGAAGTTTGTCCTTATTTGCGTTTTCGTACTGAGGTACGAAGTCAATTGCTGTGTAAGTGTCGTCAAGATTCGAGGCAGAGGGGTTATGGTATATGTCGTCGTCACTTTCGAGCTGTTGGTTGTCTACCTCGGAAATGGTGTTCAAAGGACTCTGGAAAGTAAAGAACTGGAACTGGTTACTGGCCTCAACCGCATCATTAGGCGTAGTCTGTCCACTATTATTCAGATCCAGAGATGTTTCTAGGACCTCAACAGGCGCAGATTCGGTAATGCCTTCACCATCTGTCTCTGTCGTATTGGGAGGCAGTTCCAACATATTCTCGTTGATGGGACTGATCAGGTCGTCACCTTCCTCGACTTCTGGAGGTGCAGACGGAAAGAGACTGGATTCGTGCAATCTGATTCGCTCCTTCTCTGTCATGGAGCTCAAAGCAGCTCCAGATGGGTACTCCATTTGACTGCCTGAAGAATTAATATATGCCAATTCGTCGTAATTAGGAATGGATCCAAAATTGGGTGCAGTTTGGTTGGGCTCAATGTTCTCGCTATAGGAAGGGGTTTCAGCATTGGGAAGATTCGATTGCCGTATCTGACCACTGGTGTTGCCCCTTCCGGTCACTGAGCCTCGACTAGAACCTTCGGTTACCACAACGGAATTTGGTACCAGTGCAGGTACTGGTGGCATGGCAGGGTTGGGCATGGGTGACGTACTGCCCTGGCTCATATTGAGAGGAGATCCAACCAGGGAAGGCGATCTTCCCGGTTGATCTCTCATGGTATGTGACAAAGTAGGAGCTCCAATTGGAGGTCTTTCTGAAGTTGCGGTTGTAGAAGACCATGAATCGTCGGCAGGAGGAGACCTATGGGTTCCTATGATGATTTCGGTGGTTAATTGCAAGAACTTTTTCAGTCTCTTGAACTTGTCTGTATTGACGTATCCAGACCTTTCCTTTTGCTGCTGAATATTGGACATGGTGGAGTTGAAGTTGAAGCTGAATTGGAAGTTTCCGTTCTTCAAGCCGTCCTGTTGGCTTGTGGAATTGTCTACTTCGTCCAACGCAGATGATCTTTGTGGATGATGCAGGAGCTCGTCATTTTCCAAGGACAATGACTTACCCGATAAATTGATCAACACTTCAATGAAGTACTGAAATGAGACGATGGGACAGCCCACGATGGTGGGAAATGCGTCGGCAGGGACTCTCACACTGGTGTTGATTTCGGACTTGAACGTCACTGGGTCAACGTACAATGGAATAATCAGCTGCTGTAGGTCTTTTCTGAAGGACTCAAACAACCCATCCGGGCCGTTATCGAGCCGACAAACTCGGACAAAAGTGACGATAATTCCGTTCAAGTCCTGGATCTTCTTGAGGTGGTTGATGGACACTTTGATGGGAATGAGCTCTCCCTTGAGGTAGCCTTTCTGGGGTATGTCGAGCGAGACCTTGATGGTCTCACTTTTGGGCGACTCGGCGGAAGAGGAGATGATATGGCTTCCTGGGGTGGAGGCGTTGGAGTTGTTTCTATTCGTGGGGGTAGGCTGGATGGAGTTGGTGTCTTCGGAGTTGTTGGAGGAATATGTGCTGTAGCTGTTGATGGTGTTAAATGTGTTGATGGTGGAGGTGGAGGACTGGGTCTTGGAGAGCTTGCGGCTGCTTCTGGGATCCTTGATGATCAAACGCTTGGGCTTTGGCGGCGCTAACTTGGACACGTCTATGGGACTGATGAGGTTGATGTCCTTTTCTGCCGTGACGATGGGATTGTGGAGCACCTTCAAGTTCTTCTTCTTGGGAAACAGCAGATGGCTGCCGGAGCCGGGGCTATGCATCTCGCCGGGCGAGGAGTTGGACGGCGAGTTGGACGTGGACGTCTGATTGGTCAGGCCCGGCGACAACGCTGTGTTGTAGTTGTTGGCGTAGGTGCTGGCGTTGCCAATGGACGCTCGCAACATGTAGGAGATCCTGCCCTTGCCGAAGTCGATGGAGGTGAACACGCGCTTGTTGGGGAGCTTGACGATGAAGGGGAAGCGATGTTCGCCCTTGAAGAGGCCGTTGGAAAACTCGGTCTCCGAGCCCAGACACCCGCCGTAGATCTTGATGGTGTGGTTGAAGAGCGTGTGCTTGATGGGGCGGAGCTTGGAATGCGACGAGGCGTTGAGCTTGACAATGCCGATCAACGACAACGTGATGACGATGTTGGCGATGTTCTTCTTCGAGATGAGGATGATCTGGCCGGAAACTTCATCGCCGGGAAGCCACGCCTTGTGGGGGCTGTCGAGCTGGATGTAGAACTCGTCGACAGAGGAGGAGTCGACCTTGAGGGAGGACGGCGACAGGTTGTTGAGGGCGGAGGAGGAGGAGGACGAGGAGGAGTCGGCGGGGCCGCCGACCGAGTTCAATAGAAACTTGGACGTGGGAATGATCTTAGCTACTGCACGCCGCATGGAAGGGGTCTAGGTCAAAAGGGTGCTGGCATTCGACGGCGAGCCGCTGGTGAGTGGAATGAAGGGAGGGTTGGCGGGAAGCGCACGGGGGAAACGGGGAATGAACAAGGGGGCAATTCAACGGGGAGGAGGAGAAGGAGGACGGGGACTCCAGGTGTCGGGACAGGCGCTGAATGGACGAGACCACAGGGGTGGGTGGTTGGTTTAGTTGTAATGGATGGACAGAACGGAGAAGATAGGCTGGGGATAGTCAGGAAACGGAACGCACACAACGGTATGTTGCACCAGGAAGGACGAACTGTGTAGGAGACTGTGTAGGAGGATGAGGAGGAGGAGGAGGAGGAGAAGGAAAAGGAGAAGGAGAAGGAGGTGGTTGTAAAAGTAGTGAAGTGGAAGTAAAGAAAAGAGAAAGTGCGTGAGGTACAAGTAGAAATAGAAAGAGAAATAGTAATAGAGTGAGAAAGAATGAGAAATGGAAGCGAGACAGAGGAGGAAAGGGAAGAACAGAGCGGAAGTGACAAAGACACAGGAGTGTGACTTTGTGCGCTTTCAAGGAGGTGGCATTGGCGGCTACAGCAGGGGTCCTGGATGGTGGTAAAGATTGGCGGTGGGTGGGGAAGTGATGAGGGATTAGGGAGATCAGTTGACAGGTGAATTGGAGCAGAAGGTAAGAGAGAGAAAGAGAGAAGGGAAAGGGAAAGATAGGGAGAAGGGAAATGGCAAAAGAAGAAGACCATAGAGATGTACCCAGTTTATAGGACAGAGTAACATAGACGCTATCTCTGACATTGCGTATGACACACAAGTTTCTCTACTTTTTGTTCTAGTCTATTATCTTCTTCTGATTGCAGAGGCGTCCGATTTCCGGAATCACTCACCACGATGCGGCGTTCCGACCGACGAACGAACGCGCAATACGCTCCACCACGATGCACCGAAGGCCACAAAAGGGCAGATCGGGATGCAGAGCACGGCCGTCTCGGTGGGGCCACCGAGGCCTGGAGGACGGCCGCCTGAAGGGTGGAACTAGTGGGACCACCGAGGGGCGGGTCACGTGACCCAGATAACGCAGGGTCCCTCCACCACCACCTCCACCACCACGGTGCTGCCGTGGTCCTGCCTTCCCTATTCGTACGACCATCGCCGTCCCTTTGTGCCCCGATGATTCCGTCTATTGTACTACTCACTTCTGTAGCACTCCACAACCCCGGCCCTTGCCCCAATTCGGGCAAGGGTCTGCACTAGTGCTACTCTTGGCTGATGGGTGTTTCTGGCAAAGGCGCCTTCAGCCTCGTTCCTTTAGGCGGCTCGACATTGTCATTTCCCATGCAGAAGCGGATGGTTTAATGCAACATCGTGCCCGGCTTGCCTATTGGAGGGAGCTCACCGTAGGAGGGCCTAGCTTCGGCGTGCTCCCGAACAGGCCGTGCATGCGCTGTTTGGGGCTCAAGCGCCCAGTTGCCGTGGTGAATGCCGTTGCAGATACTGACGGGGCTTATCCACAACAGGGAAAACGAGATCAGGTTGCCCAAGAAGCAGCGGAAGTGGTGATGGGTGAAGCGAGCTGTCGACACCCACATTGCATCGATGCCCAAAACAGGCAACAACGCCGAGACACTGGTCTAAATAGCCGTTGTTTTGCATATGTGGAGTTGACGTAGCTGCACATGTCACCCATGCATGCATCTCTGACTTGACGTCGCTGCACATGTCAAGTCTGGGCACTCCATTACTATAAAATTGAGTATCTGACTTTGACGTGGGTTAATATCTGGGCATTTACCGTTGCAAAGGGGTATCTTGACGTGGGGCATATGTCTGGGCATTTCCCGTTGCAATTGAATATCTGGCTTTGACGTGGGCTAATGTCTGGGCATTAGCCGTTGCACGGAACTAATAGTCACATTAGCACATCATAGGAACTAGCAATTTTGGGCTAGCACAATGCAAATAAAGCCAGATCAGAAGCTGCAATTGCACCATCCTTTGCCAGTCCATACGTCGTCAGACTTGTCCAGTAGTCAATGTCAGGCAACCCCGTTGGTTCCTACCTCAAGAGTCAATACGAATAATATATGCCTGCCCGGCTGAATCGACAGGTTTTGACGACCCAACGTCAGGGGAAGTTGCCGGAGTACATATTGGAATTCTCCAACTCTAATACAGCAGCACTGCCTCAACACTGCAGCCTCTCACAGTGAGCCATATCTGTAGTCTAGACTCAAGGCTGGATAATGTACTCATACCAATTCCAATGTAAGCAGTAGTATAATAAAGATAGGGTTTCACAGGAGTTGATTTGGTGCAAAAATCCCCCTTTGTCGAAAATGTAGGTAATTTCTGAACTTTTCAATGATGTGGGACCATCAACTCCTGGGTAAAATATTGAGTCGATCGACCTGACAGTATCACCCTATGAAATTACTCCATTGAACTTAAACAATGCCAAAACTTGTTCAAGCTGTAGCTTACACGATCACAATTCACCACCGGTGAATTCATCGCTTTTAGCTTCCGAAAACGCAGTTGATAGTCTTCCGTGCATCTCAACAGTTAGTTTTGCGCTATCCAATTACCTGTCAAGTCGATTGGATACAGAAATGTAAGAAATGCAATTTGGCATTAGCGCAAAATTCATGATGCTTGGACCCTTTGGAACCAATGGTAAACGCGGATGAACCATCGGTGAACCGAATGAATGAATTAGAGAATAATTGGAGAACCAAAAGGAAAATTTAGTGAATAAATTTAGATAACATTTAGAGATTAAAGATGTATGTGAATAGTATAGAGAAAAATTGGAAAGCCACATGGAGAACTAAATGAATGTATTTAGAGAGAATTTAGAGAACATTTGGAGAACTATCTGAATGAATTCAGTGACCATTTAGAGATTAGAGACCCTTGCGAATGATCTAGAGATAATTTGGAGACTATTTGCAAAACTATCTTGAAACTATTCAAAAAACTGATTGGTCATTGCATAACCTTGTTCCTCCAGTTATTCTACACTTTTTACTGAAACGATATATTACTGTACAAATGCCTTAGGCTAATGAAGATTATAAGAAATTCAATGCAATGTGATTCCACAGGCGGGTCTAATCGAAGGTCTTCTTGGTACCCTTGAACTCAGCAGCATTAGGACCAGTTCTTGGGGCTGGTCTGTCACGGCCACCGAAGCCACCACGACCACCATCACGGCCTCCGAATCCACCTCTGTTACCACCACGACCACCGAAGCCTCCTCTGGCACCTCCACGGCCACCAAATCCGCCTCTGTTACCACCGGCGTTGTTGTCTCTTGGGGTGGAGAAGTCTAATCTGCATGCACGTCCCTCGATGTATTCACCGTTCAAGGCCTCGTAAGCGGCCTTGGCCTCGTCAACCGAGGAGAATTGGACATAACCGAAACCCTTAGGTTGCTGGGTGTCTGGGTGGGTTGGGATTCTGCAAGAAACAACGCTTCCGTACTCACCGAAGATGGTGAACAAGCTGTCTCTCTCAGTGTTGAAAGACAAGTTACCGATGAAAAGAGTGTCAGATGGCTCAGATGGAGTGTCTCCGTACTGCTTGGCTCTGTCGTTGGGCTTGGTAGCGTGCTGCTTACCGGTGGACAAGTCCAAGTTGACGGGTCTGCCGTCGATCTCTCTTCCTTGGTACTCGGCAAGAGCCTTCTCAGCCTGAGACTTGGTCTCGAAGTCAACGTAACCGTAACCTCTGGACTTACCAGTGGCCTTCTCCATGATGACTCTGGCACCGATAACTCCGCCAATTGGCTCGAATTCTCTCTTCAACCACTCGTCGTCGATGTTCCACGACAATCTGCCGACGAACAAAGTGCCGGGCTCTTCCTCGGTCTTGGCCTTCTTGGAAGATGGCTCCTCCTCGGAGTCCTCAGCCTTACGCTTTGGAGCGTCGGAAGAGGAAGACTCGGTGTCAGAGGAGTCGGAGTCGGAATCAGAAGAAGAGTCGGAATCAGAAGAGGAGTCGGAAGAAGAGTCCTTCTTCTCAGCCTTCTTGTCGTCCTTGGACTCTTCCTCGTCGTCAGAAGAGTCAGAGTCGGAATCAGAGGAGTCGGACGAGCTGTCAGAGGAGTCGGAGTCGGAGTCGGAGGAGTCAGAGGAGTCCTTCTTCTCTTCCTTCTTCTCTTCCTCCTCATCGTCAGAAGAGTCAGAGTCAGAGGAGTCAGAAGAGTCCTTCTTCACGTCCTTCTTCTCTTCCTCCTCATCGTCAGAGGAGTCAGAGTCGGACGAAGAGTCGGAATCAGAGCTGGAGCTGGAGCTGGAAGATTCAGAGTCGGAAGAGGACGATGAGCTGGATTCGTCATCAGACTTCTCTTCCTCGCTGCTGCTGGATTCGTCCGAAGACTCGGCCTTCTCTTCGACCTTCTTAGCCTTCTTGTTGTCCTTGGACTTCTTCTCGACCTTAGTCACCTTGGAAACCTTCGTAGTCTTAGCCATTGCTGATAGAGTAATGTGTAATGAAATTTTTCTGATGGGGTTGAAAAAAATGAGATGAGCTGGTCGCGTGACATTGAGATAGTGCGAAGACCAAGTATGAGAAGGGTTACACAATTAGGTCCAAAAGGGAAGGAGCATGGAAGAAGGGAGGATCAGCAGAAGGGTAGAACAAGAATGGTAAGGGGCAGTCATATGTGGCAGTTTTTTTAATGACTAAAATTATGTGATTTGAGTGGAAGAAAATTATGGTGAGTGCACCTATAAAGAGATCCGGAAAACAAGGCATTATATTGAGTGACTGAAGGCACCTGGTCTAGAGCCCACTGCAAGATTTCTAGAGCTAAATAAATACTTGACATTGAGTGCATCGTTTGGAATAGGGTGGAAATTAGTTTATATTGAGGTCATCACTTGGATTAGGGTGTAGATTCAAAGATAGTTTATATTGAGGCCATCACTTGGAATAGGGTGTAAATTAGTTTATATTGAGGTCATCACTTGGATTAGGGTGTAGATTCAAAGACAGCTCAATATTGTGTGCCTATTAGATTTGAGATAACTGCAAAATCTATTTGAATTGAAGGCACTGGTACACATGGTTCAGAACTTCTGCAAGATATAGCCAAGACACTTGAGAATGAAAGCACCAAGGTTGAAAATGACTACAAAAGAGCTTGCTTAAGACACTACACTGCCCTTAGTTGAGATGCCCTTGATTGAGACACCGCAAATAGTACCTGATATTGAAAAAGCCGAATTTACTAGATATTGAGACTAACAGTTGATTGAGACCGTTTATGGCATTCTCAGACTCACAGTTAATCAATTTGTCAATACAACAGAAATCAATAGTAGGGCGATGCAGATGGCCTAAATGATCAAACTAGGCCCGAATGTTGAGCGCATTATGCCAACTCACACACTATACAACTCTATAGCCACAGTCTAGTTCTTATCAACTATGGCATATTTCAGGGAACCACACTGGTGATTTTTCACTTCAGCCCACTTGACGGAAAGATATTCTTGACTCCGACCCTCTTGCAACTGCTGGCCCCGATTGTTGTATTATCTGCCCTTTATTCATGCTGTGTCGCATGTTTGGAGACCACTACCCGAGCTATTGCGATTCTCTCACTTTAATATTGTTAATAACTTCACCTTTACCATTATTAATAAAGTAACCTAACATTCCACTGTCTGTTGATGAACAATAGCGCTCCTTTCGTCAACAGACCAGCTTCCCCAACACAGCAAGAACCAAATACCGTCCTTCATTGCCACATGCATAGCAATCTACAATCTTCGACCTTTATTCAGTACTGCTCTTTATAATCTGACTCATTAGGCCATTTTTCACTGACCAGACCTTTCATGCCCCGCCATCTGGACCATGATCTAGCACGCCGCACCCATCGATGCAGGATTCCCCACAAGTACTGACTCGAGACACTTCGGCCCAAAGTGATCCACTACAGAGAGGATACTCATAGGTTCCAATACTACCAAAACAGGTCCATGTGTATCCTTTCAGCATAGACCTCCACACCACCATCCACCCTCTTCCCCTTTACCTTCCTCCCCTTCCCTTTCACCTTCTTCTTCTCCTCTCTTCCTCTCCCTTTATACTCTCCCCTTATTCTCTCCATTCTCTTGCTTTTTATTTTTCACTCCGTTACCGGCGCCCAAGTGGGGAACTCCGGCCCGCCTCGCCTATTCCGGACCACTCCATCTCCACGTCTACACCTCGTTTGCAACGTCTCTACTTAACCACCACTTTTCTTCTGCTGCTTTTCTTCACGGTCACCTGATTCTCCATCAATCACCACCATGAAACAAGCTCAGGTCTGTTTCCAGAAGGCAGCAGGTGCTGCTGCCTCTGCTGTCAAGCGCATTGCCCCTGTCAACTTGACCTACAAGAACATGCTCAAGGACCCGTCCTCCAAGTACAGCGCGTTCCAGGGCGTCAAGCTCGAAAACAGAACCTGGCCCAACAAGTCCATCACCAAGGCCCCCCGTTGGCTCTCCACCGACTTACGTGACGGCAACCAGTCATTGCCCGACCCCATGACCATTCCCGAGAAGAAGGAGTACTTCCACAAGTTGGTGGAGATCGGCTTCAAGGAGATCGAGGTGTCGTTCCCCTCAGCGTCGCAGACCGACTTCGACTTCACCAGATACGCCGTGGAACACGCGCCTGAGGACGTCGCCATCCAGGTCTTGACGCAGTCCAGAGAGCCCTTGATCAGAAGAACCGTGGAGAGTGTCAAGGGCGCCAAGAAGGCCATTATCCACACCTACTTGGCCACGTCCGACGTGTTCAGAGATGTCGTCTTCGGCATGTCCAAGGAAGACGCCATTGCTAAGGCTGTCGAGACTACCAAGTTGGTCAGATCCTTGACCAAGGATGACCCTGCCATGCAAGAGACCGAGTGGACTTTTGAGTTCAGTCCCGAGTGTTTCTCCGACACCCCCACCGAGTTTGCCGTGGAGATCTGTGAGGCCGTCAAGGCTGCCTGGGAACCCACGGCCGAACAGCCCATTATCTTCAACTTGCCAGCCACCGTCGAAGTGGCCGGCCCCAACGTTTACGCTGACCAAATCGAATATTTCTGCACCCACATCACCGAGAGAGAAAAGGTGGTAGTTTCTGTCCATTGCCACAATGACCGTGGCTGCGGTGTTGCAGCCACCGAGTTGGGAATGTTGGCTGGTGCCGACAGAGTCGAGGGCTGTGTGACTGGTAACGGTGAGAGAACTGGAAATGTCGACTTGATCACCGTGGCTCTTAACATGTACACCCACGGTGTTTCTCCAGGCTTGGACTTCAGTGATATCCAGTCCATTATTGAAATCAGTGAAAAGTGCAACAAGATCCCCGTCCACCCCAGAGCCCCATACGGCGGTGACTTGGTGGTCTGTGCCTTCAGTGGCTCTCACCAGGATGCCATCAAGAAGGGATTCACCAAGGCCGAGCAGAGAAAGAACGAAAAGTGGACCATTCCTTACTTGCCATTGGACCCCAAGGATGTGGGCAGATCTTACGAGGCCGTCATCAGAGTCAACTCGCAATCTGGTAAGGGAGGTGCTGCCTGGGTCATCTTGAGATCCTTGGGCTTGGACTTGCCCAGAAACTTGCAGGTCTCTTTCTCCTCTATTGTGCAATCTAAGGCCGACTCTTTGGGCAGAGAATTGAAGACCGACGAGATTATCCAGTTGTTCAAGACTGAGTACTTGTCTGCTCCTCAATTGGTCCTCAAGGACTTCGAGATCACCAAGAACAAGAAGTTGTCTACCGACAACGACAGAGAAATCTTCCTTGTTTTCGAGACGCCAAGTGGAGAGCAGGTCAACTTGAGAGGCCAGGGTAACGGTCCTATTTCTGCATTCCTCGACGCATTGTCCAACAGGTACGGTACCTTGTTGGAGGTCGTGAATTACTCCGAGCACATGGTTGGTAAGGGCTCCCAGAGTAAGGCTGCCACTTACGTTGAATTGAGTTACATCAACAACGCCAACGAGAAGGTCAAGAGATGGGGATGTGGTATCCACAGCGATGTTTCCCAAGCCTCTTTCGAGGCCATTCTTTCCATTGTGAACTCGTTGATCAAGAACAAGGAAATTGACATTTAGGTAATTGAAAAGGCAATTATGGAATAATAAGTGAAGGCAATTGTAATTGAGAATGTAAAGAATTCGCAGCTAAAAAATAGAATGCACTGTAAGTTAGAACAGAAAGATAAATCAGAGAAAAGAATTAATAGAATTGAGATAAAGAGCCCGGAATTACTTTGGAATGCTGGTGTTGTAGTTCTTGACTTGTGTAGAATTCATAATCAAAAGATTGAGATAGTGGGGTTTGTCTCTTCAGGGGTTTGACTTCTGGTGCTAAGTGGAGCTGCAATAATTGAATGTAAGACAAAACTAGAGAGTTTACGAAGTTTACGCAGTTTACAAGCACCGTGAGGATGTGAGGCGATAGGTCCAATTAATATGTTGAGAGAAAACCAAAAGCAGTAGAATTGAAGTATGTGCTTAGGCCGATAGAAAACAATGATTAAAGTAGAAAATAGATGAAGGCAAAGAGCTGCAGGCCAAAGTATTCAAGCAAAAACCAGATAGACCTCGTTTTATACAAATGTACTCAAACCTTCATCTTTGCATCGGAAAGGAGGTAAATTTATCCTCATTAGATCGATGTATTTGGGTGTAATAAAAGATTGAGTTTACATTGACTACATCTTGGGAAGAAAATATCTGGATGCATATTATTTCTCACTCCAGCTATTTCTATCCGCTAAAGGACAGATAGCCCATGTATGATAGATATAGGCCTGGCACGGTGAAGCTCTATGATATCATAGCGCACTCTAGGGCTCCAGCCCTAACGCACGTGATACATCTTTATCGCCAACCAAGTCACGCACTACACTTATCGCGACTGCACACACCCATGCTTGCTTACATAACCGGCTCGTGCGCTTCCTCATACAAACACCCACACCGCAGTACATTATTGCTTCAGTTCCATCGAAAATTTTTTTGTCAATACCCTCCAGTGCGGTTTAACAAATTTTTTCATCTCTGGTTAAGTTTTCTTTTAGGACAACTCAAAATCGACATGTCTCAATTCGAACCAGTTATTGTGATTGATGGTAAGGGCCACTTGTTGGGTCGTTTGGCTTCTATCATTGCCAAGCAGTTATTGAACGGCCAAAAGATCACCGTTGTCAGATGTGAATCCTTGAACATCTCCGGTGAGTTCTTCAGAAACAAATTGAAATACCACGACTACTTGAGAAAGTCCACCAGATTCAACAAGAAGAAGGGTCCATTCCACTTCAGAGCTCCATCTAGAATTTTATACAAGGCCATCAGAGGTATGATTCCTCACAAGACTGCCAGAGGTCAGGCTGCTTTGGAAAGACTCAAGGTCTTCGAGGGTATCCCACCACCATACGACAAGAAGAAGAGAGTTGTTGTTCCTCAAGCCTTGAGAGTCTTGAGATTGAAGCCAGGTAGAAAGTACACTACTGTTGGTAAGTTGTCTTCTGCTGTCGGATGGAAGTACGAGTCCGTCGTCGACAAGTTGGAGGAGAAGAGAAAGTTGCACTCTGCTGAGTACTACGCCAAGAAGAAGGCTTTGGCCAAGAAGGTTGAAGCTGCCAAGTCTGCTACTGCCGAGTCCGACGTTGCTAAGCAATTGGCTTCTTTCGGTTACTAAGCGTGAATGATAATAACATAATTGGTTTGGATTGTTTTATTATTATTTGTAATCCACTATAATACATGCAAATAACATTATCAGCCCGGAAAAACGTAGAGCCAGAGGCAAGCAAGTAGGACCAGTACTGATATGGAGATAGTATGCGGTAATGTGGTGCCAAGGCATGCACGTGACACAGGGTGTTGGCTATCTCCTGACAATATACTGCATACTAGATCAGTCTTCTACATACTTCTACATACATACACTGAATGTCATTGACTAACTTTAGAGTTACGGTACGTGGTGAAGATGGAACGATGGGTTATTATGTATGCAGAGTCTTTATTGACGATGCCAGACTGAAATAATTAGACGCTTTCAGTAAATGAATTAGAGATGAATTAACCACTGTAGTAGATGAGATTCATAGAAAATTGACTACAATTAATTCACGCTATAATACACGACATATAGAATATACACGACATTTAGAATTAGAGAATTGGAATAATAATATACACAATTTCCATTTACTAACTCTCTATTCACCATTTATTCCTTCTGTTTCACTTGACGGCTCGTCTGTTTTCACAATCTGTTTTCACAATAACGCACTTCGTATATCCATGTTACATTAAACCCATTTGCAGCCAGCCAGTGCCTGGAGTTCTACAATCCTTGTTATCCTTATTTCTCCTGTTACTATAATACACGCGACTTGAACAATAAGCGCCTCAACGACCTCCTTTGCGGCTGCTTGAGCGGCTGCTTCTCCACCGTCTTCTCTGAACCAGCAGAGACCGAAGGCTTCACGCGGGCAAACAACTTGGCCACAATAGACGGCTTGACCGACAACGAGTTGGAGAGGTAGTTCTCGGCGTTGAAGTACTGGTACACGTTGAGCGAGCAGGGCTCGCTCTGGTGCACCATGAGGTGGAACACCTTGACACGCTTGAAGTTGGGCAACAGCAAGATGCACTGGTTGTTGCTGGTGATCTGGGGCTCCAAGTCCAAGTCGGTGAGCAGGGCGGGGGTGAAGCGGAACAGGCGGCCCGAGTGCATGACGTTGAACTGGTTGATATAGATCTTGTACGGCGTGTCGAGGAGGGTGATCTGGTAGCAATAGATGAAGACGATGAGGTGGTTGAGGGTGATGGCGGAGTAGGGCAACGGCACGGTGGCAAACGAGTTGATGAAGCTGGCCACCACCGAGAGCTTGACCACGAGCTTGGCCTCCTTGTACAAGAAGTGCAACTCGACGTCGGGGGCCGGGGACGCGGCCCTGGAGTCGAGGTAGGTTTTGAGGACGTGGGGCTGGTAGCGGACGGCGATGCCGGTGTTGACCACGGTGGAGCCCGACACGCAGGGGGTCAAGACTTCCATGGTAGGAGCTATGGGATGCTAAAATGAATGGGAAGGAGTGGAACAACAACTAATGACAGAGGAGAATGGTCAACAAAGACTCAACTAGAACAAGAATTAACTAGATCAACTATTAACTAGATCAACTAGATTAAAGAAGACCAACTATTCAACTATGCAACTATTATCTATTCCACAGATGTGAGCCTATGAGTATAAGAACCATCTACATGGGACCTGGTGGTTTATAACTGATAGCATCCTGCAAAGCCCAGATGAGACTCGCACAATGCTGCACATACGACTGTTCCGAAAACGGACAGGATCAAAGTGCTGTGCGTCACACAATAGACAAGTCTACCAACCACTTGCCCAGTTCAGAAGCGAATGGGCCAAGGCCCCGCCAGGGCTGCACACACAAGCGGGTGGAATGGAGCAAACTATGGGGAATGAGGGGTAGTCATGCCGGACAAGGGAACGGAGGCAGGAAGACCCCGAAGGGAGATGAAGGAGAGGAGGAGAGTCTGGTGCTTTTGAGCAAACGCACCATAAACACACCACAAACAGACACGGCGAATAAGCCGAAACAGACCCTCCAAACAGACGTGTTGGAGGCTGTTGGAGGCTGGAGTGGGGGCTGGAGTGGAGGCAGCTGGGCCAAAGTCGCCAGTTGAGGGCGTCCCCGCATGCACCAGGTGAAATTGCCTAGGACGGCAGTGAAGATCGCTCGGCAACGCAAAAGGGGTCTGCGGGGCTGTTGGGATGCGGGGCACACGTGATGCGGGCCACAAAGTGGAGAGATGGCAAAACAATCTCCCCCACCATCCTCCCCACAACATAGATGGTTCCATCACCTATGCACCTATTCCGCTCTAAATGAAAGGGCCATCTCATCTAACCATCTCATCTAACAACATACTTTTTCCATTCCATTTGACCTTCTGCATTTCCACGCTTCCATCCATCCATCCATCCATTTCCTCCATCTCTTCTCCTTTTCTCTCTTCAATTAACCTCTATTTCTTTTCTTCTTATCCACGTGCGAGGCGGACCCTCCGTATCAGCACATTTACGGGGCCGTATCGGCACCATCGAGGCTAATTGTATTGTTGCATAAGCGACCCACGAATTCGTTGGGCTCGGGGTCCATGAGATACACCACCCCGTCCCGTTTTACGAGCTGGCTCACCACATAGTTGAGCTCGGTGTACTCCATGTGATGCAGCCCGTTGCACACCACCATGTGCACGTCCTCCACAATCAACGTGGAGGCTCCAGGAAGCTCAAGCACCTGCTTGAGCGTGTCGACCCGCTGGTAGTCAACCGCCTTGAGCAACCGTGTCACGAGGTCGGGCGTATAGCCAGCGTTGTTTATTGTGGAGATAAGAAGATTGGGGGACGTGCTGTTGGCATAGACAAAGGACGGGGAGGGGGAGCTGGCCATGGTGGACACCATCCAGTGAACTAGGAGGGGGAGCAGGTGGGGGCCACTGCCGTGGACGTAGGTTGAAGAGTCCATACAGGGAGTGGTGAGTGGAAGTGTGTTCTGGAGTAAGGAGTGTCACGTGACCGCAGATGGTTATATGTGCAGGTGGCCCGATGACATGGAGGTAATGTGCCGATGAGATAAAGGCTGAAGTGGGAAGGAATGCTGAATGAAGGATGCAGGTCCGTGATTTGAATGCATAAGCCATGTATTTTTTGATCATTTCACCCGAAGGAGTGAATATCGGGATGTTCTGAAAAATAGCTTCAGCCGTGATTTTTTGATCATTTCACCTGATGGAGTGAATATTTGAATTTTCTGAATAGTCTTCAGCCTGTATTCTCTGATTTTTCCAGCCAATACAGGCAAAATCATCTGGGTATTATTGGATATTATAATGGAGGTCTTGAATATTATAATGGAGGTCCTGAATATTCGATTATAATCCTGATACTGGAGCTCGTTACATATTCTGAGCTTCAGCCGTGAATTTTCTGCTCCGGAATATTATGTGCCTCTTGGATATCTTATCATATCATCTCAAACAGTCGCTCATTCTGGACTCATCTGGTGCTAAAGTTGATACAAATTCCAGACTCAAATATCTAGACGCACCATGTAGTTTGAATGTTCTAGCCTTACGTCGAATTCAGGGTTGATGTGAAGCTGTGACAATTTCAATTACAGCCAAGTGGTAGCGATGCAGGCCCCGATTTCAGCTGCATCTACTGCAGACCAACCTTAATTAATTTCAGAGTTCAATCTGATTTAGCTGATTCAGGCCCGAGTCTAATTACATTGAAACTGTCACAATAATGAAGAAACAGAAATTGAGCGGATATATCGATCCAGACTCTTCTCGATCCAGACTCTTAGATTCCGCAGCTCAAATTGTTTGTTTAGTCTCAAACTAAAATGCCTGTAAAAATATCACCCACAGTTCAATCTTAGACACATTGTTAATTTCTCAAGGATGCAGATTTCACCTCGCTGTAGGTAATTAAGAGTTGAACTTTAATACTGGCACAATAATGCAGGTACAGAGATCAAGCTGAGAATTTCAGCTTAATCAGACTCGGACTACCACAGGCTCTAGCTGAATGCAGGCTCAACTGGATAGTTGAGCTAAGAAAATTGCTGTATATCTTTATAAACTTCTGCTGAATCTATTTTATTGAAGATGATTATAATACTATTTAAATATTTCACCTTGTCAAATTATTCTACTTCCATTATCAGAATGTGTATTAATACTAGCCTGTGGGATGAGCCTATTAATTATCCCTTGAGTGGTTTGGAATCTCCGGTCGTCTTTCTGTTGGTGACGATCTCCTTGATCTTGTCGTTGCTGTGCAACAAACCGTATCTTCTGTGCTGCTTGACGGCCTCGGCAAAAGCGGCACCATCCTTGTCTTCGATGTAGTCACTGAAGTTGGCGCCAATAAGCGACAAGTACTCGTAACTCATGGGGAGCTTGTACTCGCCGTCACTGTTAGGAGCAGACAAGTCCTTGAGAGTGGCCTTGGAGCTCAAAGGCGTGTTGAAACCCTCACCTTTGCCGAGGAAACAGCCCAAGCTTCTCAACTTGTCGAACAAGCCGGCCTGGTGGGCGGGAATCATACCTCCGTGTTCCTTGATCTTGTAGTCACGGAAGTAGTCCTTGTACTCTTCAATGGAGGCCTTTCTGGAGCCGGTCCAGCCCAATTCAAGCAACTCCTCCTTGGTAATGTTCAACTTCATGTTCTTGGAGCCGAATCTGAACAACTTGATGGGGTTGAAGGCGCCGGTGTTGAGGAAGGCAAAGATGATCAAGACCTTGATGATGTGGAAGAGGAAGAAGAGGCATTGGGCGGTGATGGACGTGGGCTCACTGATGTCCTCGATCATGGCCACAGACAACTTGTCGAAGCCAAAACGCAACGCCAAGTTGGACACCAAGAACGACACCTGGTTGGTCATACAGATACCGGGAGTAGGCGACACGAAGTCAGGCAAGTCGGTGTACAACCACGTGAGCATTCCGGCGATGAACGCGTAGAACCCGAACTGGTTGAGCTCCCAAATGGGCAAAATCAACTGGCCTGGCCAGACGTGGTCGGAGATTTTCTCATCGAGCGACTTGATGGGCTTGGTGACCTTGTCGGCCTCGTAGTCGAACAAGAGGCTTCCGTCCTCGGTTAAATAGCCGGGAGAGGTGCTGACGCGGAAGCCAATGGGCTTGGAGTTGTGGAACAAGTTGGGTCTTAACGCGATGGGCAACTCGTCGAAGATTTTGAACAAGTCTTTGAAGCGAGTAGACGACTTGATTTGGAAACAGTAGTCCTTTTCCAGGTCGTTGTTGAACCGGAGGTACACTTCCAAGTATCCGACCTCTTCGGTCTCCTCAAGGTCATTCATGAGCTTTTCATCTTCAGAGAGAGGCGGGTTTTTGGAGTCCGTCATGGTGTTTTTGGACAAAAGAACGGAGTGGAACTTTGGTAGAAAAGGTGGAAAAATTGATGGCGCTGTGCAGGACTTTGTGGGGGTAGTGGCGAGGTGAGGTTAGAGACGAGAGGAAAGGGGCCTAATATGAAGGGTTGGAGAGAATTCGGCTCTACAGGTTCTTGGAATGCCTTTTACGGTCGCTTGCTTATTTTTGGACTGAAATCCGTCCACTCGTGGTCCATTTAGTGCAGTGTGAGATTTCTGCTAGTGCGACAGGTCTCAGTAGGCCGGAGTAGATTGGGCCGTGTATTGTCCGACGGCAAAAGTGGCAAGCAGAATTGCATGAAGACCGAGATGGCGCAGTACGAATAAAGTTAGCGGGATATTGAGGCTATACTGAATAAATAGTCACTGGTGTATTTCAATTTGTTTTTGCTAAGTTCTTGATTTTTCTTCGGATTATTTCTGCAGCTTGACACCAAGATAGTCAGCCTCAACCGCTTTCCACTCCCTTTTCGAAACCCAACCCTTTCGCCCCGTTACTGCATCCACTCCAACTTGCATTGTAATGACACCCAGGAAAAACCCGGTTCTGTGATTATTCTCCCCACACCGCTTATTGTGTATTTTTCTCACGGAATTATTTCCCCGCGTTGGGTGGGGAATGGTTAATCCGTACTATGCCGACACCAACAACAGTACTCAAGAATATTGGGGTGTAATAATTAAGGAATGTATCACAATCTAATGGAAAAACGGGGAAGCCTGCATTGTAAATTGGTTGGGTTACATCGACCAAGTAGAAACTATAAGCACTCTGTTGTTGGATTGATTGAAGCCGAAATGCTGAAGTGATTTTTGCAAGCGCTATTTCTCCATAATTTTAACTCAAAATTCATTAACTTACAATTCATTAACTTACAATTCAAACTCACAATTCATTAAACTTACAATTCATTAACTTGCAATTCATTAACTTGCAATTCGTAGCAATTCAAAAAATTAAACTCCCAATTATTTATGTCATATTCGCTAATCAGATAGAAATCCTGCCTCTACTTGGTCCACAAAACCTTAGTAGACCCACTCCTCGTAAAATATCGATGTATTCCCCATCCAGACTATCTAACCACTAGACCCTCATCACCCAATATTTTGGTCTCGTGAAGCCGTATAGGGGAACTAGTCAGATCGGTACCATGCCTTGCGCTAACGCGTTAACCAGATGGTGCAGTATTGTTTTGGAGAATTTCTTCTACAGTAAATATTTGTTTCTGCCTAGTGCTATCAAAATAGTGATATTGCTTTCAATAATTCCTCACATGTCAGGGTTTGGGTTTGTACTTGTAAATATAGTTCATATTATAGTCGAATACAAGTTCCGGGTCATTTGACTCAGACCCGTGTTTGATATCACCCGTTTATCTTCGCTTGAGTCCCGGAAAATTTCCATTGCCCCATTCAAATGGTGGCTTCCGATGTGGAAGGGTCTCTCGTGCACATATGTTGTTAATAAGCTTGAATGGGGAAGCGCTTGTGTTAGCACACGGTTTCCTCGCCTACTTTAGCCGTTTCTTTGGATATTCTCTCCCTTTCTGGAGGAAGCTGACCACTTCACCTTTGCATTCTGGTCGTACGTTGCGGGCTATTACAAGGAGCTACACATCCAAAGATTCAGTATATAATCCCGTAGTTTCTACCTTCAATTCCTTCTCTTCACCAAAGATGAATGCAATTCTACTACTTTTAGCACCCATTTTCGCAGCCCCAGCATCAAGCTCTAATGAGCCCACCATTTACGTATATCCAAAGAACGACGTTCCTACATACGCTACTCCAGTGCCTACTCCAACAGGCCCTGCCCCTACTTATGCTCTTGGCTACTCAAGCCTCTCCACGTTGTTACCTCCTGATTTGAGCACTACAGTTTGGGGAAACTGGAACCCTAGGGCAAATAACACTGCCACTGATACTGACGACCCCTTTGGCCAGTATGCTTGGACAAAGCAATGGGAGGACATTGCTGTATTCAACATCACAGCCAGTGATGATATGTTCTCATCTGTGGTGTGTCCTACCCCAGTCCCTAGCTCGGAGTTGGTGCTTCCACCTGAAGACATAGTTACCTTTGATAATTCATTGAAGTTTCCAAAAGACTTCATTTTTGGTGTAGCTGGACTGGCTGGCCAAATCGAAGGTGCTGTGGCTAAAGATGGCCGTGCTCCTTCTATTTTGGAGATGTTGCAGCCATTTCCAGCCACTCCTCAAGACTATGTCACTAACCAAAACTACTACTTGTACAAGCAGGATATTGCCCGTCTTGCAGCTATGGGTGTGAAGTATTATTCTTTCACCATTCCATGGACCCGTATCTTGCCATTTACCTTCCCAGGAACCCCGGTTAACAAGGCAGGTATCGACCATTATGACGACTTGATCAATACTTGTTTGGAATATGGAATCACACCCATGGTGACTTTGACCCACTTTGATACCCCTGTCGCTTTGATGGACGGCGAATCGCCAAATCCACTGGTTCAGTTCAACAACTCTGGTAAATATCCGTTGTTCAAGAACGGTGGTTACCACAACCCTAAGTTTGTTGAGGCCTTTGTCAACTATGGAAAGATTGTCATGGCACACTATGCTGACAGAGTTCCAATCTGGGTTGTAATTAACGAACCCTTACTTTACTCTGCAGACCCAGTTGGTGTGAAGAATGTTATCAATGCCACCTCACAAGTGTACAAGTTCTACAAGAATGAAATCAAGGGAAAAGGTAAAGTCGGTCTCAAGTTGAACGACAATTTCGGAATGCCATTAAATGCCAGTGAACCGGCTGACGTTGAAGCAGCACGCAGAATCCAGGAGTTCTCTATCGAGTGTTTCTTGAACCCATTGGTCAAAGGCACCGACTACCCCAAGTCCTATATTGATACCTACAAGAGCTACAAGGGCACTCCGGACAAGGACAATACCTTCATGCTCGGTGCTGACGATTTGAAAGAATTTGCCAACTCAGTGGACTTCTTTGGTATCGATCCATACACTATCAGTCTTGCTACTTCTCCAGATGAGGGAATTGATGCTTGTCAAAAGAACTCCAGTCACCCTTTGTGGCCAATGTGTGCCAATCAAAGCAGTGTCCGTTCTGATGGATGGAACATTGGCTACAGATCTCAAAGCTACGTCTACATTACCCCCAAGCAATTCAGAGAATACTTGAATTACATGTGGATCACCTACAAGATTCCAATTCTTGTTGGCGAGTTTGGATTCCCAGAATGGAGAGAAGGCGAGAAGCTCTTACCCGATCAGCTCTTTGACTTGAACCGGTCTTTGTACTACCGCTCTTTCATGGAGGCAATACTTCAGGCCATTCGTTTGGACAAAGTGAAGGTGATGGCAGCTTTCGCCTGGTCTTTTGCGGACAACTGGGAATTTGGAGACTATGCACAACAATTCGGACTTCAGGTTGTGAATAGAACCACCCAAGAAAGGTACTTCAAGAAGAGTTTCTTTGACCTCGTCAAGTATATTACGGACAGAAGTTAAGAATGAGCAAGTCTATAATGAAAGCAATGATATAATGAAGAATACACGAACTTGAGGATTACTGTAGAAGATAGAACGGAGTTGATGAACGAGAAAATTCATTTACGACCAAATGCATTTTCTACGGGTTCTAATAGAGGCAGTTGCAAGTCCATTTATCAATAGAATTTGAACAATTGCTGGTTCTATGGTATCTCCTTTGGCGTACTGAAGTTTTTGCAACTATGCAACACAGAGAAGCTGCGAAGTTTTACTTGCACAATTGCACTGGAATTAGTTAATTCTAATCAGTCAAGAGTAATATTCCTAAATATATAGTCTTAGTTTCATACTCTTCCAGAGGCAGAGTTCCAATTGAATACGGTCTCAGATTGAAAACCCTTAAGTGCGTAAGTGTTGTGTAATTCATTGGCAAATACATTACATAGTTTCGCCAAAAACCAAGGCGGCATCTTTATCCGCTTGCTAGTTCGAATTTAAGCCAACGCCATAAGTCTTGCAACTGGCTGAGATTGTGAGAACAGGGCTTGTTCTGGGTTTTCTACTTCGCGTTCTTCGGTAAAGCTTAATTAGAGACATCATTCGCTTCAAAGTGTATGGTCTGCAAGTCTCATTGAAAATTGTAATTCACTTTCCTATCGAGTGTGGGAATATCTGACCTAAATGTATAGGGGCAGAAAATACTTGGACCACATTTCACAACCGACACAGATGGAACTGCCCAAATATACAGTACGTGTCTCTAAATGCCGATATATCGAATCTGAATGCTATAATAGTGAAGTGTAGCTGGTTTCCAAAGAGCCAATATAGCTGGATTTTCCACGTAGAACGTGTCGCTGGTTCCAAGCGGAAGTCCCAATCCAGTACATAACCACCAACAATATAATTACTATAATTACAATAACGTTCCACACAAGCCTGGTTCAAGATAAATGTCAAACAAAGCCCCATGTAGCGGGTGAAATGTGTTGTTATCTGTGTCAATCAACCACGCGTCCACACAGGTTTCTCGTCAGATGTGCCGCCATGTTCACACCACACAGCCTTCGTAGATTACAGAAAATAATGGTGGAAACAGGGTCAGATTGCATCGCAAAAGGCTGGCGTCCGCCTCTTAAAGTTGCAGCGGTCAGTAGGATGCAAATGTCTTACATTCACTGCTACAGAAGGAAGCGTAGTGGAATTGTAGGATGCAAATGTCTTACATTTTATCATGTAGTTAGAATGAGCTCTACACTTATTTTCCAGCATCACCCTCTCACTTGGTGACGATCTTCTTCCTTGACACAAGATGAGCGCAAATCGCAGCAAAGGACCTATGCAAAGCCCCCTAGAGACGGCGTCATGGAGTCAGAACGCGTTGGTTGTTGCACGGAACAGAATGAACCACTGACAGAGGTGCTGAATAGAGGCATCGAGTTGATGGCAGTATTTCAGAGCGTCGTGTAATTCCATATGTATGAGCCGATGCATGTGTACCCCCAGCAAGAGAGAAAGAGAGATAGGATAGAGGACGTGGAGAGAGAATAGAGCATAATTAAAGCGGTGGATCTCAGGCTCAAGGCAGAGAGCATGAACTGCAATAGACTTCTACTAATGTAGATATATCCTCTGTTCATTAATTACATCTCTCACACAGCCTTCGCTTTATCAAATCACGCAATGAAACAGTCGAACCCCGAAAACCCGAACACAACCATCTCTGCCCACGCTCGTGACACACATACACTACCAAAGGCTTACATGGGGCTATTCACCGTTTTGGTGAGACGAGAACGCGGTGACACGAACAACAGAAATGGGGCTATACTACACCACCAGGTGCTGCGGCAACTGCGCAAAAGGATGCAGAGGGCTATCGCCTAGGGCGGTAGGCGCACGCCACGGGATTGTCGGGCAAGAGCTCACCATAGCATACGGAAGTAGAACTAGCACCAAAACTAGAACCACACCAAAACTAAGTAGACACTTCCACTATCTATAATGCACATATACTGCATGTATACTGCACATTCCTGACGTCTATAATACATGTAACCTGCTCCCTTTCTTACCCCCTCTTCTCCTCTCTTTCTCTTGCCCTCCCTAACCCCCGTGTTTACTCGTGTTTTTTTTTCTCAATGCGGACATTTTGATTTGGCTATTTTTGGCCAGGCTCCGCACTACCACCATTTATACTTCGCCTTCTGTCGTTTTTTCAGCGTCTACAACACTCTCTTTCTAATGTTGTTCAACAAGATCTTGGGAGCCGGTGCCCTTTTGGCATCTTGTGCCAGTGCGTTGCCTGAAGTCGAAATCGTCGGCAACAAGTTCTTCTACAAGGGAAACGGAACCCAGTTCCTCATCCGTGGTATCGCCTACCAACAGAATCCCGCCAACACCACGGCGTCCTTCAGTGACCCATTGGCCAACCCCGCCGCCTGTAAGCGTGATATCCCTATCATGCAGTCCGCCAACACCAACGCCATCAGAGTCTACGCCATCAACTCCACCTTGGACCACACCGAGTGCATGAAGATGCTTGAGGACGCCGGCATCTACGTGATTGCCGACTTGTCGGAGCCCGACCTCTCCATCAACAGAAACTCGCCTTTGTGGAACATCGACCTCTTCGACAGATACAAGGAGGTCGTCGACTCCTTCCTGAACTACACCAACGTGTTGGGCTACTTTGCCGGTAACGAGGTCACCAACGCCGCCAACAACACCGACGCCTCCGCTTACGTCAAGGCCGCCATCAGAGACACCAAGGCCTACATCAAGGAGAAGGGCTACCCCCCAACCCCTGTCGGCTACTCCGCCAACGACGACACCGACATCCGTGACGACTTGGCCACCTACTTCGCCTGCGGCTCCGACGAAGAGAGAGCCGACTTCTTCGGTATCAACATGTACGAGTGGTGTGGAAAGTCCTCCTACACCCTCTCTGGTTACTCCAAGATCTCCAAGGAATACGCCAACTTGGGCATTCCCATCTTCTTCTCCGAGTACGGCTGTAACGAGGTCCAACCCAGACTCTGGCAAGAGGTCGGCACCATCTTCAGTCCCCAGATGCTGAACGAGTGGTCGGGTGCCATCGCTTACATGTACTTCCAGGAAGAGAACAACTATGGTTTGGTCTCGGTTGTTGACGATGACACCGTCTCCACCCTCGCCAACTTCAACAACTATAAGTCTCAAATGAACCAGATCTCTCCATCCTTGGCTGCTGCTTCTGCCGCTTCTGCCTCCGCCGCTTCCCACACCTCTTGTCCTTCCTTGAACTCCGCCTGGGGCGCTGCCACCAACTTGCCTCCTACCCCCGACAAGGACGTTTGTGACTGTGCTTCCAGCGCTGCCGGATGTGTCGTTGCTGATAGCGTGTCCAGCAAGGACTACGGTAAGTTGATTGGTACCGTTTGTGGTTTGATCAAGTGTGACGGTATCAGTGGTAATGCTACCTCCGGTACTTACGGTGCTTTCTCTCCATGTGACGTCAAGAACCAATTGAACTTCGTTTTGAACATGTACTACGAAGCCAACGGTAAGAGTGCCAGTGCTTGTGACTTCTCTGGTTCCGCCTCCAAGACCTCCGCTTCCGGCCCAAGCTCTTGTTCTGCTATCTTGAAGTCTGCTGGTGCCAATGGCACTGGTCTCGTTTCTGGTTCCGTCGGTGGCGGTTCCGGAGGCAGCAAGACTGGCGGTTCCAACGCTTCTGGCTCCACTTCCAAGGGCGGCTCCAAGTCCGACGGTAAGTCCAGCTCCAAGTCTGGTTCCAAGTCCACCAACGCTGCCAACGCCAAGGCCGTTATGCCAATCAACTTCCACAAGGTTGCCCTTGATGGTTACGCCAAGTCCCTCATCTTGGGAGGTGTTGCTGTCGGAATGACTTTGATCTGTCTTTAGATATCCTAAGCTTGTTGACTGCCGTGTGCCAATTGTTTATTTGGTAGGGCGGAGCTCTTTAATCAAAATGAATTAAATGCATGTAGAACATAATTCAATGTGAAAAATTGTTAGGAGTGACCAGTTTGGGATTGGATTAATGTCAGTAGTTTGCATGTTGCTTTTATCTTAAAAGGTGACATGATTGATTTGAATTATTTCCTATGGATTGACGTGATGGAGAAAGAATATCATTTCATTTCCTTTCATGGTTTCATGGTTTCATGATTTCATGGCAAGATGATTTTATTTGCTTTAAATATCAATTTGACGAATAAACAAACGCAACAGCAACTGGGACTCCCTCCATATATATATACTCCGATTATGAACACTAAGCACCAAGAAATATCACCTGGTGTCTGGGCTATTATGTCCAATCCATATTACCTGTTATGGTTTGGAACTATTATGAACCCTTCCATTTCTACACAGCCCCACAGTAAGGGGTACCCAAGAAGTTTCTACCTTTCTGGAAATAATGAATTTGGAACCTCTCACTTGGCATTGGGTGCAAACTTATTCTGGGCATCTAGTTGGGACTGGACACAACAGCTCAATGAATATGATGTGAATACTTGCTAGAACAGTTGGAAAGCGTGGATTAGGCCACATCAAGGACCCTGGCTGCTTAAGGTTTCGATTCCTGTTGCGTTCCAGTTTCTATTTCGAGGCCATTATATTTGTCCTGGTTCATAACTAAATCACCATATCTTTCCAGGTACTGTACCTTACTAGAAGCCAGGGCCTCCGGAGTTCCTAACACTTCACCGTGACAAACAACTGTGGACGTGAATCTTTGTCAGAATCTGGAACTGGCACTGGAACTACATTTAGAAATGTCACAGGAAGCAGAATTGACGAGAATTGAGAGGGTTTTCCCGTACCAGTAAGTATTTTCATATAGTTGGGCAATTCCTTGAGTTCTGCCCTTTACCTGTGACAGAAATAGGCGTTGCGGGGTACTTCTTTGATCTACATGAAAGTCCACGTTCGTTCTCTTGAATCTCCGGGTTCTTTGACTCAAAAATAGTTTTCAGAGTTAATTTATTTCAGGAATCAAATTGCTTCTTTCAAGCAACAAAAGGCTATATTCTTCCGTGTACTCCAGTCACCCACTCCAATGCCGTATGATTGCATTGATTCTCTGGTTATGCACTATCTTGCCCTTCTTTTAGACCGTGTTTGAAACATCAAACAAGTTGGATTCAAGTGGATTCATGTGGATTCTTTTGTTGGATCTTTTACATAGACTGGATTCCTACTCTACAGCGTTGCAACGGGGGTATTCTATTATCGTGGCAATTGTTTCGTTATTCATTATCTATCACCATCTTCCGGATCTCCCAGTAGTAATCACGGTTGAATCCTTGGTTGGTCTTGACAGTGTAGTCATATTCCTCATTGACAGGGAACCAGTGGCACGTTTTCTTTTTGATCTTTTCTTCTTCCTTCATGAACCTGTCCACAAGTTTCACAGAAATTTTGAACTCACTAACGAAATTATCGTCCACACTGTCTGAAGCACTGGTGCTTGTATTGCTTGACACGGTTCTTTGTGTAAATTGACTGGGCCCTCTCCGCGACATGGGAGATTGCAAGGCACTACCCAACTCTTGTGACACGTTTTGGAAGCCTGACACTGCATCCCTCGCAATCCCTTTGGGTGGTGGTGCAAATTGTGGAGGTGAAGCGATCTTGAATGTTCCCTTCATCCGTCCATTCGATCCAGGAGTATTCGTATCAACAAGGTCGGGTATATCGTTGAAAATCGATTCTGATTCGTCATTGAGATTGATCCATTTCAAATTTTCCGGGTCGTAGTACATATGCAGATTCTTTGACTTATCGTCGCTGTTTGGTTCAGCTTTGTGAGCTGTGCTTAATGCTAGTTTTTCATTGCTTACCAGATTTTTGAGATCTTTTAACGTTATTAAGGATGGCTTGTGCAATGATTCAAAACGTAATAGATCTGCTTCGTTTCCAACCCATCTCTTATTCGTAGCATCATACTTCATGCTTTTGGTATTAATAGGAATGGTTGGATTATTGATAATTGAGTTGTTGTTCAAATATTTGACAAGTCCAATCTTATGCTTAGTCTTTTCTGGATTGTTTAGTATTTCTCTGCTTCTTTGTGCTTTTGAGTTTCTTTCGGCATACTTGTTCAATAGCTGATTCTTTTTCTGTATGCTCTCCTGGTCATTCTGTGTCCTGTGGTTGTAAAATGAAGGAATTCTATCAAGTTTTCTAATGACGTTGTTGTTGTAATTGAATCCTGGGTTGGCATTGTTATCTTCCTCTTCTTCGTTCAAGTCGTAGTTATTTCGACTGTTGTATGCATGCACAATATCCATACTGGACTTGTATTTCTTGATGGAATTGAGAGAGTTCTTGTTCATGTTTGGCATGGAGCTCTTGGTTCGCATGGTATTTGCGTGTATCATGTTTGGCCTCATAGCGATTTTATTATCCAAAGACATTTTCTTGTCGAAGTTACTGTCAAAGCCCTCTGTAAAGTCCTCGAAATCGTCCCTGGTGTACTCATAGTTTATGGTCTTATCGCTTTCCAATTGGTCTAGAAGGTTCAAATTTTGGTTGGTTAAGGTCTTGCTCCCCAAGGAGTTGTAGTAATTGAAGTCTTTCAACTTTAGCGTCATGTTTACATCTTTCTGGCTATTTTGCTGCATTTGTTTCTGTAGCTTTCTTTTCAACTCGATCTCTTCCAAATCAGCCTCGTTCTGGAGCTTGAGCTTGTTCGCCACAAGTTTCTGGTTGATTTTCTCGTATCCCGTTTCGTCTGAGCCGAATATATTGTCTAGATCTTCGAAATCGTCTTCGTTCATCTGAGAAGTCACATCGGTGTCATCTCCTTCGCTGTACTCGCTCAATGCCTTGCGGGTGATGTGATGGATGCCTTGGGCTGAGGCATTGGCTGTGGACTTGAGTCCCACCTGGCCGAGCCCCATTCTGTTGGAAGGTGTCAATAGCGACAGCTTGGGTGAAAACGTGGACACCGAGTCAATGGGCGACATGTCTAGGTTGGGAAAGTTGGCCATGTTGTCCAGATCCTGGTTAAACTGGGAGAAATCGTCAAACGGTATGGAATCCTTGGTGTTGTTGTGCACAGGCAACTTCAAAGTCTCGAGATCATTGATACGAAGGGTGTTGAAATCGTTGTCGAAGTTAAGCCCTCCTTCATTTGTGCCAAATATGTCGTCGTCTTCGCTTGTTGGGTCTTGAAACTTCAGAAGAAGGTCGCTTTTGGTCATTTTCTTCTCTTCATTGGTGTTGACGCCAGGTGAAGGAGTGGACCCCTTCTTGTTGATCTTGGGTTTTCGGCTTGTCGGGATCATCCCAAGAGTGGATAATGAAGGCTAGTGCTGAAAGTGGTGAAAATTGTTAAAGCCTTGCCAATTCCATCAGCACGTGAAGGATTGCAGTAGTAGAAAGAGCTGTATATGGCACAATTGGTGAATGTCCTGTATTGTAACAATAACAAAGGAGAGTCACGTGATTCGTGTCACGTGTGTGGTTGTGACGACTACCCCCGTATAGTGACGGTTCCTGATTCAATGCTTCTAATAGTTATGGTGTTGTATAGTTTCTTGTGGTTTGGTTTGTATAGTTTACAGTTTATATTGCAATGTTGAGTGCAAGTATTATTTGAAGCGCGTTGGTGAAAATCGATAAAATCGATGCTCCTGTTATGAGGAACATACATTTGAGACATGAATGAGTCAATGTCTTTGTTGAGTTTGATCTTCCTTTCTGTGTACATGATTCGCCTATAGCAATAAGACTGTGGACTTCTGGTAACTTTGTTTTTTATGTTGGAATTTTTCTTGGATTTTAACGGTTTGAATAATTACCCCAATATATTGAGAATTGAGAGTGCATCAAGTAGATAACTAAGCTATTAGTTTTGAATTGAAAGACATATAACGGATTATTGAGATCGATCATGTCAACCACTCCAAAACTATAAGCCAATATCACTTTAACTTCAATGATGCTAGCATCGGTATTAAAGGTGAATCTAACATAAAAAGAAAGCGGTCAATCCTTACCAAATAATAATTAGAAAAGCCAAGATGCATTGGGAGGTAGAATAGAGGAGCATTCTCTTTTCCATTCTTAATATTTTTTCTCATTGCATGTATCCTACGATATTCTAACTATTAAATATCTGCTGCTATAGATAAAACCTATGATATGGCCATAGTGCATTCTTTCTGAGTACGAGACCTGGCTTTTCTTGAAAAATTAAAAAAGTCGAACCAAAGTGTCATTTAAAACAATTACTTGACATAGTCCCTCGCCTATCGCATGAGAGAGAGCCTAACACAGGTATCAACAATTCATAGTCTTCTTCAATTTATGCACTAAAAATAGAACATGATGTTGAAGTATTGGTCTTCTGCGAAAAAAATGCCTCCAGCCAGATTCGAACTGACGATCTCCTCATTACTAGTGAGGTGCCTTACCAACTTGGCCATAGAGGCTTAACTTGAGGACAGGAATGAAATGTACAAACATCAAACACTGTTTATCTAATAGTAGGTATCACTCATAAATGCCGTTGTCATAAACATCCTCTCAGTGTTTGTTCACTCGAGAAGAGTCATGCTTGATCTATTGCAAATCCCAATGCAATTAAGATCGATTTGCATTTCAATCTCCATTATTTTTTGCCACATTACAAATCCAATCTATAATTTCAGTAAGCCTCAATATCCAGATATATCTCTGTATGTCAGATAGCATACGGTGCATTTCGAGGAAACAAAAGGCCATAATCCTAATCTCAAACGCATACTTCACCATTGGGAGTCGAACTTGGACTACCTGTGAAACTAAAGGTGCTAGCCATTAAGCTATACGGAGTGTGGGGAGCGATTGGCAGTGCTGGATACAGCCTTGCGATGGACAATCTGGAACAGACTGCATATTAGCTAGATCTCTAGGAGAGGTTCTGGCTGCACCAGAGTCGCTATTTCTTGCGGTAAAACTACCAAAGACCTCAGTGTGGGTGTAGAAACATTCTGGGCGAGTTTGGGGTAGTTCCTGGTACTGTAGGGCAGTTCTTGACAGGGTTTGAAGAGGTGCGGCTCTTGTTCGAAGCTCGGCTGTGCTCGTAACCAGTATAATGTGGGAGAAGCAAGTTCTTGCCCATTTCGGCAGCACTACAGCCAGCGTGTTGAAGTCGAGAAACACCAGAAGTAGGGGGCAGCCTCCAGTGGAGGTTCTTGGGGCAAGACACGCCCCGGGTCTTACCTGGCTGGATGATGTGGCCGTTTGATTGGAGGAACGGCTGTCAAAGTTCCTCGCAGGAAGGTGCATACTAAGGTTGCTGTGCAGCATGCAGCATGCAAGGGCTCAAAAGACGGGTATGTCATCTTGAAGGCTGAAGAAGTAGAGAAGAGACCTCAATTCCAGCTGGACTCAATGGACCCAATGTGTAGAACTATGACTGTAGGTGTAATTCCGAGTCGAATGTCCCCTTCCAGCAAAACCCACGCCTAAAAAACCTTCCTTTCAACCCAAACCTCTATTATATTTCATATATATTGTTTGTGCACGTGAGAACAACATTTGACTTGCTAGTCGTCATGTTAATTCAGTTTCAACTCTCTTTAACTCTCACCTCTCTTCTTCACCATGGACGAATTCCGGCCACCCGCCTACCCCCAAGGTTCGTACCATTCGAACCAGTATCCTCCACCCAACTCGTCACTCAATACCAATGAGAACAGTAACACCTACCATGTGCAGCCCGACTTGGAGGCCAAGTACGAGCAAAAGCCCATGGCATCGCAAGACTTTGACCAGAGCTTTCGAATCGAGAAGCCAAAATTCAACGACTGGCCATTTGCCGTATTTTTCATCTTGGTTCTCTTCGGTTTCATTGCAGTAGCTGGAATCGTACTCCATGCCTTGAGCCAGACCCACTCGTTCCAAGGTGGAGGCATCTACAACAATGCCAACTCCTTCACCATGAATACCAACACGATTGTGCTTTTTGCATTTATCATCGTCATGGGCCTTGTGCTTTCCACTGCCGTCATTATCTATGCCAGAATTGCACCCAGAATCTTCATCACCACCGGTTTAATCCTCAATATCGTGCTTGGTCTTGGAACCAGCATCTTCTACTTTGTGGAGCACTACTACTCTGCGGCTGTGGTGTTCTTGGTGTTCACCCTAATCACCGCTTGGTGCTACTGGTCTGCACGTTCCAGAATTCCCTTCAGTGCTACGGTCCTAGAAATCGCCATCGACGTGATGAAACGCTACCCTTCGACGCTCATTACCTCGTTAATTGGTATCTTGGTATCTGCTGGCTTCAGTGTATTATTCAGTGTGGTTATTGTGGGAGTCTACGTCAAGTACGAGCCCAATGACAATAACCCTGCCTGTAAACTCGACGGAGGCAGTTGTTCTCATTCTAAATTAATTGGACTCTTGGTCTTTGTCTTCTTTGCTGGCTACTACATTTCCGAGGTCATCAAGAACATTATTCATGTGGTTATTTCCGGAGTTTATGGAACCTGGTACTACTTGGCCAATTCGGACCAGGGCGAGCCTAGACACCCAGCATTGGGAGCGTTGAAGAGAGCTCTTACCTACTGTTTTGGTTCCATTTGTTTTGGTTCTTTAATTGTGTCGATTATCCAGCTTATTCGTGGATTTGTCCAATCCTTGAAGGCCAGTGCGTTCGATAACGGCGACTTGTGTGCTGGCTGTGGCTTGTTGATTGCAGACTTCATTATTGGCATTATTGAGTGGATGGTCCGTTACTTCAATCATTATGCTTATTGTTACATTGCCTTGTATGGAAAGAGCTACTTGAGATCTGCCAAGGACACCTTTGACTTGCTCCGTTACAAGGGAATGGATGCCTTGATCAATGACTGCTTCATCAACACCTCTCTTAACATGTACTCCTTATTTGTGGGATACCTCACAGCATTGTTGGCCTTTTTCTACCTCAAGTTCACCAAGCCTGAATACAACTCCAACGGTAATTACTACGCCCCAGTTATTGCGTTTGCTTTCTTGATTGCAGGTCAAATTACCCGTATTGCTACCACTGTCATTGAGTCTGGTATTTCCACCTTCTTTGTTGCTTTGGCCAAGGACCCAGAAGTGTTCCAAATGACCAACAGAAACAGATTCGACGAGATCTTCTCCCACTACCCACAAGTGTTGCAGAAGATCACTTCAGACCATTAATTGGAAGATTCTTTTGATAAGTTGAAGATTCTTCTGATTTTCTTCTGACCATTAATTTGAAAGATTGATTCAGATTAGTTTGGAAATCACTGCTGTTTGGAAGATTACTTTTTTTTGACCATTAAAGAAGAATACTTCTGATTAGTCGAGGTTTGCTACTATTTGGTATATTCTTCTGATTACATTAAAAAATTACTTCTGATTATTCGAGAAGTCCGCCCAAGTAAGGACACATCTTTTGGTCAATTCTTTACTTCAGCCCAGCGGGAGAATTGACTCCTGCTTAATTTAATGATAATTGTTATTTATTTACAGAATAGATGTTTTCATACTTTGATCAACATGTAGGATATCAATAAGAAGCTTCAGTTCAGAATAAACAGTTAAAATGGTATTTTAGATTTTAATTGACGGTGGTAACCAAATGGCTTGTATGTATGTAGGTTTCCAGCTGCCTGTAATTAGCATGCAACTATTTTTTGCTTGGTTCACTTTAACTATTAGACGAGATTTCTTGACATACAGTATTTGTCAATATTTTATCAAAAAATGATTAACATTTTTCCATGGAACCCCAGCAAATAATTCACATGCATCCAATCGATAGACCTGGTATTTCTTGGCTATACCGTGTACTTCATTGTGCTTGATGGTAATTTGGATATATTGGTCGGTGCACGACCAAGTATCGAAATCCATACTTACCTCCTTTCACCACTGCAACGATGTTAACGCTTGTAATTGGAGATCTCTTCATTCCCGATCGGGCCATAGACGTTCCCAATGCATTCAAGAAGCTTCTAAGCCCAAATCCCGGTTCAAAACCCTCAAACTCCAAGATTTCACAGGTGTTGTGCTTAGGTAACGTCACCAACTCCATCGACACTTTGAAGTTTCTCTACAACATTTCGCCCTCTTTCCACATTGTGCGTGGAGAATACGACGATGCCCTGATTCTTACCCAGCAATTGAGTGCTTTGGGTCATCCAGACCCTTCAATTCCGTTCCACAAGGTGGTGACTATTGACAATGTTCGTATAGGTTTCACCAGTGGATACCAGATCTTGCCACGTGGAGACGATGTGGCGTTGCTGACTCTTGCCCGTGAGTTGGATGTGGATATCTTGGTGTGGGGAGGAACGCACAAGGTGGAGGCATATGCTGTGGATGGTAAGTTCTTCATCAATCCAGGCAGTGCTACAGGGGCGTTCAATTTTGGCTGGACCGAAGCAGAAAAGGAGTCTGACAACGAGCAGGAGGGCGAGGGAGAAGAGCCGGAGAAAAAGGAGCCGGTAGAGGCCTCGGAAAAGGCGGAAACTGAGCCAGTGAAAGAAGCAGATAAGCAAGAAGAAGGCGAGGAAGACAAAGAAGAGCAGATAAAAAAGGACCAGAAAAAGAAGGTCAAAAGCGACCTTTTCGGCGAGGAAGGCGAGGACGAGAGTACGTCCAAGGAAACAGCCAAGTCAAGCACCTTCGAGTTTGATACAGAAGTGCTTGCTGAGGTAGCTGAGCTCACCTGTGTGATTCCTTCGTTCTGCTTATTGGACAGCCAGGGGTCGTCGTACACGCTCTACATATACACCTACTTGAAGGGCGAGGTCAAGGTCAACAAGGTGACAATTCCAAGGAATGAGAAATAGTGATTTAGGTGTCAAGTGGATGAAGACGTTCATAGCTAGAGAAATACGAATTTGAGGCATTGAGAGAGCATCTGAAGGATATGCATAAAAATTATAGCAAGAATACTAGAGATACTAGAGATTTCATGGAGAAGAAGTCTTGAGAACTAGGAAGAAGAATATCTCGATCATAAAGAGAAGAAGAATATTCAATATATAAAGAGAAGATCAATGAATGACTAGGAGAAGAATATTCTCATATATAAAGAGAAGAAGTATATTCTCAATATATAAAGAGAAGAGGAATATTCTCATATATAAAGCAGAAGATCTATGAATAACTAAGAGAAACTGGTGTCATATTGAATTTTACAGAAGAATGGAATTCTCAAGTATTGAAATAATCTCGTATTCTCATGGTAATCTGATCTAATTTCGTTAATATATATTTAGGATTTCAATCATTATATTTGTACACTTTAAAAGCTGAAGCTCGATTGGACTATATGTCATTAGGACTTTGGCTCTTTAGGACTAAGCCCCTGGCTATATCTCTTAGGACATGCCCTTGGCTATATCTCTTTAGGATGACTATAAATAGACCCTGGAGCAATCTATGATGTTTATACAGAGGAGAAGAGAATTATATATGGACCACCAGAGTTTATGCCTGGACCGACGAATAATGCAACACGAATTCCTTTTTGATCTTCTCCCAGTTGTGGGGGTCAAAGAAGATGTACACGCCCTTCTCGATGTCCTGGCTGATCAAAATGGGCTCCACGTTGCTGTCTTTGGTGAGCCACACCTGGATGTCCTTGTGGTATCTCCAGTTTCTCGCCACCAACTCACGGGCGGCGTATTCCTGGAGCGTATCTCTGGGCTTCATGTAGAAGATGTAGAACAACGTTTCGTCGGTGAACGACTGGATCTTGTTGTCACAGGGGCCGGGTTTGGGCACAATGGAGTCGGTTCTCATGGACTTGGGCAAGCTGAAGTACGGTTCCACCTCGGATCTCGACGTCTCCGACCAGGGCAGCGAGAAGTTCTTCAATATCTGTGAGTCTCGGGAGAGATCGAGCCCGAACTTGCTGATGTCCTGGCCTATTGCGAACGTGGTGTAGTCGGTCTGGTCCATTTTTATGAGCGAACTGAGCCCACTCATGCCGTACTTGGCCATTTCGTCGGTGGACGTGCCATTTGGCGATTCTTGTGCTGGATTGGCCGTCAAGGGGCCTGCTATGGGGACGTTGGCTGATGAGTTGTGGGAAGATAACCCTGGAGGAAGCGTTGCTGGACGTTAGTAAAGGGCAAAAAAAGGGGCAGTATGGACACTTACGCATTGGGACGAGAGAATAGGAGTTTTGTTGAGGAGAAACGGCGAGCACAGCGTGGATATGGAGGGTGTAGTGGAAAGAGAGTTGGAGTTTCTGGAGAAAACGGCAAGTGCACGACAGGACAAGTCACGTGATCGGGCAGGGTGGAGGAGTAGGGACCAAAAGGGATGGAAAGGAGGCGGTAGAGTGGGGAGAAGACGGTGGAGTGCTGAAGAGGCGTGTTCTGTGGGCCGGAGTGAATATTTGGGATTTTTGCAATTTTGTAATTTTGCAATTTTGCAATTTTTCAATAATTTCATTATAGTGAAGTTAAGAAATGGATGATGAAGAGAGGTGAGAAATTGAACTGAAATACAGATGTTCAAGAAATGCCATTAGTTCAAATTCTCGGTCTAAACTTCTATATTGGGCCTCTAGGGTGATTATTCTGTGTGGTTGGAGATCTCATGCAAAATACATAGCATTCTCTCACTATATTTCAAGCCTTAGGGTGAATTTCCGGGTAAATTTCTGAGTGGCAATTTCCACTACTAAATCTACATTGTTCTTACATCTGACCAGAAGAGTCACCAATACTCTCTATTCAGCTTCGCTTGTCTTGTCTTATATTCTGTCAACTACAAATATTCATGTGACTGACATCACATGTCTTTTGTCACATGTCTTTTGTCACATGATCACATGATCTCATCTCTTCTTCTTCTTCTTCTTACTACACCTTCATGTCTAGAAGATACCTCCCTAACATCATCATCACCGGAACTCCCGGTTGTGGCAAGACGTCACATGCCCAGAGTTTGATTGGCCAACTCAATGAAGAAATCACCGTCAAAGGGCTGAAGTTTGAGCACCTTTCCATCTCCGATGTGGCCAAAGAAAGAAAGTGTATTGACAGCTACGACGAAGTCCTCGACACTTCGGTGGTGGATGAAGACAAATTGCTTGACAGCTTGGAGCCAGATTTGAGAAAAGGCGGAATTCTTGTGGATTGGCACTGCTGTGAGATCTTTCCAGAGCGTTTGATTGACTTGGTGGTGGTTCTTCGTACCGACAACTCACTTCTTTTCGACCGTCTCAAGAAGAGAGACTACAAGGACAACAAGATCCAGGAGAACCTCGACTGCGAGATCATGGAGGTCATTGCCCAGGAGGCCAGAGACTCGTACATTCCGGAAATAGTCATTGAGTTGACTTCCAACTCCGTTGAAGAAATGGAGGAAAACGTGGAAAGAATCACCGCATGGACTGTAAACTGGGTCAAGGACCACGGCGACGGTGTGACCAACGAGTTGGACCCCGAGGTTGCTGCTGCTGCCGCCGCCAGAGAGGAGGAAAGCGACGAAGAACTCGCCTAAGAATGCCACTCCATTTGACGTGGAAAATTGGCCAAATACCTCCAAAATAAGTCCCCCAATACGGGGGCTTTCACGAAATCCCCACCTTGTATCCCTTTTCCGAGAATACACGCCCCATTTGCCCTGCTACTGGCTGTTTTTCGGGACTAATTCCACCAATGTAGAGGCACTCACTAATTGAAAAAACCCATACTTCAATACTCCAGAAACAATGCATTCCGATTCCAACCTGCAACGTCCCCCCTTCGGAGTTCCAGAACATTTCTCCACCTCGCTAGAACAATAGACACTTCTCGTCTAAGGCAAATATGGCTTCTATTGTTCGTTGTGTCCACAACTTGAGATGAGATAATGTAGAGGAGAACGAAGTCAAGTTTCACAATGCAGCGAGTCAAGTTTCAGGATAAAACAAATAGAAGAGGAGTTAGTCAGTAGAGTGGAGTAATAGTTAGCAGTGTGGGTCATAGTTTGTTGATACTTATTATGAGCATAGTTAAACTTAGGAATGGACATACTTAGATGATACTCAAATACCTTTCTAGTTGATACTCATCCAATCTAGTTGATACTCATCCATTCCAGTTGATACTCATCCATTCCAGTTGAACGTTTCAGTATCCTACAATAATCCTATCCGAAATATGGTATTCTAAAATACAAACAAGAAGTGAAGTTGGTTACTAACCGGAAAATGACAATATAATGAAGGCGTTCACAACAAGGTGTGGACAGCAATGCGCCGCACGTAGTGAAGCGCAAGCATCACCACGAGTGCCAACAACACGTAGGAACCCTTGGTGACGGCAATGTACGACCACTTTTGCGTGATTCTGTCGCGGTTGTGTCTCTCCAACTCCATGATGCATTTTCCGTTTTGTTCGAAGATGTACTTGGACTCCTCGATGATCTCCAACTTCTGCTCCTCCGTCAAGCCGTTTCTGGTCACCAACTCGTAGTCCCGCTTGTAGACGATGCGCAAAAGCGACTCGTCAGTCACGTCGAAACTGAAAAATGTGGTGCCCAACTTGACGATGTCTTCGTGCGACAAGCCGTCTTTTTGGGGGAACATGCCCGTGGCCTTGGCGAACGACGAGCGCATGATACGGCCACCGGCAAACAACGCCAAGTACATGACGTGCAAGTAGGCAAACAAGAGGTAGGGCTTTTCGGCCGTGGCCTCCAAGATGTGGTTGGAGAACGCAATCTGCTCCGACATGCGGGGCTTGATGAACTTCTCCTTGTGGTCGTCGTAGTAGAACATCAAGTCGTTGGCGGCACGCTCAGCACGGGCAATCTCGGGCTTCCAGATCTCCTTCAACATAGGAGTCCACTGGTCGTCTTTCTCGAACTGGCGGAACAACGCCGTCTCGATCGATGCAAACACGTGGTAGAAGCTCTGCAAGCCCTGTCTGTAAAGCTTGTAGTCACGAAGCGCCAAAGCAAAGCGGAAGCTCATCATCTTGTCCACCTTGTCGTGGTGGGCTCTGGTTTCAAGGTTGATTCTGTTGGCAAGGGCGCCAATGTCGTCCTTTGCAGGAAGGATCTCGTGTTGGCTCAACTTGGTAGTAGCACCGGTGTTTTTAGAGGACATGGCTAAGTAAACGGTGAAGTGTGTTGTAAAAAAGGAGGGAGATGGGATAAGGCTGCTTTTAAAGAAGAGGGAGAGCGATATGTCCGAGACTGGCGGAGTAATACCCCGACTGCGCGTTTGCTTTGTGGCGTGTTTCGCACTTATCGGCGTGGACTCGGGTCCGAGTCGCTCTCGAGGTGGAGATCTCGTGACTAACCCGTACTCGGCAATATCGCTAATTTCGGCCTGCACGGGGCCGTCATTCACTTGCATTGACAGAGCAGGATGGGAGAAGTCCAGGAGAAAATACTGGCTGGTTCTTTTTCCGAGAACCTGGGTCCCTAGATAGCGATAGTAGCAAGAGGTCTGGATCGTCGCGAAACCCGACATGTCCGAGAGGTATTTTCCCACACCTGGTCTAAGCCCAGCGTCTCCTGCGCATCGGCCTACAGGGAACACGCACAGTCCGGAAAATATTGGGGAATGTGGTAGCGAGGACGTGACACCTCAAACAATCTGCCGTGTCTAGGCAAACTCCAGGGTGGAGAACTGGTTTGAGTTACGAGTGGAAAGGGTCATTTCTCGGCCCAATTGGAGAGAAGACCTGATTTGACACATTCTCTCTAGATACAGCAGTTGAGGTGGGTATTGTCCTTTCTGTCTCACTGGACGCGTGTCTTGCTATCTGTTACTTATCTGCTGATACAGGTAGCCGCATCATCGTCTTGATTCCTGCTCAAAAAAAAAAAAAAAAAATAAAAAAATAAACGTTGCCTCTACTTCGAAATTACAGGCCAATCATAGTTTACCCTCATGGTCGGCTTTCCTACTCCCCATACCCCTTAAGTGGACCACTCACAGAGCAAACACAGCATGGGGCCTAACCCTAACGGTAGACACGAAGACACAACATTGTAGTGGAAGAAGGACCCCATAATAGGCAACGAGTGACTTTAATTGTCCCTAACTTCCGTCGCTTTCACAACGCAGACTCCACCATTTTGATGATGATAAGATCAATTGCATTCACAAAAGTTCCTATCCATGATATGGAGGAAAGTGGGGAATCCACTGCTTCCCCGAATCTTATGGAATTGCAATGATCCAGTGGATCAATGAGGTCCGAAGTATTGATGCATGGAGTTTGGACAGAACAATCCGGAGATAAAGGTGACATTTCCTTCGACCGGCCGACGATATTTGAAGAATAGGCTTCTAGATTCCGACGTGGGGTATTGACGGGAAGAGCATGCCGTCCAATAAATTGCTACAACCACTGCGGTTTGGGTGTATCTCCGATAAACAGACTACTTAGCTGTGGCTTGACGTTTGTGGTTGCGGACAACCACAGATAAGGCATTGCAGAATCTGATGCTTCTTAACTACGGCAAACCACATGTCTCAAACCACCGGCAACCCACGTTGTTCAGGGTCTCGTAGCAATTTGCGTTTAATTTAGTACTAGTGATTAGAGATGCACTTCTACGCCAGCAAATGTCAAACCCCGACACGATGGTTTCACATTTACAATTCGAAACGGGGTAAATTCTCAATCGCCGTTCAAGTAAGTAGTGTGGTGATCTACAGCCCAAACTAGAAATGATCTTATCTATTGATCTCTTGCCAACAATAGCAATAAATATTCTCCCTAATTTAAGCTTTGTACAATAAATTGATTTTAGAGGTTATGACATCCTTTGGTCCCTAGACGTTGCCAATCAAAAAAACCCAACAAATAGGACGCTAAGACGGCGTTCCTATTGTTCTTGTAAAAAATTGAACGGCTTCATTGGGCCAATTTTTAATAGAAGAATACTTCAAACTCAATTGACCCATGGAGACAGGTGTCCGACGTAATTAACCCCTTACCATTAGGCACTGTCTTTCCCCAGAAAATGCTTCCAAATTCAAGAATCTATGGCTGAACCCAGCTAAACCTTAAGAAGGCAGAGAGCCACATTTCTGGGAATTGACATATTATTTTTGCTCTATTCTACTTAACTCAATTTTGCATTATTCATTAACTAGTTAATTTTGCATTGTTTCACAAACCCAACCAGTTCTGGGTTCTAGCAACCTCAAACTCGCCGTCAAGGAGAATGTTGTCTGAGCTGTTACCGACCAAGACCTTGTAGGTTCCCTTTTCGGATTGCCACTTCTTCTTGTAACTGTTCCAGAACGAAGTGGCCTCACGAACAGAAAGCTTGAGGTGAACGGTCTTCAGTTCTCCAGCTTTAAGAGCCACCTTCTCAAAGTCTCTCAACTCCTTGACAGGACGGTTGACACTGGACTCAGCTTCCTGAATATAGAGCTGGACAGACTCAGAACCGTTGACCTTTCCGACATTGGAAACATTGACCAGAACGTTCAACTCGTCGCCATTGGTTTGGACCGAAAGATTAGAGAAGTCGAACTTGGTGTAGGACAAACCGTAGCCAAATGGGAACAACACCTCACGGTCAATCTTCTCGTAGAAACGGTAGCCAACGAAGACGTCTTCTCCGTAAAGAACCTGGCCATTGGTCGAACCGAAGTTGAAGTATGTAGGGTTGTCCTGAAGACGCTTGGGGAAGGTCAAGGAAAGCTTTCCCGAAGGGTTGACGTCTCCGAACAAGACGTCAGCAATGCTATTACCAGCCTCGTTGCCTCCGTACCAAGCTTGGACCAAGGCCTGCACATCATTGACCCAAGGCATGGTGACAGGAGAACCCGACTGGTTGACCACTATAACGTTCTTGTTCACCTTGCTGACTTCCTGAATTAATTTGTCAGTGTAGCCTGGAATGTCCATGTCGGGACGGTCGAAACCCTCCGATTCCCATTCCTTGGAAATTCCTACGCACATGATGACCTTGTCGACAGTCTTGGCAAGGTCAACGGCCTTCTTGATCTCGGCTTCTGGAGTGGAGACAATGCGGAGTCCGAAGTAGACACCGCCCTTTTCGGCCTGTTCCGTGTGCAAGGTGTAGGTAGGGCCAGTTCCAAACTCCACTTTGATCTTGTAGGTGACGCCCTTTTGCAAGTCGATGGTGGCCTTTTCTTCTCTGGTGCCCATACCCAAGAAAAAGGCGTCTCCCTTGGTCTGGTGGGTCTTATTGTCCACCAACAATTTGTCGTTGACAAAGATCTGGGCAGTGCCCATAGTGGAGCAGCCGAACTCGTAGGTTCCCGTCTCTTCTGGAGTGAAATCTCCGTGGAAATCGGCATAGAACAACGTTTGGTCCACGGGAATGTGCGTGCTCTTAAAGTCGGACATGAAAATTCTGGTGGAGGCCAAGTCGATGGACTCGAAGTATCCTCTGTCCTTGGATCCGGGTGGGTACCTGTAGAACTTACCAGTCACACCCTTCTTGCCGTTTTCGTTGACCAAAAGCTCACCGACATCGGGCAAACTCTTGTCCAAAAACGCACCCAAAGCGTACTCGAGAGAAACCGAATTTCCAGCAGCTTCAAGCTTGCTCTTGATTCCGTCAAATGGAGTCACCTTGTAGCGGGCAGTCAATGCAGCAGAACCGCCTCCCGAGTCCTGGGTGACCTTTGCGTTGGGACCAATTATGGCGATTTTCTCGGAAGCCGAAGCAGACAATGGCAAGAGTCCGTTTTCGTTCTTCAACAAAACAATAGACTCTCCTCCAACTCTTCTCAACAATGCAGAGGCCTCTGGCGAGTCATTGGGCGACTCGACCACGTCCTTGGGAATTCCGGCCTTCAAGCACTCGTTGACGAAATTGAGCACAGAACGCACGTTGTCGTCAATGGTGTCCATGTGAATTTCGTTGGAGTTGACCTTGTGAGCCAAGGCGACGGCGGTTCTGAAACGGGGACCTCCAGGCATCTCCAAGTTCAAACCTGCTTCTAAAGACTCCTTCATGGAGTACGTTCCGTACCAGTCGGACATCACCAAACCGTCGAAATCCCACTCTTTGCGGAGAATTTCCTGCAAGAGGTACTTGCTCAGGGAGCAGTGTTCGCCGTTGATCTTGTTGTAGGCCGTCATCAAGGCTCTTGGATTGGAGTCTTTCATGGCGATTTGGAAGGGCTTCAAGTAGATTTCTCTCATGGCTCTTTCGGTGACAATGGTGTCGACGGAGATTCTCTTGTCCTCCTGGTCGTTGCACACGAAGTGCTTGATACAGGCCAACACCTTTTCATTCTGGATGCCCTTGATGATGTGGGAGGCAGCATGGCCCGATAAGAGAGGGTCCTCGGAATAACTCTCAAACGCTCTTCCTCCTAAGGGCCCCCGGGCAATGTTGCAGGTGGGGCCCAAGATGCAGTGGGCGCCCTTCAACTTGGCCTCCTTGGCCATCAACGTGCCGGCATCTTGCAAGAGCTGCTTGTTGAAAGTGGAAGCCATTCCGGTTCCACAGGGGAAACAGTTGGAGGGAATACTGTTGAAAAACTTGGTTCCACGGATTCCATTGGGCCCGTCAGAAACACGGACCGAAGGCACGTCCAACCGGTCAATTGGAGCAGTGTGCCAGAAATCGATACCAGCCAAAAGGCTGATCTTTTCCTCCAAGTTGAGTTCTTGGATGAGATGCTCGATATCGAGCAGTTGGGATTCGGAGACGGTCATTTTCGATGAAGAAAAGAGAAAGAGAGACCAGAGGCAGGATCAAGGTTATATATACGGAATGGGATTAGACTACTCCGGTATTGGGAGCTGGGATGTGAGGGGGCGATGTGGGGTCGCGAGGGGCACTGCTGCTGGAACCGCTTCCGCATTGGGAGATGCTTCCAGAGAGCTACACGTGACGTCCGATTCGGGAAGTCGTCGCGGGGAGTCAGTTTTTGTGGGGAAATACCGTAGCATTTTGCCTTATGTTTATGATTCAGGGCTTCGTGTCAGACGTGGGGGACACTCCACTGTGACCAATTCCGAGCTCTTGGACCAGCATTATTCCGTGCAATCAGACGGCAAAATATAAAAAAGAAAATCACTACCTGGCTCGTTGGTACAGAAGGGGAACCATGAGCCAAGAGTGTGGTCCATTCAGGAAAGAACCTGGGTGGTGTTCTTAATAATAAGAATTAAAGGTTGTTACAGTGGGTAGTTATTGCTGTAATTATTGAGGTTACGTGTAATTCGGTGGTTTTACGCGTTAGGTGGGATTTCCGACTTAAAAATATGGTGCGGTTGCTGAATGAAATATGTAACCTGGAGAATCAAATATCAGGAGGTAGAATTGACTCCGCACTGCCCAACACATAAGCCAAGGGTGAATCAGAAGACTCCAGATCTCCTATGAGCATAGAGCTTGTTCAACCTTTTTCTCAATTACAGAAATGTGAAAACTTCTGTTTCTCAAGAGTAATTCTGCAAACTTTGTAGTTGTGCGTTATTAGAGTCGAGCTTGAACTTCCATACTACATGAATTTCATGACACGCATGTCCCCTGTCGCAAAATGTAAGATCAATGAGTTTTGCTCCAACGCAATGACATGCTCAAGGTGGGAAACGCCACAGAATTCGGGCACCCTCAAATTTGGCGTTAAAAGCTCCGAACTGTATTGCGACGATTTGATAATTGATCATAATGCTGCCCAGGACTAAATTCATCTGAAATGATACATACGCCGGGCGACATTCCTATAATAATAAAACAATCTAGTAATTCCGGTAATCTGATGAACGAAATCTTAATATTATTTCAAATATGCCAGTTTCAACGCTATAGCTACCAAAGCAAACCCTTACTCCCAAATTGATTTTTGGATTAAGAGCATTAAGTGAGTTGCAGCCAATTTTATCCTTACTAGGCTCAAAAGGCATTTTAGAGCTACCACCTGAACATATCCTCGACCGCATAAGAGTCCTATTAAGATAAATTGGTGAGAATTCAATTATTTAAGAGGTCTATCCAAGTAGAACATTCTGGAAGTAGTACTCTTTTTATTAAATGTACCTTTAAATGGAAGCAGAAGCCTTCCGTCGTCAAATTGAGAAGTATTCGTTCTAAATTTCCAAGAAATGGCACATTGAAGTTTGACAGCATTCAACCTGCTTTGTATAAACGCTTTTCTCTCGATTTTGTACCAACAAGACCCGTCATCGGTCATCATGTACTGTTATCACCATAGTTATTTCACCGTTATATTTCTCACAAGTTACATCGACATGGAGACCAGAACTCAAGTCGCCATTCACTTGAAGAATAAACACATGGATATAAAAAGAATTTATCTCCTGTTTAAACGTCGGATTCCTTGATAGCCCATCCAATATCATAGGTTCTTTCAAAGATGAATCGCCTCTGCTACTGTAACACTGTTGAAAATCCAAAAGTATCCCTGCATGTCGCAAATGCAAAGATATATGTATATTCGATAATCATTTTTAATTTTTACTTGACTAATGAGCGATATTCTTTGCTTCTATTGTAAAAGTTTAATCACTAACTCCTAGAGAAATTGTCAGGTATGGACCTTTACTCAGCGATAATATTAGGCTCAAATCTAAGTCTATACGGTAGATTTGGATTTTCTAAGCGAATGATTTCCTCTTGAAGGGAGATTACTCTAACACGAGATGGAATCAATGGCAAGGGAGGTAAAAGAATACCAAAGAGTGGAAGCTCAAGCACTGTCTGCGTCGTTAGCACGGTCAAATATTTTTTTTAGTGCTATTAGATTTTGCCTTTTTCTGCTATGAGATTAGGCGTTGAACTTCAACGCACGTATGTGCTAATATTTATTGGACATAAACTCCCGAAAATCCAGATACCTGTTAACAAGAATAATTCGTAAATTCCTCAAGAAATAAATTGTAGAATCAAGCAAAAGAGTTCAACGGAGACAGATTTCGAATCGAATTGACTGTATTTTTTTGGGAGAACGTAGACTCGGTTCCAAGCAAAGAAGTTACTTACAGAGTCGAAGTAAAAACTATGTAAATGGTCCAGTTTGTAAAATTCCAATGGTATATCTGCACTACCCTTGCAAGCAACATGCAGACCAAATAATTACCAGATAGTTTTATTTAGACATTAAACATGGCAGATAAATATTTCTTCAGAACTGTCAGCAAATAATGGTTTCCTTGAATTATCGAATTTGAAAGGTCTCTGAGCGAGGTTAGGTTGATGCCCATTAATACCTCAAGCTCCTGTCTTCTAATGTTCCAAAATTGAATTCGTGGCATATTGATTAATCTTCTATAGTACTTTCATATTTTGCTTGACGTCTCAGGTACTCAGAGCCGTCAAATGTCATTGAATTCGAATTCCCTTTCATAATCACAATTTTCATACTCTTGTATAGATGTTACAGTTATGAAATCTGCGGTGAGTCTACACAGATCTTCCGAGAATTCCAAATGACACTAAGAATTCGTTTGGCAATTTAGATCATTCATTTAAATTCTCCAAATTTCTATATTTATTTATACTCCTTCAAGATTTGGTTCAACTCGTCTCTCTTGCACACGTTCTCGAACTTGAATGAAGCAGCCAATTCATCCAAGTCTTTAAAGTCTAAACCTTCAAATAAGTCTGCATACTCATACTGAGCATACTGAGCAAAAAGTAAGTCCTTAGAAACAACATGGAGATGGTCTTTGAGAGTCCAAGTTTTTGGGTACATCGCCTTGTGGTACTTTTCAGGGATGTTCTTGGTCATATGATCAACAAGGTTTTGATATAATGTGTCATATTCAGCATCAATATCATTGCCCCATCTGTCCAAGCCCAAATGCTTCTTCTTCTTGAACCATTCACCGAAAAGCTCAAACCACTTGGATTTTGGAGACACATAAGTGAGAGCTTGGTACCCAATATCCTTGTAGAGCCAAATGGACCAAGAAATTGGACTTTTGTCACCAGAAGGGTCTCCATGCTTGTATACATCCAATTGGTCTTTCAACACCTTGTATCTGGCCTTATTGATAACGTCCGGGTTTTTGTCACCTCTAACCTCAGAAGCATAAACAGGACCGAATTCTCCATTCCATACAGGCACATTATTCTCGATCATGTACTCGATCTTTCTCTCATATTGCTGCTTAAGCTTAGCCGTTTCTTCTGGAGTACCCTCATAAAGCGTACCCTGAATATTAGGGAAGCCAAATAAGGTGTAGTCATGAATGGAGTACACGGCGTTGGAAATATAATCAGAAGCCTTAGGGAATTGTCTGAAATCCATAGCGTATGTGTTTCCATCGAGGAAGAAGATGTGATGAGGGTCGACCTTTCTCACTTCTTCACTAAGTCTCTTGTAAAAATTGACCAATTTCGAGTGGTCCTCCACTGCAGGCTCATTCAATGGATTGTAACCCGCAACCCAAGTGTTGTCCTTGTAATGTTTGGCAAGCTCCACCCAAAGGTTGATTACAGCATCCTGGAATACCTTGAAGTCGAAGAAAAGCGACTTGTTGATTCCAGAATCACAATGCCAGTCCTGGTTTTGGCCTCCAGGAGTGGTATGTAAGTCTAAAATAGTATAGATACCGTGCTTAGAGCAAATGTCAACGATTCTGTCCAATCTCTCAAAACCCTTGGGGTTGATAGTGTAGAGATCTGAGTCATCATCCAAGAAATGGTGGTAATTGAATGGAATTCTCAAGCAATTGAATCCCAATTCGTTGGTGAAGAACTCAGCGTCCTTAACGTCCCAGAAGTATTCATAGAACCGGTCAAAGAAGTACTCCACCTTCTCTTTTCCGATCTTTTCAATCAATACCTTCTTTTGAAGGGTTTCGGTACCGGCATAACCAGTGATGAAATTCTCCATGTTCAAATGGCCACCAATGGCTGCACCAATGAGGACAATTGGCTTGTCATTGGAGTCGACGATCTTAGTACCCTTAGTTTTGAGATATCCTGACATTTTAGATTAATAGAGAGAATACCGAAAATGAGCTGTATTTAATAACTTATACCGGAACGGTGCCCCAAACGTACCCAAAAGGAAAAGTCGTTCCAGAAGGTCCACCCTGGATTGCCGTTTCCGTAAAAACCAAGAGAATATTTATAATTAGACTGAAATTTTTAGTGACGGTTGACAAAAATAAAAGAACCCTTATTCGGCGTGATATAATTGCAGACGAAGTCGAAGGAAAGTCGATCCAGATGTTCAGTATTGTAGATGCATGTGGCGCCAGGGAGTATAGGGCTTAGTTGAGTTGAAAAATTCTAGGCGAATGGATGTTGAGTAAAGCTGGGGTACATTTTTCCTAAAGCAGAAGGGCTTCCGGGGAAATAGTGACAGGTTGCAGCGCGACATGTGGGGTAAGCGAGCCAAATGTCGCTTTTCAAAGTGGACTTACACATGATTCAAATCTCCCAAGTTTTAACAGATTGAACACTTATTCAGGTTTTGAACTTAGGTTTGTAGCTACAGTGGGGGTTCAACTGGGTTCACTTTCTCGTGTTAGACTCTTGTTTTGCAAGAAACCCTGAGGTATTCAAGATGTGAAGCTTTTTCACACAAAAGGAAAGTCACTGTTTCATTGTGCCCAACTCATGCGTGATTAGAGCAATAGAAGTAGAATTCAACTCTGAGCTCTATAACTCAACAAGCTTGCACCTTAGTATCTATTTACTACTGTAACTTTGTGCCGTTATGACGTCAAGCAGTTAAATGTCAAACAGTAATGTCAGGAGTGTGATTTTCAGATCTCGTGAAAAGTTAGCAGACTCCGAGGTCGGCCTTGGCAAACAGAGAAGAGCACACGCAATACTCCACTTCAACGATTCACGGAAGAAGGTAGATCCTGAGATTTAATTGTTCTTCTCGAAGCGTGATTGTTATTTTAAGAAATTTAACCTCTTCAGCATAAGGTTATGTCCAGGTACAGAGGAGAAAGTTTTCCGTTATTTTTGGTATATTGCGACGCATAACCGCAAATAGAGGCTCAGCCCATACCTCCAGGCTTGACATTGAATTGAACAGAATATGGGCAAAGAAGGGCGAGATAACCAGTAGAGACATGAGAAATATCTGCCTTATTACCTTGAGTAGACTCGGTATAATGTTCACTACAAGAGTTCTTGGTAAAGCAAATTCGAAACAGCAAGCAGTTAGCTCAGCTTGTTCAGGAAGAATGCCAACGGTACTAACACTTAGACCAACTTCGGGAACTTTCAATACCGTTTTTTGGATTAGAATTTGTAGCGAATTATGCTGGATATTGGTTGGATAGAATAAAACAAAGGAAAGCATTATCTGATTAAATCAAAGTAGAATTAATTGCAGGGCTAACTATTTCATAAAAACAAGAGACAAATCTAAGATGCTATTAGATTTCAGTTTGTGAATTGTTCAGGTACATTAATTGCAACCATTAAACCATCTACTATTCATCCCAAAATAAATTGGGAAGTGGCCGATTGAAACTAGCGGACGGACACCAGCCGAATAATTTTGAAATTAAATTGTTTGACCCAAATCAGAACAGTGGAAAGGACAAGAAGCAAATCTTTGGCTGTTTTCAAAATAGGTGAAGGCTCAATTGCTACCACATTAAATTAATCACCACATTGAATTGCGTCAAGAATGTTGGGTACACAGCAATGTAGATCACATTGAATTAGGTTCGGCGAACCAACTCCGTATTATCTTGGCTATGAAGCGTCCTTCCTACTCTCACACCTTTTGCATTAATTGAACTAATTAAATATGTAATTGAGTAATTTAAATTTACAATCTCATTCCCCACTCAGATGAGATCCAGCAAATTGCTCAACACAACAGGAGGCAGAACCTCGTCGAGAAAATATGGAGTAAGGTATGTTGAATAGCCAGCATTGAGCTCAAAGTGTTATTTTGTGACTCCGTGAATGAGATTAATCTGTTTCTTGTACTCCAATCAACATACTCAAAAAATGGGACGGAGTTGTGAGGAGGGCGAATATTATTCAAAAAATTAGACTAAATTAGAGGCGTATACGTCGATCTTTGCAGCTACACGGAGAGCGCCATACCAGCGCATTAGAATAGGTATGCTGGATGTACTGTTTTAATTAGACAGTTGGCTACTGCCGTTCGGGCTTGGGCTTATGGGGGCTTGGGAAGGCTTCCTAATTTGGGGCACTGAATCACGGTTAGGAACACCATGCCCCTTTTGGAGAAACTATGCGGGGTCGGTAAAAAATACGACAATAATTATACGACAAAATCGGACTGGCTTCCTGAAACAGAATGATCTTTCCGTGCCATAGCCCATGTAGAAATGGCCCCGGCTAAGACCAACTCAGATCTTGAAGTAAACCTCGAGTTTTGCGGGGAGGTGTTCACAATAGGAAGGGTCTGGGGAATGTTTCCGCACTCTCGAAGGGTTGCAGCATTAGATTCGCATCCCTTTGTCGCGCGGCATTAGTGCATGTCAAAGTTGGCAAATGATCGATGCTAAGGGGAGCAATGCCGAATACGAACAACTTGCCACTGGGGTCTATCACTGGGGCGAAGGAAAGCAGGAAAAGGTCACGGGAGGTGCACAGAGCAAAATAGGGACTGAGGCACCTATGGAAGTATGTTTTCTTGCCCACACCACCCACCGCCTAAAAGCGGCTAAGCTTCCGCTTTGGGAAAGATACCCCTCACACCCCCCGAGCGACGCGCCGGAAAGGTTACGCCTATGAAACTAGCGGGCGTCGGGTACCACTACCCCTAGGTATTTTGTGGGGTACGTCTCCACGTCATCCCCCTCCGCCAGGTGCATGCTGCACGCCGCCTACCCTTCTGGTACTGCACCCAGGAAGATCTGGCACGCCTGCACACGGGCACACAACGTTGTGCGCCCGCATTGCATGCCCCACACACCTGCAGCTCAATTGGTCGGAACAATCTGGGTCTTAGCGAATATCGTAAATGATCCTTTGGGCTGTTTCACCAAAGCCGTATATATAAAGCCCGTCTTTCTCTGGTTTCTTCTGCTCATCATCACCTACATTTTCATCTACTTCCATCTCCATTGATTCTCACAATGGCAGACACTAAAGAAATCGCCGACGTTCGCCAGGATTCCGTTTCTCTGGATCCCATTCTCATCCACGATGACATCGATGAGTTGGTCAAGCTCGACGAGCCCTGGTACAAGTACCGCTATCTCTTGTTCTTGAACTGGTGTGTGTTTCTCACCACGTTGACTTCCACCAACAACGGTTACGACGGTTCCATGTTGAACGGCTTGCAGAGTTTGGTGACATGGAGAAAAGACATGGGCCATCCCGAGGGCCAGAAGTTGGGTGCCTTGAGTAACGGTTCGCTTTACGGTAACTTGGTGTCGTTCTTGTTCGCTTCGTACCTTTCCGACAAGTTCGGCAGAAAATGGTGCATTATTGGAGGCAATTTCCTCACCGTTGTGGGTGCCGTGTTGCAGGGTGTTTCCACCAGCTACGGCTTCTTCTTGGCCGCCAGAATCGTTCTTGGTTTCGGTTCCGGTATTGCGACGGTTTCTTCACCACCTCTCATTTCCGAAATCGCATATCCTTCCCACAGACCCACTGCCACCACCTTCTACAACGTGTGCTGGTACTTGGGTGCTTTGGTCGCTGCCTGGGTCACTTATGGTACCAGAACCTTGGGAAATGCCAACGCCTGGAGAATTCCTTCCTATTTGCAAGGTTTCATGCCAGTTTTCCAGATCATTTTCTTCTACTGGGTTCCCGAATCTCCAAGATGGTTGATTTCCAAAGGCAAACTCGACAAGGCCGAAAAGGTGTTGTCTGACATTCACACCGGTAACGGAACTGATGAGCGTTCTAGAAGATTGGTCGCCTTTGAAATGCAAGAGATTCAATCCACCTTGGAAATGGAGAAGATCATGTCTACCTCCAGATACATGGACTTCATCACCATCAAGTCCTTCAGAAAGAGAATCTTCTTGGCCATCTTCACTGGTATTATGATGCAGTTGTCTGGTAACGGTTTGGTTTCTTACTACTTGAACAAGGTCTTGGACTCTATTGGAATTACTGGAGAGAAGGAACAATTGCAAATCAACGGTGGATTAATGGCCTACAACTTGGTTGTGTCTGTGATTATTGCCTCCTTCGTTGGTAGATTCAAGAGAAGAACCTTGTTCATCACCTGTGTTTCCGGCATGCTTCTTACCTACATTCTTTGGACCATTTTGTCTGCTATCAACCAGCAAAAGAACTTCAAGGACAAGTCCTTTGCTAACGGTGTCTTGGCCATGATTTTCTTGTACTACTTGTCTTACAACATCGGTATCAACGGTTTGCCTTTCTTGTACGTCACTGAAATCTTGCCATACAGTCACCGTGCCAAGGGTATCAACATCTTCCAGTTAACTCAACAGCTTGTCTCTGTCTACAACGGTTATGTCAACCCTATTGCAATGCAAGCTATCGAGTGGAAGTACTACATTGTCTACTGTTGTATTCTTGCAGTCGAATGGCTCGTTGTCTACTTCTTTTACGTTGAAACTTCCGGTTACACCTTGGAAGAAGTGGCCAAAGTGTTTGGTGACGACCCTGAAAATGTCATTATGCCACTCCACTCCCCATCTGGAAAGTTCCATGTGTCCCACAAGGAAAACGTCAATAGCGATGCTTCTTCTGAGAAGATAGCTGAAGTTGGATCCAGAGTATAAGAGGACGCTAAAATTCCAGGAGAGTTAGCGTCTCAAAATACAACTGGATATTTGATTTGAGCAATAATGAACTACTTCAATTCTTCCAATTTATTTCAGCTTAGTTAAATTACTACTAATACTACTACTAATACACTTGTCCATTAAGATACTATATCTTAAGCGAGGTCATATTTCTATAATAAGTTTGTAAAAGCAAACCGGCTACAATTTATTGTTCACATTAGATCGAATTAACGATTGCAAAATGCTATACTTGTTATTCTGGCGCAGTCAAATAGCCATGAGATGTAAAATTGCTTGTAAAAGAAGCAATTTCAATGTACACTTAGGCTGTTTAGGACAGACATCTAGGGAGTGATTTGTAAGAATAGAATTCTTGGTTACTTTGATAGGAGCACTTACGAACTTGTAAAGTGAATTGTATTAATGTATCAAACACGGAGAATTACTCTCTACTCCTGGTATTGACATCTAATGATAAAATATGTGTGAATAATCCGAAGTATTAATATTTATCCGGTACCTGTGCTAGATAGGAGATACTTCCTAACATCTCGACTTAGATTGAAATGACCTGTCTAGAAGAAAATAAAGTACGGAATTTCCTTTGACACTATACTCTTTGGATGGTATGGTATTTGCAATGTCATCCTTCGAGGAAAACTTCACGTTTCAAAATAACTCCCAAAAATATCAGTTCTCACTTATCATTCTTTAATCATGTCCATATTCTTGTTGCGGACCTAGTACTGAATTGTACTCTTATGGGTAATTTTATGACCAAAATCTTGAAGAAAATCGTGATTTCTTAACTTGGGGACTATCTGGTAGAAATGTTTTCTTTGTAGAATGATAGGAATTGATTTGATTTCCAAAATTGAACCGGACAGTACTAAATTGGACTAGTTTATTGATGGAATAAAGGGTTAGATTTCATGGAAGCGATGTGCAGAATAAGGTAAAGTGAAGTGTGAATGCCATATATTTTATTCCTCCTCTGATTTAGCAATTTCATGATGACAAGTTTCTTGATGTATATATCATCGAACTTACCACATAAACTTAATCGAAAATATCGAACTTCTGTTAGGTGAATTTAATTGGATTTCGAGTATTTCAGCATTCTATCATAAGCTGTAACACACTATTGACGTGTTAGTAAAATGCTGCCTTTTAACAAATTCTACCAGAAGTGCTAATATTGTGCTTCTTGTTCTGGACTTTTATCATCTCATTAAGTTCATTTCAATTTGACAGTTCTTTATCATTAAAGGCAATTATCTGTTGTTTAATATTCCAGAAAGCTTTCCTGAAATACTATTTCGTAGAGTAGAATCATTCTATGACTTATAATGCTAGTACAAAATTCAGCAAGGTTGATGGGTATATTCATCTGAAGGTAAATAACCTTTCCTGCTTTATCCAAATAACCAGAGTTGCAGTTATTCAGAACGCTAGCGACGCTTAGTCACTTATCAACTAGCTGCAACCTGTCAAAAATGTCTTTTAAAAATCTATTATTTTCCAACAACATCCAATATTCAAATTATCGTATCATTTGGTGTTAACTAGTCATGGTTCCTTAGAATGTGCTGCCTTTCATTTTTTTCATTATGGACATAATTTCAACATGGGGGATTGTATACTACCTAGTATCTGGTGTAGGGTGATTATGGTATGACTGCTTGAGAATGGGGAATTCTCTTGCCTATGCCGAGCCGGAAGGTCTGCTGAATTGGGAAGTGGATGCGTGACTGGCCACCTGCCAGCATTCTGATATTTTTCCATGCACCCCACCGCATAAAAATGTCTCAGAAAATATACTCAGTTTTTCCAGGGTTCGGATCTTTTTACACCCGGGAGGACTTCCTATTACAGAATTTGACCTAGAATAGCTATAAACCAGAGGATCGAACCCTGGGTATTGGAGTAATACATTCCTACCTCAAAACTTAGAACAATTGATTTGTTGCCCCATTTCGGTACCTTTCCGTTTAGTGTCTCTCCACTTCTTCCATCTCCACCGGTAATCTCATGGAGGACCCAGTCGTTGACCTATCAAAGCAGTGGCTACATTTCGGTTTCTTGCACAACAACAGAGCTTGAACACCTCAACCTACCACAAAGACGGCAGTGAGTTAAAAGGTGTGCTCATGACCATGCAGCTCTATTTCTTTGTTTAAGGTGAAGATCGTTTCTTATTATTCTATAGGATTTGTCGAGGTTACATTGCCGGCAGTGTTGCTTGAGCTGGAATTTAGTGGGAAAGCTGGTACCAATTTACTCTGACTGAAAGATTCATTCGATTTATTGGAAATTGGGTGAATAAAATGTGGAGTTGTATAATATCATTCAGAGTCGACGAGGCAGTCCAGTTATAATAATCACCAGCTTATTCTCTGGATGAAAATGGCACAACCATTGGTTTTTTAGACGGAATTGGATTCAGCAAGTTTAAGAAGGCCAAAGAAGGCAGAAATAAGTGAAGTCACTAATCTACACTGAGAAGTTGTCTTCTGATGTCTGTTATTTGAAAAGACACTTTCTCTGGGTCTCTTGTGTTTCGTGAAGAGTTTTTTCGTCTTGTTTTGTTGAAAGTCGTTGAAATACTCTGTGCTTGAATGGTATCTATAATGTCTCAAAGTTGGACATAGGATGTGAAATTAAAACCAATTTAATGAAACAAGGTATTGAAGTAAGATTATATCCTCAAAAGATAATGAAGATTCATTTTTTTTGAACAGTTTTGGGAGATTTGGACCCAAATACTAAGCAGCAAAAACAAGATGAACTGCAACAAGAATTTCACCAATACTGACCATTTGTCGAGATGTTTGAGACTTCAATCAAATTCAAATTTTCTTTGGTGCTTTTAGCACATCCCAAAGTTTCAATCAGAGCAAATACACCAAGGAAAAGTTTTTCCGAAGCCTAAATCCAAATTGCTTTGGAAGCGGTTGAAGCGATCGACGTTTGACGTATTTTCAAAGCGAATTGCTGCGAAAAGGTGACTTTTGTTGTTTTCGATTCTACGTGAAATTGTGCAAGAGAAGGTTCCCAAAATACTCAACAAACTACACGAAAGCTGATATTGAAATGGATCGACCAAGAAACAAGCAAGCTCCCCTTATGCTGCTTTTGATCTGTAATAGAATCAAGTCAATTTGTCTTGATTACTGAATATCATCGCACTATTTTTAAGATCAGTTCGTCGCAAGAGAATCACGACAACAATAATTAAAGTCGAAGATAATCACTTACAAGTAAGGAAATATTACCAAGACACTGTTTACTACCAATTAATCAGAGGATCATTACGAATGTGACAATTCGTTCAATTTATTTTCAATTATTTAAGGTGATGAACGAAAATCACACCAAAATGGAGCAAATTTTATCACAGAAAATGCATTCCAGAGTTGCTTACCATAAGCAACTCATAAGAAGTCGTTTAAAGCTCAATGAGTATATTTGCTAGGCAGTTATGACTGTCCCAAGCAGGAACCTAAAGGTCGTGCACAACACACATATTTTGCAGTTTTATAGAATTAGTATAGAATCAGAATTAGACAACTGCTCTTCACCATGTATCGCCACCTTAGAAACTTTGGAACCACAGCCAAACTGATGTCCAAATTGGGAAAGGTGCCTTCCCTTCAGGAGTTTGTTTTCCGTCAAAAAATCAGGCTGATTTACAGAGATTTGACCAGACTTGTGTATCATTCACATGAAAAGGATGAGTTAATGAAATATGTTCGGGAAGAGTTCAGGATGAATAGATTAGAAACAGATTTAAGTCATCGGAGATACTTGTTGAACATGGGAATATCCAGAATCAACGATATGATTCGGGTTATGGGAATTAGAGCTCCAGAATTCAAATGAAGACTACACTTCCCATTTCAGTTGAATTCACCTACACCAAGGAAGAACAATGTGTTCGCTGACATCACACAAGCATCAATCATACCGTATTACTAGTGAAAAGGACTTCTTTTTGATTCGATCTGAATCCTATACATGTACATATCTGGAGTTAAGTTCACTAATACGGCCAGCATTAAAGTTACTTTGAATAGTCACAACAAAGAAAGAGAGATCTTGGGATTGCATACTGCCATAACACTAGTTAGAGCTTATTTAAAGTAGCTGTTACTTGGCAAAAATAGAAATTTGGACTAGTTTCTATTTCCAAACGAGATGTTACTTTTCTACCAACCGAGAGAACAATTGATTTTATCTACTTAAAAGAGACTTGACTCCTACCACAATTAAACTTATCGATAAAAGTGCATTAGACTCGAATTTACTCCTTACATTAATAGATTTAATCGCCCTTTGCATTTCCACATATCCGCTGTATTTGTTAACTTATATATTAGGACAATGCATTCAAGAATTGACTTGATTCTAGTATGGATTTTTCCAATTCAGAAAACTCTGCATCTAGGCTCTCTTGGCCCACATTTAAGACTAGAGTGGGTTTGAGTTCCCTTAATTCTGCAATCTGTTTTTGAACTGCCTTGAGACTCTTTATTTCCTTCACCAAAGCGTCTAAAGTCAGCTTTAAGGCAGTAGTAGGGACTATGCACTTGCCCTGGGCGATCAATAATCTTGTAATTCTAACAAATTCGACAATCTTTTGTAAATTCTGTTGATATTCCCAAGAAAGAATACCCAGTTTGGGTATAAATGTACTCTTGATTTTATCGAACTTCAAGTTCTTCAACAAGAAGTTCATGCAAGATTGTGCTTCGCTTTCTTTCTTTTGTTTAAACACCTTTAGAATGTTCAAATTGAGTTTGTTCATCAAATCATCGAATGGCAAGGCGGGTTTAAAGTCGGACGATAATATCTTGTTGTAGAGCTTAATATGTTTGGTAGCAGCAGGCGACTCGACGTCGTCACAGAAAAGAATAACATACTTCAAAATGGACAACTTTAAATCATTCTGGGTCAAATAATTGTTTGGAAGACTCAAATTTTCGAGTCCCTTTATTTCATCTCCCCAAAACTTCCATTCGGTTTTGAAATCTCTCTGATCAGTCCACTCTTCATTTATCAAATTGTCGACATTTTCATTTAAAAGATTGGTAAAATACGAGACATACTTGGTGTCCAGAAGTACCATCAGCATTTTCAATATATTACAAACCACAAAGTAACGGGAAACGGAGAATTTCATCTTTCTTCCCAAAGAAATAAAACTTCCAAGCTTGGTGTAAACTCCTTTTTCGAATCCTCGATTGACACTACTGTCAACTTCTCCATCCAGGGTCAAATAGAAGCGGAATATATTGATGAAATTTTCAAGATGCTGATTTGAAGGATTTGTAGGGTAAAGATAATGAGAAAGCGTTTCGTGCTGTAATGCCCTAATATTGAGAGACTGATATGTTGGGAAAATGAAGTTGGAAAAGTTGAAATTGGCTTGAAGTTTCATGAGCCAAAGCTTGAGATCATGATTGTAAGGGTCCTTCGAAATCAAGTGACTTAATGTTACAATGCTCTTGATGAGGGTAGATTGGGATTGATCTAGTTGAAGCTCGAGAAGAATTGCCATTAAAGCAAGCTCATTAACTGAATTTTTCTCAAATTCACCAATAGGATTTAAGTAAAACTTCTTGTGAATCGACCAGTTTTCAGCAATGAAATTCTGTTGGAATTCTGGCGACGGAGACGATTCCAAGAGATATTTGAGTTTTTGCACATTGATTTGACGACATGACTCCTTGGAAACAACCTCTGATTCTGCATCGTTCTTTATTATTACTTCAAGTAGCTCAGGACAAGGCTTAATTTCCAAGTACGATCTTAAATCGTGGAAGCAGCATAACTTGTACTTGAATTGGTGATAGTAGTTGAGCACTGCTTCACTGTATTTCGAGCCGTCAACTTGAAGTGCCAACTCAACCTTAGCCAAAGTGGAATTTCTTGTTGTGCTCTTTTCAATAAGAAGAAGAATTTCGTCATATGGAGACGATAAAACCTTGGATCCTGCCTTAATTAGGCTTTTCCAGGTGTCAAAATCATCGAAATCCTCCTCAAAGAGAAGATCACGAGAAAATTTATACAAAATATCCCACTTTTCCAATTTGTCCAAGGTTTCCACATACTTCAATTTCACATCCAAGCTCAAAGTACCTTCCACCTTGGCAATTTCTTCAATTATTGCTTCATGCTGGTTGTCGTAGCTCAAAAGACCGATATAAACATGAAGTTCCTGGTCAGAAAATGGACGGAGAGGTTCAATTAACTTGAGACCTAGCTTAGCAAATAGCTGTGCCTCCTTTTCACTGGGAGCAGTTGGGATCTGTTGAAGGTATGTAAAGGCAGACCAAAAAGGGTAGCGGGAATTTTTTGAGGGCAAGGACCGAAGAGCAGTGAATATCTTGTTGTATAACTTCAAGTCAAATTGGGAAATGCTTCTATTTAGCCAGTCCAAAACCAACTCGGTGGTGGATGCCAGTCCGGGGTATTTCTTGATGACATTCTCATATGCCTGGTTTGCTTGAGTCGAGTATTCACTGAATTGGTTGAAAAATTCGTAGAGAAGTCCGACAGTTAGAGGATCATTTGGATATTTGGCCAAAAGACCAAGGTTGTTGGCAATGGCCTTGTCAGTCTGACCTTGTCTGTCTAGAATCTTATTGCTCAATGCATAGTAGAATGATCTGTTTGGAAACTTTTTGATCTTGCGAACAAGAATGGCTTGGGCAGATGCGTACTTTCCTTCGGATACAAGGGAAATAAGCTCTGAGTCCGACATTGGGGCCAATTTTGGAGTCAATGGAAACAAGGCCCGAATTTTTCAGGCCTTGAAAGTTGTGCCGCACACGACCAGTGAATCTGGGTCGATGCTACAGACAGGAATAGTCAGATCAAATCTCCGAGAAACAAGCCTGGGACTGGCTCTGACGGAGAGCAACTTAACTTCATTGGCGTTATCTCTTGGGACTCCAATTTATCCGCAATTTTCCGACATTTGCTGCCCACGATTCGGACTTTTACACACTAACCGCACTACAGCTAAGACATGCTACAACATTACACTATAAACGCAGGAATTTACATGGCGTTAGGGATTAGGAATAGGATCAACTCAACACTCTAGTATTTGCAAGACGGAAAAGAACATAGTATCAATCAAACTTGGGTGATATTTCCATTTTGTACGCTCTGTGTCACCTCAAATCCGAAATCTGAACTTTAAGCTTTCTAGTGCTACTTTAAGAGCAATCCAGACCGGACCGAAGATACACACAATCTTCAACCAGTAGACTCCACAAAAGTACAGGACAAGAAAAAACAATAAAGGAGTCTTTTTGCACCCGGGCTGAGTTCTGGGCCACGTGCACTTAAACGTGACCCCCATCTAATCACATCTTGGCATGGTGAAATACTGCTGCAATATGGGTTGGCAGAGTAGTTGCAAAGGCTTTGTGAAACACTCCTAACAGTAGAGATGTAGGAGTTCAGCCACAGACGGCGACGAGAAAACACGTTAGAACTTGATCCGTATCAGTAGTTGAACTAGTGAGTAATATATCCCAGCTAGTCAGGTTTATCGGTCAAGTGTCAAACGGCCTGGGTTGCAGCAGATAAGGGGGGTCACCTGTTTCTGCTTGCAGCCAGAAATTGTATAGTTTTTGGATGGAAATGCCTACATTGATGTTTGAAGGCTGTACCTAGTGTCGGCATGATGCGGACACTGTAAACCGTGACTGTCTGACAGGTCTGCAGAACAAGCGAATTATAATTCTATGTAGTCCCCAGCCTTTGGTTGGACCACCGGTTGGCATGGTTCAACTCCATATGGGGACGTCTCTGTGCCCGAAGGCAGTGGAGGGCCACCCGTCCAAGGATGGACGTGTGGATCCCTGCTGGAAGAAACGAAAACAGAACATTTGGTAAAGTAGCAATTACGTAATCACTTACTCATCGGCGCCAGTGTCTGTCTGAATACCTGCCAACTCTTTTCAGGTCACGACCATGTCAACACCAACATCACAACACCAACAACGAGGCTATCTCTCTGGCACTTCTGTAGCTCTTCTCTTGATATTCATGCACGTAGAATTTCTTTTGATCCGATCTTCTAGACCAAGAAAGCTAAGAAAACCAGTTCAGTTTGCTCTCAAATGGTGGAAACCAGTTGGAAGTGTACAGATAGGCCCATTTCAGCTGGAAAAAACGAGATTTTTGAACCGGAAAAAGAGAAATAAAATACATGTACCTGTGTGATTCGAATGCTACCAATAACTAACGCGTAGAGACCCTCCAATGCCACCGGAACCCCCAGTAACCCAGCCGTTATCCGCACTCCGGTTGCTTATCTGCCGAGACATGTTGCGAGCCCCGATTCTTGGCATTGCACTTTATCCATGAAGCCAAGACATCAAGCTTGGTTCACGTGACATCTCCCCACAAACCATCATCATCCATCTTGCAATACTCCAGAGTTCCAAGATGTATAAATATGCCAGCATTCTCCCCTCAAATACCATATCAACTTCGATAGTTTCCTATTTTTCTGAATATTCTTCCCTTTCGTTTCGAATATTTCAGACCTCACTTTCAATGGGAACATTTTTTGCAATCGCTTACTTTCAATTACAACTGCAAAACTTCCTGCTCCGCTAATCGCTTCTTATCTATTTCACAATGCCCACAGACACGAAGACAAATATCTCCTACAATACAGACTGTTCATCTCTAACAATGGAGAAAACCACCACAGATGGTGAATTTCTTCCATACCGGGCCACTATAGGCCAAACCGAGGCCCACTACAGAACCTCCATCACCGAAGGATACACCACAGCACAGGTGGAGGAATCTCGCCATACCTTTGGATTGAACAACCTCGGAAAAGAAAACTCTGTCAGCTACACCAAAATAATTGCACACCAGGTATTCAATGCCATGATCTTGGTGCTTCTCATCTCCATGATCATCGCATTGGCTATCCAGGATTGGATATCCGGAGGTGTGATTGCGGGAGTGGTTTTCATCAATATTGGTGTGGGATTCATCCAGGAAGTCAAGGCCGAGAAAACCATGGGTTCTCTTCGTTCTCTTTCTTCCCCGACAGCAAGGGTGTTGAGAAGTGGTGACGACACCACCATTCCAGCTGAAGAGGTGGTCCCAGGAGACATTGTTAATGTTTCTGTTGGTGACACCTTACCTGCTGACATCAGAATTGTTGAGTCCATGAACTTCGAGACAGACGAGGCTCTTCTTACTGGAGAATCACTTCCAGTCGTGAAAAATCCCAAAGACGTTTACACTGATACTTCGGTTCCTGTGCCAGTTGGAGACCGTCTCAACATGGCCTACTCTTCTTCTGTGGTTTCAAAAGGCAGAGCTACAGGAATTGTGGTAGCCACTGGTCTTAACACAGAAATCGGAAAAATCGCTTCTTCTCTTAGAGGCAACGATGGAGTTATCCACAGAGTCGACAAGACCAACAACAGAACTCCCAAAAAGAGAGAATACACCAAGGCTGCCGGAATGACCATTAAAAATGTCATTGGAAACGTCTTGGGTATTTCTGTGGGGACCCCTCTCCAAAGAAAATTGTCCTGGTTGGCGATTTTCTTGTTCTGGGTTGCTGTTATTTTCGCCATTATTGTCATGGGCTCTCAAAAGATGAGAGTTAACAAGGAAGTGGCCATTTATGCCATTTGTGTGGCACTTTCCATGATTCCTTCGGCCTTGATTGTTGTTTTGACTATTACCATGGCTGTGGGTGCCCAAGTTATGGTATCCAAGAACGTTATTGTGCGTAAATTGGATTCGTTGGAAGCTTTGGGAGGTATCAATGACATTTGTTCTGACAAAACCGGAACTCTTACCCAAGGCAAAATGATGGTCAAGAAAGTGTGGATTCCCACTGTCGGTACTTTAAGTGTTGTCCATTCTAACGAACCATTTAATCCCACCGTTGGCGAGGTCCACTACTCCAAGTTTTCTCCCAAATTCATAAAGGAAACTGACGAAGAAATCGACTTTTTCCCCAATGCCAAAATACTTCAATCTCCTTCAGCTTACCCACAGAATTTACACAATTGGCTCCTCACAGCTACACTTGCTAATATTGCAACCATTAACCAAGCCGAAGATGAAGAAACCGGCGAAAAGGTATGGAGAGCACATGGTGATGCCACCGAAATCGCCATTCAAGTTTTCACTACTCGTGCCGAATATGCCAGAGAGTCACTCACGGACAAGTTCGAGCACCTTCATGAGTTTCCTTTTGACTCTTCCATCAAGCGTATGTCCTCCGTTTACAAGAATGAAGATGGAGAGACCAGAATTTACACGAAAGGTGCAGTCGAGCGTATTTTGGGAATTTGCACCCATTGGTACGGCAACACCGAAGAGACTGATGAACTGTTTGATTCACAAATTCCTCTTCCTATGACCGATGAGGATAGACAAATGATTGAAGAAAACATGAACGCCCTTTCGTCCCAAGGCTTGAGAGTATTAGCTTTTGCTACCAGACCTGCTAAATCCGGAGAAAGCTTCGAGGACAGAGAAAGTGTCGAAACAAATTTGACTTTCCAAGGTCTTGTGGGTATATATGACCCCCCAAGAGAAGAAACGGCCACAGCTGTTAAGATGTGTCACAAGGCTGGAATTAATGTCCGTATGTTGACCGGAGATCACCCTGGAACTGCCAGAGCAATTGCTCAAGAAGTCGGCATTTTACCTCACAATTTATACCACTACAGCGAGGATGTCGTTAAGGTTATGGTGATGACAGCGAATGAATTTGACGCATTATCTGATGACGAAATCGATGCTCTTCCTGTTCTTCCGTTAGTTATTGCCAGATGTGCTCCCCAGACCAAGGTCAGAATGATAGAGGCATTACACAGAAGAAAGAAATTCTGTGCTATGACAGGTGATGGAGTCAATGATTCTCCATCTCTTAAAATCGCCAATGTCGGTATTGGTATGGGATTGAACGGTTCTGATGTTGCCAAGGATGCATCGGACATTGTTCTCACAGATGACAATTTTGCATCCATTTTAAATGCCATTGAAGAAGGTAGAAGAATGTCTTCCAATATCCAGAAGTTCGTACTTCAGCTTTTGGCTGAAAATGTGGCCCAGGCCTTATATTTAATGATTGGTTTGGCTTTTATCGACGAGACTGGTTACTCCGTTTTTCCTTTGTCTCCAGTTGAGGTGTTATGGATTTTGGTGGTTACTTCCTGTTTCCCTGCAATGGGTTTGGGCCAGGAAAAAGCCGGAGATGACATCCTCGAACAGCCACCCAATAATACTATTTTCACCTGGGAAGTCATTATTGACATGTTGGTTTATGGTTTCTGGATGGCGGTGTCCTGTTTGCTTTGTTTCGTAGTTATTGTCTATGGAAAGGGAAATGGAGACTTGGGCCATGATTGCAATGCTACAAGTTCCAGCAAGGAAGTCTGCGATTTAGTTTTTAGAGGCAGATCCGCCTCTTTTGCCAACATGACTTGGTGTGCACTTATCTTGGCCTGGGAATGTATTCATCCTACAAATTCCTTGTTCTACATGAGACAAGACACCGATCATCCATGGTGGAAGCAAACTGCCATCGACTTGTATGGAAACAAGTTTCTCTTCTTTTCCGTTATTGGCGGCTTTGCCAGTGTCTTCCCCGTGGTCTATATTCCTGTGATTAACGACAAGGTATTTTTGCACAAGGGTATTGGTTACGAATGGGGAGTTGCTTTTGGTTTCACTATCTGTTTCTTGCTCGGAGCCGAGTGTTGGAAGTGGATCAAGAGAATTTACAAGAGAAGAAATGCCAATAAAGCATCTAATCCCGAATACGAGCTTGAAAGAAGCGACCCCTTCCAGAAATATGCATCTTTCTCCAGATCTGGTACCATGGACAAAGCCGATCTCATCGTTTAAGCACATTGTTCAATTATGTGTTATCATAGCTGGATTTTAGTTCAACAAGAATTAATTACTATGGTGATAGCTTGATTTTATTTTATAGACTTCAAATTTCATAAATTATACTGCAAATTCATAAATTATACTGCAATATTGTAGCTAGGCCTTGTGTTGTTGCACACACATACCTCAAGTATCTGGATGATTTTTTGTAAATTTACTTTAAGAACACGTATATATTCTAGTCTTGGTAGATAATCTGAGAAACTAAACCAGAAATTTGTATATTATGGCTCATTAGGAGTTACTTTTTTCTTCAACTATTTACCAATTCATATGACCTTCGCTTAAAAATTAGGGCTTGGTCGTTTCAATATGATGCGTTATTCCAATCGCCCATTTCAGAAACTAAATTGTTATAGCATGACCTGGTTTCTACAATCTTGGTCATAATTGATAAATAGACTATCCGTTTACTAATAAAGAACATAAATACGATCTGAAAAGAAAAGAAAATACAAGTAGGAAATAGAATAACTCCTCAAGTTAGATAATACCAGAATCCGTGATGTCAACGATTGCACCAATTATACCAAATGGCGCTAAGCTTGACTTATTTTAGGGTATAAAAACAATGGGTATGTTTAGTCCAACAACTTAACATAATTCGATGGGCAAATACCCACTTGGCCGTTGGATCTTCTAGCTTGCCACCATTTTCCGTCAATATCGTCCACTTCCAAAATTTCATCCTTAACGAACGAAATTTCATTTATGTCGTCGGGGTTGGCATCGTAGGAGTACAATGCCTTTGCCTTATATCTGAACGAAATAGTACCGGTTGAAGCTCCCAAGTTCTGCGACTCGTTGAAAACGGTCTTGGATTGGTTGTTTGTGAGGTCTCTGCCTTGATGCACATCTGCAGAGGAGAAGTTTTCCAAACCGTTCAACTGCGAAGAAGACATGTAAGGAGTATTCTTCTTGTTGTTGGTGGTGATTTGAGATTGTCTCAAGTTGCTGTCTTGGAAGGCACCACCAAGAGGAGGAACGTCGTGTGCGTACTTGTATTCGTGGTCTTCTTCTTCCTCCATTTCGTGGAGTTTCTGGTTGTCGTTGGCAGAGGACAAGTGGCCATGGTTGTGGGGCTGGGTTTTCATGGAGAAGGAGTCGATGAATTGGTTGGTTGGAGACTCGGGGTGACCTCCAAAATAGAGGATCCATATCAAGTTGAGAATGGACAACAAAATGCATCCAGCAGCACAACACAAGTTGCCCGACAGGTGGGAGTTGTAGATCAAACTGTTGACGGCGTTTGTGGTGTAGACGAAGGCTACCGACAAGAGACCCACGAGGGTGAACTTGTAAAGCTCGATGTTGTTGTTCAAGTACAAGACTAGGATGATGAGGATGAGCAAGAGCTCGTAAACAATGCCCCACCAACTGAAGGAAGGGAATTTCTTCGTGTCTGCGGCAGCACCGGCCAATGCCACCACCCAGGAGATAATACCGAATGACACGGTGGATATGGCGAAGGGATCACCCAAGAAGTTGGACAAGTTGAAGGGCATTATGGCGTTGGAGGCGGAATGAGTCGGGATCGGGCTTCAGAATACGGGGAGCCTGGTGAAAAAAGGGGGCAAGAGAGTGACGAGGGTTGGTAGAACGGTCCAGAAGCTGGTGGAAAGGTTTCACTCAGATTTCTGATGTAGGAACTGGACAAGCTTGCCTGGTATGGGACGATCACAGCGTGTTATGAGACTGATGGACAATAAGGGATGGCTTGGAAGCGATCAAGCGATGGTGCCGGGACTCGTTACTGAAAATTCTGGACAAGGCCGGGACGCGACGGGAAAAGAGACAACGGGAACTGTGGTCGGATACCGGGAAGTGAAGCGACAGACTAGTGTGAGATGGTATGGAGGAAACGGACTAGTTGTTTCACTTGTGGTGATACATGCAAACAATGGGCTCACGGTGATGTGCAAGTATGCGTGCGCACGACTGCAGGGGAGGAGGTCGTGTGGTTTCGGATCACTGACGAATCAGGCGGAAACAGACGTGTTTCTAGGGCGAGCAAAGGTGAAAGAGGAAAAACAGGGGGGCACGGCTCCTTTTATAGTGGCGATTACAGCCAATAGGGGGTGTACATGTAGAGACATGCAGCCTTTATAGGGATATGCAAGAGACGGGCATACCACATCTGACTGGTACCTGCGCACGTTTGACGTTGGCCACCGGCATCAACTATTGCCACGTGACCGGAGTCTAGACCAAACGCGGTACGAGAAAACTTTGCAAACAAACACGGTCAAATTGGGCCCAAAATTTTGAGAAATTGAAGTCGTGTGTCCACCGTTACTAGGCACAATGAATAGTGAGAGATTCTGCACTGGCAATTGAGGTACTTCAGGGGAAATGATTATGGGCATACAGATTCTATAATGCTAATGTAATTTCTATTCAGAAATTGCCCCTTTCTAGGAAATCGGCATTTTCTGGGCAGTTAGTTCTTGGAAGGAGCTTCAAGCACTACATGTTATTTGAAGCTTCCAGAGTTTAAAATTTCATTGGTTCGAGTGTGCAATTCGAGGTGGCAAGATTGCGTTTATCGTATTTTTCATCTCTTCATTTTTAGGTCGATGGGTTTTAGTAAATAAGGTGATTCTAGAATATAGTGCTTTTAGACCAGTTCAACGAAATGAGCCGTGTAGTGTCACTTTTAGAGGAGAAGGTCGTAATTAGCCAATAATATAATTTTTGATGCAAGGTTACTAAAGCTGAAACAAATATGCTGGGACTAGGAATGCCAATATTCATTTGCGATAACCCCTGTAGAATGAAATGCTTTCAGCAAAATTTAGCAAGAAGAACAAGATCATGGTTGACTTCATTACTTCCACTCTATTTACTTGGCGGCGCTATACCCGACAAAGATCTTCTTAGGGGCGAGAGGACCTCAATTAGTAGGACTATGGTCTGAAATTCCATTCAATATTGAAAAAATGTTGAAAATTATCTCTCGATCTTGGCCTAAATTTCCATCTCCTTGAGAGTTGTAGAATAAATGTATGATGGCTTTTGGTCGAATCTTCTGAGGCAAATTCAAATTTGAAAATGGTATTGTGTGAAAGTTGTCAAGATTGACTGAAGAAACATTTTGAAATTCAAAATGATTTATTGGGCACCAAAGTATTCTGGTGATATGAAAATCAAACTCTGGGCTTCTTGGAACTTAATTACCAACGTATAACATAGAATTGGATATATTATTTCAGATTTCATGGTAATTATCTCGCCATTATTCAAAGCTAAGCTTAGTATGGCAACTTTGACATAATTGATAGGTTACAAGGCAGAGCTATATCATTTCAAGACAACTCAATTACTGTAAATTTCAGCTGAACTAGTATTTCAAGACAACTTGATAATTGTAGGAATTTCAGTTTGCCAGCATTTTTTTGCTAGTATCAGTATTTACTAATCATACTCTCTCTTTGAGCAAATTGTTTGCATTCACCAAATATTTTAGACAGAGAGCAAGAAACAGAGCTTTTAATTGACTCAGCAGTCCGGTCATGGAGGAAACACTACGTACTCAATATTTTTTCGTACACACACAATTGATTTGTTGTAGGGAATCCACATTTCACACTAAGCTAAAATAATTACAAAATGTTCCAAAAACCGAAGTAGACAAACGTGTAAACTGTCGAAGTCAAGGGCAGAATCTGCTGAAGCCAGCTTAGCAGAATAATCAACAATACTGGCATAATCCATATCATTCATATATCAAACTAGTCGTGCTCTTACCACAAATCAAATCCCGTTCCAAGACCTGATCAACCCTGTTTCCGGTCCCGTCCGTACCCGTCGGACTTCTACCTCCAGACCATCGGCAAGTTCTAATTACTCTCTGAAAACCATAACAAGCAAGAGAAGGCATCAGCAAGATCTAAAGCGGAAATATTGCTCACCCAGAATTTCCAAGATGGTCACGTACGTCCAGATACGTCCGTACAAGCCCGCATCACTCACATTCGAGGTAATTGAAACATAACCGTTCCATTGGTCGGTGGACCTTACCCTGGAACTACCATGTTTTGGGAATGGTCAACAATATTGATAGAGCAATTATTGGTATGTAGCGAGGACCAATTAATTTTTTCAAGGGAATCAGCGTGGACCCCCAGACACCCCTAAGGGCCCCTTGGACCCCACGTTCTGCCCATCCGAACCGACGAGCCTACTGCCATATCTCCGAAAAATGCCTTGGTACCTTACACATTCGAAAAGTGTATTTTCTTGGGCTTATTCTTGAATATTTCACTTTCTTCAACCACAGCAGGGGGACCTAAACCACCTCCATAGCGCCGGGCCCCAAGAGCAATTTGCATGACTTTTTGCACCCATTCAAGAACTGCAGGCTTTGGCGAGGCTTGCACACACAAACCCGTGTAATGTCCAAAACTTTCCACGGAGACTGGATCCCAGCCGCCTCAATCTCGCTATTGTGTAATACCAAGATACCAAAATCTCCGAAAGCCCTGTGAAGTGCCGAAAACTACCACAGTAGACGTCAGGCGAAGCCACAACAGAAGCACGGAAACCTGGAGGACCCAGTAAAATGGAGCCCTGAGAAGTCCGCCATCAAAGGGTCAACTACAGGCGTTTTCCACGCCCGTTGATCCGGCCGTTGCCTCAACTTTTGTGACAGCTTGCTTTGGCCCTACCCCAGATTTCAGGGGTTAGGCTACATCGAGTCTGGGAATCGGGTCTGTTCTTCCGCTCCTAGTACAGCTCGGGAGATTTTTGCACTGTAGAACCACGGGTACGTATAACGTAATTACAATCACGGTAAATAGGAAAAAGACGGACCAAGTTGGTAGCACCTACCGGTCACACCAGGTCACTACCACCTAATTAATACAATTGCTCGACTCCCTATTGCTTAATTCCAGCCCCGTCCTATCTCCAGACGGTCCTATCTCCAGTTCCTTTTGTCCACGGAGCCAGAAGTCCGAACCTCGTCACCCCCCAATTTATGCTTCACGGCAGAAGTCGGGTGGAGGGGTGTTGTTTTGCCGATAGATAGGAAGGGAAGGATATTAGCGCATTCTGAGGTGTTCTTCCCCTGACTAATGCCGGAAGCGTTGCTAGACTACCGTGGCTATATTCTGAGCCGTGTGGTTCTGAGCCTAATTTTGAGCATGTCGCTGACTGTGCTCTTGGATTTGTATAGTATATAAGTGGACCAAAAGGCAGTACCCTGGGGCCATTCCACCATCACTGTTCCTTCCACTTTTGCTTCTTTCCTCCAAGAATCAAGTACAAGTACATTTATCAAACTTCCGATTATCACCTATTATTTCCTCTATTTTTGCTGCTGCTGCTGCTCTCAGTGAGTGCTCTTGCTACTGCTGTTCCTCTTTTGCTGCTAGGCCTACCCCTCTGCTCCCCCCTTCTTATCTGACTATTGTCTCTGCTGAACCTTCTTCATTGGGATTCTCTCAGTTGGAACTTTCCAATTCATTGACTACACCTACTTTTCTTTCACCATTTGCTACTAGTTGCAGCCACTGCGTCTGATGAATTCCACCATGTTGATTCAACGCCTCAAATACTCACCTTCCCTCTCAAGGGCCACTGTCTATCTTAGATGCTACTCCAGTGCTGTTTCCAAGACACCTATGCAAACCAGGGTTCCCTACGAAGTCTCGCCCGAAACTCCATCAGACTCTCACTCGTTGCTCAACATCAAAACCAGAGTTGCTGATAACGACGAAATTCAGAAACACGACATTCACGAGTCTATCTCCCATCACGCCTTTCCCCACCCTTGGTTTTCCCAAGAAGACTGTGAAGCAATTCACTATGAACACAGAGAACCTGCTACCTTTGGTGACAGAGTTGCCTACCGCTGGATCCAATTTTTCAGATGGAGTTTCGATATGACCACTGGTTACAAAAAGCCCACCAACGCCCAAGAACTCCAAGATGGATTCAAAGGCACTCGTTTTGAAATGACAGAAAGTAAATGGCTTACTAGGTGCATTTTCCTTGAGTCCGTGGCTGGCGTTCCAGGAGCCGTTGCTGGTTTCATCAGACATCTCCATTCCATACGTCTTTTGAAAAGAGACAAGGCCTGGATTGAAACCCTCTGGGATGAAGCCTACAACGAGAGAATGCATCTCTTGACTTTCATCAAAATCGGTGACCCTTCTTGGTTTACCCGTTTTTTCATATACATGGGACAAGGTGTCTTTTGCAACATTTTCTTCCTTTTCTATTTGGCCAACCCAAGGTATTGTCACCGTTTTGTCGGCTACCTTGAGGAGGAAGCTGTTAGTACCTATTCTCACCTTCTTGAAGAAATCGACATGGGCAAATTGCCCAAGTTCGATAAGATGAGCATTCCAGTTATTGCTGCCGAATATTGGCCAGAACTTAGTAAGAAGTCTAGTTTCAGAGATTTGATATTGCGTATTAGGGCAGATGAAGCAAAGCATAGAGAGGTCAACCATACACTTGCCAATTTGTGCCAAGATCAGGACAGAAATCCATTTGGTCTGCACGTTGAACTGGACAAACCTCAACCAACCCACGGCTTGGAAAACCATAGGGGTACCGGTTGGGAGAAGTCAGACTTAAACCTTTAAGAGCCAAATTGCCTCAATCAACTATGTAAATAGAATTAATGAATTATGCCATCGTTACTTTTGCTGGATCTTTATTTTTCAATTATGCAAAATAGAAGTCTTCCGTTTATACGTTTACCTAGGCAATTAAATCCGTCAATTTACTACAAATTAATTGGGATGTCTGTTTGATTTCACGCGAAGTTAAGTTCAATTTACAAGAATATTTCTTTGATCCAAGACCCAAACACTCAGCAATATAGAATTTATTTACAGTTTCTAGGTACCAATCTAAAAGTTGAGATGATCAACAGACTGGCAGGGAGAGTTTTGACGTTAAATTATTTTGTACCGATTCAAGCACTTAGGCATAATTGATATATTTTTATTCAAAGTTCATGACCATAACAATAATCCTTGAATATTATCATACTAAATTCTGTATGCAAATTTATTATCAATAAAAATTGCTATTTTTTGGACTATTCTCTTCTGGATGTATGAGAAATGAGAGGGAATTAAGTATCCATTCAAGTGGAGGGAAAAATCTCTAGTTTATATCTTTACTTTTCATCAAATTCTAACTATTCACTCGTAATTCATGGCTACCGTGAAAAAACTTTATAGAAAGACCTACAATAATTTCAAAGCATAGCAAATTGATGATCAAGGGTATCTAATTAAGTTTCAAGTATTTATCTCAGTAAGCATAGCTTGTGGAGGTCAAAGTCGAGAGTTGCCCATTTCTAGAAGCATCAGACGACGAATTCCAAAATTTATAAACCGTTGTTAAGGTTGACACCGACAGAACCAAGTCATTCCAAGTAGAAGTCATAGAATGAGTGGAAGAAGCCGAGCTCGCTAATGTTGCACTCAGGTTGAGTGAATATTCCTGAGAGGACATGCTTGAGGACTCATTGATTGGACTGTATGATGAACTAGGAGAAACAGTTTGATTTCTTGTGAAAGAGTTTGAATAGGTTGCAAATGTAATTGAGCTATTCATCCTATGCAAACTGGTGGAAATCATACTTGGAACAGTTCTAGTTGAATTGAAAGGCAATATCGAGGTTGGTAATGGTGAACTAGGAGAAATAGTTTGATTTCTTGTGATCCAATTGGAAACGGAACTATTCATCGTCTTCAAATTAGTCGAAATCGAATTTGTAACCTTCAAAATAGTAGAGTTAGAGTTCGAGATCGATGTTGGTTTTGGAGGGTCTGGTACAAATTTGCCCAACTTGCTAATAGCTGGTTTTTGAATTCCTGTTGGAACTTCAATAATAACGGTGGCGGTTCTGCCATAAACTGCGTACTCAGTGATCGTCGTTGTGTAGTGACCAGTCCACATGGAAGTTACTGTAGTGGTTGGTGTTGGAATTTCGATGATCACAGTGTTGGTTCTAGGTTCACCGGTTCCCGTCTTTGTAACAGTCAGGGTGAAGTGATTTCCCCACGTTAAGGTGGAAGTCACCTCTGGATTTGGAACAAGAATAATCACCGATGCAGTTCCACCATCTTGCGCTGGAACAAATGAAGTACTTCTCTTGTCTCCGTTCCATGGTATAGTTGTGGTTATTGTTGGAGTGGGGACGTCCACAACGACCACGTTGGTTCCTCCCCATTCTGCTGTTTCCGTAAAAGTGGTTGTAAAATCTCCTCCCCAAGTTGCAGTAATTGTTACCTCGGGAGTTGGGACTTCTACCACTACGGTATCAGGGTCTCCATTGTCTCCTGGAGCCGTGAAGGTAGTTGAGAAGCCTCCTTGCCAGGTTTCAGTTATAGTAACTTGGTGGGTAGGGACTTCAATAATTACCGTGTTAGTACCACCCTTTGTTCCAGGAATGGTCACAGTGTCAGTGTAGGGTTTATCCCAAGTAGAGTATATAGTCGTCTCGGGAGTTGGAACATCAATAATGACAGTAGCTGGTTTACCATCTTGTCCTGCAATCGTTTTGGTGGTTGTGTAATGTTCTGCCCAGGTAGAAGTAAAGGTAACGACATGAGATGGTACTTCGATAATAACAGTGTTAGTAAATCCGTCACCGCCTGGAATAGTCATAGTTGACGTGTAGGGTTTATCCCACGTAGAGTATATCGTAGTTTCGGGAGTTGGAACTTCAACAATAACAGTATTGGTTCCACCCCATTCAGCTGATTCAGTAAGAGTTGTTGTGAAACCTCCACCCCAGGTTGCAGTAATTGTAGTTTCGGGAGTTGGTACATCAACAATCACAGTGTCAGGGTCTCCATTTTCTCCTGGTATAGTCATGGTGGTTGTGAAAGCTCCTTGCCAAGTTTCGGTTATTGTAACACCAGGAGTTGGCACATCAATAATCACGGTGTCAGGAGCACCATTTTTGCCAGGAACAGTGAAGGTGGTTGTGTAATGTCCACCCCAGGTGGCCGTAATTGTCACTTCACCGGTAGGACCAGTATTTTTGCTTGTAGTGGGAGTATAATTACCATCTGGAACTTCAACAATATAAGTAATTTCTGTAGCAAGAGCATCATGAGGTAATGACCACGCAGAGGTATAGTCAATGGGACCAGAAACGGTTGAAACAAACACCTTTTTATTGTTCTTGTTAATGGCTCCATAGTTGGATGACTTGCCCTTGTCAAAGGATTGTCCATCCTTGCAAGTGAAAGTGTTTTGGTAATTGAAGAGAAACGTGGAAGCACCACCCAGAACCAACTTGTAGTCAATGAAAGGACGGTATCCATTGGGGATTTCCAAGTAGGTCAAGGTAATCTTGCCTTTATCACAGTAAACGTTACTCTGGAAATCGGTCGAGTATTCTGTGAAGCCATCCCATTCATTCAACTCGTTGATAATTCCATAGTGGAATTGGCTGCAATCAAGTTCAATATTTTCCAAAGACAGGATTCCAAGAGTTCCCATTACCATGCCATCATTATTAGGACAAGTTTGACCAATGGCAATTCCATATGTGAGATCCTTGTAAGCATTGACATTAGTCAAAACATCAGTGGTATCATCCTGTTCTGGAGGAAAGGTTACTTTGGTTTCAAACACATTTTCACCATCATTAAAGTCCAACATTGGATTGTTTGTACCGTGTTTGGCACATTCCATTTCAGCTGGCCAACCAGTGTTACCAAAGAAATATTCTACTGCAATTTCTTTGGTTCCTGTCCCATCTGAGGAAGCAGACAGCACACTGTCGGAAATGGTACAGGAGATAACCGAGTAAACCTCAATTGGACCACCTGCAAAACTTTGACACTTAGCATAAGTGACACCACCTGCCGTCAAATCGAATGGAGCTTCTCCAAGTGTAAAATCATGAACACAAGGTATATTAAGAACAAACGTATCACCTGGCAGAACTTTGCTCAAAGGTATATTCCATGTAAATTTGACTTTTTGGACAGATTCCGCACCAATGGCTTCAACGCCAGTAATAATTCCAGTTTGGAATTTTGCAAACACGGTCGATGTGAACCCTGCTGCTAGAGCTGTTATTAGAGTCTTCAAAAGCATTGTTGAATATCTGTAGGGGACAGAGTACCTATATATACTTTTTATTTGCACAGAGAAGCATGAAGGTGAGACATTTTGGTCGAAAATATGGCCCCGTTTGAAGCTCATCTGACGACTTAGACTAACACCGAGATAGACTCCTGTAGCGACTAACACCGAGTATGGTGCAGAAAATAATAACCAAAGCGGTAAGAACCCTGTAATTGTATGACTTTAAAGTAAGACAGTAATAATATTTTTGGTAGCAGATCAGATAAATTGCTTCACAATTCTCAGCAGTAATATGCCATGCATGTACCAAAAGATAGTACTATTTCCCCAATGGAGCATGAATGTTTAGCGATCCTACATTTGCAAGAGCTCATTTTGTAAGTCCGACCACTTGGATAAAATTAATCCAGATTTACCAGGTTAAAATTGCCCACGGCAAAATTCGTGAAAGTATTTTACATTATTACTCCACGCCCATACAACTGACGTGGAACTGATACGTCTCGGCAAAATTTCTTGGAGAATAAAATTGGAATGAATGCTGACTTGCATTTAGAGGATGAAAATGCTAAGTTCAATTACACAGGAAGCCATTAGTGTCGGCCTTAGAAAAAGATGCAATTCTGCATCTATTGCGTTATCTTGGTAGGGTCCGATGGGGAGATATATAATCTCGACAAATCCGAAGTATTATTTTATAGCTAAAAAATAAGTTACTCTTGAGTTTTTGTAAACTGATCCCCAAGTACCGTTGTACGTGACGGTAAGGAATGGCTGATATCAGAACAGATTGTTCAAGGTGCAATATTCAACTAGTCCGCAACTAAACTCATTTCTCTCACAAGAATGTTCATAGATCTGTTCGTTCAGATATGATGTCACGCGCTAATAATATATAATTATCACTTCAGATCTACTTAGGGGCATCTTCGTTTGCGTATAAGCGCATTACTACTTTTTGCTTATTTACAATATCCCACAGTAGTATCCAGCAAAAATGACCCAATATCTATTAAAATCTTACAAGAAATCATGCCAATTGTACTACCATGTCGTTAAATTCCAATGAACCCATTCGGTGGTTCCACGAATGCGGTACCACCACGAAACCGTGGGTCCCCGATGATGTAATGTCAATTCGCCTAAATGGTAGTTGATCAGCAAAGTAATAGTGCATGGTCGGTTGCATGGAGTAGGAAATAAGGATATGAGCACCTGATACAATTAAACTGTTGGACATGTAAATAAAGAACGCACCGGTTGACTAACTTACACACACTAGCAAAAAGGCAAGTAGCCCTTGCCAACCAACCCAACAAGCCACTTGCACATTCTGTCCATCTAAAGTTTCAGAAAATGAATTTCTGAAATGCAAAAATCATCCACAATACTGGGCCCAAAAATTGTACAATACTTTAACGAAATCCACCATAGGAGTCGTAGAGGGCCAACCTCCATGTGATGCCGAGGTCAGTCCTCCGAATCCTCCACTCCTAGCCAGCACGCTAGCATCCTGGACGTCTCGTGACAGCATTCGCTTACGTAATGAACACCCATCCGCTGACTAAAATCCATCGCATTCTGCCTCTCCGCCATAGAACCTTCTAGCAATTTCCATTCCATTCCTATATCACCACGCTTTTTGCAACTAATCTATCTCCAGATAGTCTTTTTCTTCCGAAATGTCTAACAGCTACATGGATCGTGTTGACGACCCAATTGTAGACCTACTTGACGCGGGCTATACGCCTGAAACTGCCTCCAGTAAGAGCGGGCATCCTACTGGAGCAAACACCAACAACGATGACGAAATCCAAGTCATCAGTAGAGACGACTACCAGGACCCTTTTGATGGTCAATTTGCCAGTCCCGGAACTACCCCAACCCTTCCTACGCCCTCAATTACCCACAACCAGCTCTTTGCGGCCAATGACGACTTCATGGATCATCCCCACGAGGGCCGTTTTCAGCAGCCAACTGGCCAGACACCTCTTTTTCGTGACGATGAGGGCGTGGAAGTGCCCACAGCGTCAATTCCATCCTTGCCACAGGGAATTCCCGTGAAAGGAGCTTCAGGAGTGTCGAATATGTTTGCTCCTCATGAATTGGTGCAGCTGCGACTTCAGGGCCGCTCGGGAGCCCAGCAGCATCCTCAGAATAACACAGTGTCCTCTTTGGTACAGGCTCCAAAGTTTGCGGTTCCCTTACCGCCGCTTCCCCCACTCTCGGAATCCGTCCTTCCCAATAATATCCATTTGCCAGCTTACTCCTCGGTATCCGAAGAGTTCAAGCCTGCACTTCCTTCCACATCGGCTATAATAAGCAATTCTACCACTTCCAACAAGAGAAAGAAGGAAAGTTCTGCCCCCAAAACCCGCCCAGCGTTTGTCATGAAAATATGGTCCATGGTCAACGATCCCAGCAATAATGAATATATCCGGTGGAATGACGATGGAAAAACATTCCAAGTATTCCACAGGGAGGAGTTCATGAAGGTCATTCTTCCAAAGTATTTTAAGCATAACAATTTTGCTTCGTTCGTCCGTCAATTGAATATGTACGGATGGCACAAAGTTCAAGATATCAATAGCGGAACCATGAATCAAGGAAAAGACGATAAGGCTTCTGACGAAATATGGCAATTCAAGAACCTGAACTTCATACGCGATCGTGAAGACTTATTGGATAAGATTGTCAGAAACAAGAGCGTTGCGCTGAACGAGATGGAAGGGACAGAAAATCCACAAATTAACTTTCAAACTCTTTTAAACGAGTTAGACCAAATCAAGCTTCACCAATTGGCGATCACCGAAGATTTGCGCAGAGTACGAAAAGATAACAAGACCTTATGGCAGGAAAACTATAATACCAGAGAAAGACACCAGCAACAAGCTAGAACCTTAGACAAGATTCTCAAATTTCTTGCTGCAGTTTACGGTAATAATGCAGGAAAGATCATGGAAGTGGAGAATGGTAATTTTGCCGATATGGCCAATGGCCACATGACTACTTACAATTACTCTAACAACAACACAAATAATGACATCAACAAACCAATGCCTCAATCTCCCAACCCATACCTGGGTCAAAATGGTACAGCTCCTTTCCACAAGCCAAGGCTCATGTTGACAAATCAAGCTCATAGACGGAGTCCTCAGCCCAATACCACATCCACACAACAACACAGACCTAGCAACACAACATCTGATTCTGGAACCATTGAGGAAATTATACGTTCGTCAGAAACAACTCCAAAACAACCTTCCAATGAGAATCTGTCAAATGCAAATAAAATGTACCAGCAATTAATTCACGACGCAGGACCAGCACCATCTCCTCGTCATTTCTTTCCTGAGCTCAATGATGCCAATAATACTTATTCTGGTGGCGATCCACCGACTCCTGGCTTTATGAAAGTCGCTGCTACTCCTGGTGCAGACGCACCAGCAGATATCATGGCTGGACTTGAGCAGAATATTCACAAGCAGGGCCAATCAATTCAGCAAGTTCAAGACTGGATCCAAAAACTTGCTAGTCAACAGCAGCAACAACAAGCGACTATTGATGAGATCAACGAAGACTTGAAGCCCGGTTTGGATGACTTCGATGTTAGTGAGTTTCTTGATAATAGCAAGTCGATTGATGGTTTGAACGATTTTTCCGAGAATTCCAAGCTCGACCATACTGATCCAACCTCTCACTCGGAGACTTCTGGAAGTCGAAAACGCGATGGCGACGATGTGTACCAAAACTGGATGAACGAGCCTGATAAGAAAAAGCAGAAAAGTCAGGTTCCCGGACAGGACTAATATCCGAAAGGTTAGTAACAATCACATTCTCAATTAATATCCTGATGAGAGCTAAAACCTAGAATAAACGCCGAAATGATCATTAGAAGTCAAGTGTGTCATTTTCAGAACACGTTTAATAATTTTACAAGCCCAGTAAGCGCATCGGTAATTAGAGACAAGGCTTACCAACGATATACCTCTAGATACCCGGATCAGACCAACACAGATGTCTGATCCCATGATTTGAGATTATATACACACAGGGACCATGTAGAAGCGACTATCCTGGCATTTGCAGTGTGTTGGTGCCTGGTTTGTCGCTCGAGTGGGGTGATTTCTTCCCTATTCTTCGAAATAAAGTTTATAGACGAATTAAATGCAATTCACTACCAATTAGCATAATAGAGTGCAAACCAATGTGTCAAATGCACCTGTTGGGAGCCATGGAGGCTCGGAGCAAGCCGGTGCCCCAAGTGGGGGACAAAAATCGAACCACCTATGGTTCCAGGTTGTCCAGCACACCGAGGACCCGTATATTCAGGACCCAGCTTCTTTTTGTTCTTTGCGCTCAAAAGAATCTTCTTAGGGACCTAAACCAGATGAGTGATTTCTGGCTCATCCAACTGAGCCTTCCCTAAGAAATTCCTCACCCCCACTTTCGGGCCACCTTAGTGGTACAACGCAACTTTAACCGTTTGGGCACCAGCGTGGAAGGTGGCTTAATGCTACGCCCAGCAGACTAAGATGGAACTTGGCTTGTGGCTCAGTATCAACCAATAGAAAACGGTTCTCGTATCGGCACATGTTACCCAGCCCAGGGACATAATAGAACTGGTGAAGATAAGCCGCACCATAAGCCGCTTCTGTGGACCAGTGGACGTGACGAAGGTTCATATTTTGAGAGATTTGGGGAACAAATAGACCACCAGGCGTCTGGAAGGGTGCATAAGCCACCGGCCTCGTCGGTGGGACTTCACCTGGAAACCGGCACCGAGTCGAGTAGCGAGAATTACTCTAAAACGGTAGTTTAGAACCGGGCCGTTGGCCACGGTTGGAGCCGTGGCTCGCCAAGTAGCCTAACCGTGAAGCAGCAAAGAATTATACCAGCCAATCGAATACCTATGGCCAATAAAACGCTCCATCCAGAGCAGAGCGATAGTCAGTTGAAAGTAATCAAATAGTGAAAGTATGAATTCGTAATTGCAAATTATAAGTGAACATTCCAGTCGGTGCAGAAATCTACATCTGATGCAACACCACGGGGAATGCAGGGTCCATGCAAAGGCAAGGGCAAAGAGCCATACTTACGCGAACGCAAGAGGGAACAAAACTCTAAAACACATCTAAAAGCATATCTAAAACCACATTAAAATCCCAAAACCGTGGCGGGATAGGATCCTCAGCATCATTCGAGGACGGGGGTATTTGGCACGATAGGGTCAAAGGAACAGGGCTGCTGTTACAGTTGCCCTTGGTCCCGAGGGAACCCAGGCTTCTCGCTATTGAAGGGCCGCACATACCGCAGATCGTCGGGAGGCCAGAGAAGGTATGAGGACAACTAGAATGATACAAAGAAGGGCCACAAAAAAGGAAGGCTGCACAAGTAGCAGCAAACAATGTGAGGTACACAAACAGACACATGTAGCGACACAAACAGACGCTTTCACCATATACAGCCACATAAACACAACCGGCAGACCCAGTGACAAAATAGACATAGCTTATTATCGATATATAGACATCAGTTAGATACACACCGGCCAGCCTGTAGACACAATTATTATTTACGTGTGGGGTAAGGCGCCAAATTTCACCACGCGAGGAGGGGCACTGGCCATGTGAAACAAGAGCCGCAGAATACATGGGACGGGCCCCAGGGACAATAGCGACCTGTCCAGCCCTGCATGCCTACATTCCAGACCCGTAAGACCCCGAGGACCCTGCGGGCCCTCGTACCAGCACCAGCACCAGCACCACCTCGTGTGTTGTACTCTCGCTTCTTCTTCTTCAAGGCGTCCTCGGGCGTTAGGGGCCACGCCCGTGTTGCCTCGTGCGTTAGCGAGCTGATCTGCAGCCGGGCCGTGGGATCGTGCCAGAGTGTAGAGCCTAATTTTGGCCCCGGTGTGTACGGTGCAATCGGAAAGATGCATCTCCGACCGACGCCTACACACCTCGGGATAAGCTCCGAAGACGCGAACGCAGGGCTTACGGCAGTGGCAGGGCGGTAGGCAAGGCTTACTGGCGCTAGCTTCGATGGGAAGTAGCGGCCTGCGCGCCAACTGGCGTAATCTGGCTGGGCCCGGGCCCCATTCGGCGCACGGCCGTGAGCCCGGGCGGGACAGGTGCGACTTGGGGGAATGTCGAGAAACACCACCAGCTGGCAGTAGAGAGAGAGAGAGAGAGAGACACGACCGGAACCGGCGCACTGTGCATGCTCCTGGCCCTTGCAGGGCCCTAGTATGGAACGGCGCTGCATGCGCAGGGTCGCAAAATGCCGGGTCCCCTAAAGCTGCTCAGGCAGGCCGCATTTAGGCCCCATGCATGGAACATGTCATAACCAGCAATGCTCATCCTCCCCACCGCCGCACTGCAGCGTGCAGAGTGCAGCGTGCAGGGCCGGTGCAGCGCGCAGTCTGCACGCTGTCAAACCGTTGGCCAGGGCGGTGTGCGCACGACCCGTCCATCTCAGATAACACCAGGAACTGCTTCCTACTTTCCATTCGCCCTTCGTTCTTCCTCCGTTGTTCCCATCGAATCCCCAGCCCTTCCCTCCCCCCTCGCTCCCCTACCCGTCCTGCTTCTTCCTCTGCACCCCGTCCCCATGTCCTCTGGCGTGCTAGACTTGGGCATCTCCGCCCTGAACAAGAAGCGAGAGTACAGCAAAGGAGGATGCCGAGAGTGCAAGCGGCGCAAAATCAAGTGTGATGAGGGCAAACCCCAGTGCTGGCAGTGTGCCCGTCTCCGCAAGGAGTGTCTGTATCCCATGGCCGGCGAGAAAGTGGCTCGGGTGCTGAAAAGAGTGCTCCAGCAGAAAGAGACTCCCGAGGCCCAGGGCGTCCTCATTTCGCCAAAACGGCCCAAGATGCCGGGCGACGACGCCATCGAGACCGACACCTTGACCCCAGAACAGGGAGACCCCAAGTTGGCGTTTCCTGCGCTGCTGGACCCGGCAGGGCCGGCTGGTTTGCCTTCTTCGCGCACTTCCAACGGACCCAATGGTTCTGGTGGGCCTGGCATGCTTGCGCCACCCCATGTCGGCCGGCTTCCGGGCCAGATGGCGTCACCTATGCCTGCTCCAATGGGATCCCACATCAGTTCGCCCATGGGTCCGCGGATGGTGCCCCAAACTGCGCCCATAAGTGTCAATGCCCTGGTGGCCCCCATGCCCGTACCCGGCCATCTGCCGCCCCAGTACCTCGACTACGGCGGCCACCCGCAGTACTCCGTGGTTCCCAATGCCCAGTACCCGCCACAGAAGCCGGCGTACTCGGCCTTCTATAAACAGCAGCAGCAACAACAGGCGCAACAACAGCAGCCGCAACAGAATCACCACCAGCACCACCAGCACCACCAGCAGGCGCACTCGCCGCCGCAATCACTCTATTACTCTGCCACGACGCCCATCAACTATCCCCAGCGTCTTCCCGAGCTGCATTCCAACGGTGCCACGCCCTACGCCTTGCCCCAGTCGACCAAAACCATGCACCACCGAGCCAATCTGACCGGCGTGCTCCAGGCACCGCAGTCGTGGCTCAAGCGGTCCATGGAGGGCGGCTTCAATGACTACGCCAAGCTCCGAAAGCCGTCGTCCGTGGGTGTGTCGTCGCCTGCATCGCCCAATAATTCCCAGTCTCTCAACACCAAGTTCACACCTTCGTCCATTGTCAGTCTTCTCAACGACGCCACCACGCCGAACGCAATTGAGCAGTTTCACAACGGCCAGTCGCCCAATTCGGTCCAGACGTCCATCAGCACTTCGTCCAACCAGCTCCGGTCCGGGTCGATAGCCAACGAAAACCCTCAGCTCCAACCCAAGTTCCAGGACCTCAACGAGCCCAACATGCTCCAGTACTTCGATGAGGAGGACTTGAACCTCTTGGCCACGGACTTGAACAACATTGTCAATAATATCATGTTCGAAAGCAACTTCAACGACAAGTACGGTGCTCTGTTTGACGCAGAAACGGAAAACTCCGTCAAACTGATGGACACTGATGACGGCCACAGCTCCCAGGGCAACTCGCAGTCGTTTTCGAACCCCAACTTGAATAACAACAGCTCGGGCAGTGGTACTTCTAATTCTCCAGTGCCTGGGCCTATGGGCCCAGTTCCCGCTATCCTGGTGATAGCAGGCACTTCTTATCCCAAGGTCTCGAAATCTACATTCAAAGAGCCAGAAAAGCATCACAGCAGCAGTCTCAAGCACATTCCGGTGGATTTCATCCGGCTCAAGAAGCATCAGGAAAAGATGTATCTCACAGAATTCTACAACGAATTTTCCACTTTAATCTTGCCATTTCCTTCCTGGGATAAGGAGAAGAAATGCTACTTCAACCCAGCCAGAGATATCATCATGCAATGTGCATCCAACGAGTCGTTCCTCCTAGCGGCGGTTTTGGCACATGGAGCTAAAGCCACCTACCAAAAGTACAACAAGTCCGAAGACGAGGAAGCCTACTGTACATACTTAAGCAGATGCTTAAAATTATTAGGTCCAGCTTTGGGAGGAAATGGCCGTGCTAAAAGCACCAAATACGGTGCAAACAAAAAGAATGGCATTGGAACAAGTGCCCTCAACTCAGACTTAACTTCCAATATAGAGTCAGTTTTGGTGACTGTTCTTCTTCTTACCTCGGCCAATGCGGCCAACTCCAAACAGGATTGGAGACCACATTTACGTGGTGCAAAAGATATCCTATTGAAGGTATCAAACAACAAAATCAAAAGTTCGAAGGTTCTTATATTTTGCAAATACTGGTTTGTGACTTTGGAGATTTTGGCTGGAATCAGTTCTACCTTGGGTGGAACTCTCAAGACCGAAGAGGAAATTGACTCCATTGTCACAAATTGTGATCCATACGAAAAGAAGGTACTCGAAGAGGTGGGTATTGTTGTGAATGGAAATTTTGATGTGTTGAGCGGATACAACGACGCCAGCGTTGATTCTATCCGTGAATTGATCAAGATTTTGGCCCGCCTCAGAAATGACAAAAACTACAAGCCCACCGACGAGTACGCCTATTTCCGCTTACTTTCTGAGTTTTTCAGATTGAGTCAGATTGAATTTATTAATAAGGATTGCATTTTGGATCCAAGCACCATCAAAGATTTTCTGAACGTGGGCGATCTTATTGAAGTTTTTAGAAGGAGCAAAGGATGGGACGATAAGCCTGTGGCTGTATTGAGTTGGATGGATACATGCCACCAAGCATACATATTGGCCAGCATGATCACAATTCTTCTCAAATGTTTCAAAGAAAATTATGATTCACCCCAAGTTCAGTTTCTTTCCAACAAAATCATATCAAGAATGGCATTCTTGAAAGAGTTCGACGAGGACGAAATACCCAAGCAAGGCTTGAAGTCATCCATGATGATGATCCAATGGCCAATGCTAGTAGCCGCAAAAAATTGTACGGATGAGGAAACAAAATTATTGTCCAGACGGTTCTTCAAAATTTCTGGTCAGGTTGGAAGTGCCAGTGCCATGTTTGCATTAGCTAGAGTGGAAAAGGTTTGGGAAATGAGAGAAAAGGGAGACCACTATGATTCAGATGCTGAAGATGGAAACGATATGCTCTCATACTAGCCTGCCTTTCCACTCTTGGTTTGATATTTTACGGATTACAAGAGTTGATTAGCGAATAAAGCTAATCGCAAAAAATTAATTGGAGTTGTGAGATAGTTAAATTCAAGTGCGTGAGTTTATTTTTGTAAAGATAGGCGTAGAAAGAATTGGTTAATTTGTCATGAAGGTTAAAATCTAACTAAATAACGTTTTTTACTACTCTTTTGGTGAACATGAGTTAAAGATGCCAACAGAGCAGGTTTAATCTAGTCTTCATTAAGAAGCTCAAACCAATTCATCTGACCACTTGCTAGACGCAATCTTGTATCAAATGCAGTCAGGAGCAGATCAATTCCGTCTGTTTCGCTGCTGGAATCGTCATCAGAAATTGAAGGCTGGTCAATTTTAGTGTCTAAGTCTTCATAAGAATCTGGAGTAAGGTTGTACAAGCTCTTTTGTTCGTGACAATGCAGACAGTCGTCCCCATTGTCATTGGCAAATTTATCCTGAATTTTTGAGTTGACTTCTCTCGTCCATTCATAAGAGCCCCGGCTGAGTTCAGACTGTATACACCAGCCTATTCTTTCTGCCCCAAGACGTGCACCGTCTAAATTGGCTGAAGAAGGGCCCATTCTGAGGGAAGCATTCTTTCCAAGCATGAACAAGGGAACTTCGTCATTCCATTGAAGGTCGTCAGTCAAACAAGGAAATCCTTGAACAATAGGGATGCCGTGCTCTTCAACGATTGGTTTCATAAAATCTAACGCCCTAATGTTCTGCTTGATACCTGTGGCGAAGTAAATATAGTCGACATTCTCCAACTCCACCGTATCGTAAGTATCGTTTTCGGAGTCAGAGTTTTTAGAGTCAGACTTCGTTCTCAAACGAAGGGACCAAGTCTTAGATTCAGGGTCCCAACTTTGGTCGCCAATGGTAGTATATTTCATGAAGTTAAGTCTACCATCTCTGACGTGTTTCATGGTTTTCTTGTAATATTCTGGGTTAATGGACCCTCCCTCACGGGCCTCTTGAATCATCTGAAATCTCTCTTCATCGGTGGATTTGATGTAGAAAGCCGATTTTTTGACATTTTTATACTTGGTCACCCAGTCCAAGTGAAAGTCAAAGTGCTTGATCTTGATGGGGCCTCTGAAGAGTAGATAAACATTCTCAATGCCCGAGTTGACTGCTACATGAGCCAATTGGGCTGAGGTTAAACCTCCACCAACAATAACGATGGTCCTAGATGGCAGCTTTCTGGGCTTTTCTATCAATTCCTTGCCTAGATACTTTACCTGGCCAGAAAATAAGTGGGTAGTATGACAACTACCTTCGGGAAACTGTGGATTGACGAATGGTCTCACAGGATAATTGATTTCGCCTCGGTGACCAGAAGATACTATGCAAATTTTGCACCCAAAAATTGAACCACTTTGGGTTCGGATCACGAATCCTTTACCAAGTTTCAAACCATTTCCACCCACTACGTTAATTTCTCTGTATTCAATAGACATAACTTCGTCTTTTCTGACGTTGTTGTGGAGCTTGTAACGGTCAACGATATCTTGACAGTAGTCGCGAAATAATGGGGTCGAAGGACGGTAGTAATCTTTCCAATCTCTCATGTTAATATCGATAATTCCTGGTTTATCGTGATTGATACCTTTTCTTTCAGATTCTTCAGCAGAGGAGTTACTAGGTATGGGCTTTTTTTGAGCTCTTTTGGCATTCTTTTTCGTCAATTTTTTGAGTTGATGCTTGGAGTATTCCTTTCCAACAACATTTTTGATTTCCATCAAGTCCTTTTCCGTTTCTCTGTTACATTGATGGGCATAACTGACGAGCCCATCAACATTCACTGGGTCACAGTGGAAGAACATGGGAGATCTAAGATACGGGATTTGACAAGATGCAAACTGATTATGCCATTGACCCATAAAATTGTCGGCTACTGTGTCAAGCACCAATATTTCCAGAGGTTGAAATTTGTTCTTGGGCCTGTAACGTTTTGCATCTGGCATTGGTTTGTACTTCGTTTTGGAAGACACATTGTGATTAATGAGATTGACTCTATTTCCTCTTTGCTTGAGCCAATGGAACCTTTGATGTTCATCTTCGGTGTAGATGGAGCCAGGACACTCTTCACATAGCCGTGCCGTCATGGCCAAGCCGCATGTTCCTCCTCCAACAACGACAACTTCAAAGAAATCAGACTCAGGAATATCAATAATTTCAGACATTAGAAATTCAGCAAAAAGGAATCAAGAAAAACGGAAAGATACAAGCAACAATAGGGAGATTGGAGTTGGTTTAGGGTACCTCGAAAGAGCAAACTGGCATTCCAGTCTCTATTTTAGCATTTATATGATTTCGCACCCAATAACTACTGAGGTACATAACTACAAAGGTGATACCAACAGTGGATTTGCGATCAAAACATGCCTAAATTTCATCATGTGCGTATCTTCTATACAATTAAATGCAAGCTTGCATCGAGGACTCCGTAAAATGATTTATTTACCAAGAAATCCTTCGATTATGGCCAATAATCCTACTGCTCCTGGGTCAGGAATACCACCCTCTTTGGCGAATTCTTCTTCGCCAACATAACTAGCTCTACCGAACTTGGCTTGCAAATTCTTGGTAGAATCAGAACCCTCTTTCGCAGCCTGTACAGCCTTTTCTAAGTCATTAGTTTCTTTCAAGGTCTCGACAAAAGGTTGGAGAGTGTCCACCAAAGTCCTGCCACCAACTCTGGCCTTAGTGTAGTGAAACAAACCATCATGCAAAGCCGAGTAGAAGGCTTGAGATAAGGCTTTGACGGAAACATCCTCGGATTTCTGGATATGTTGAACCAATGCAGTCAAATAAATAGAGTAGATTCCTCCAGAGGTTCCTCCCATACTATCCTCAACTAGCTCGGTAATTTCAGATACAGTTGCAACCGGGTCACTCAAATCCGTGAAGGTCTTATCCTTGAACGCATTGAGAATGGCATTGGCTCCATCCTTCAATGTTTCTCCACAGTCTCCATCACCCACAAGGGTGTCGTAGTGAGTGATCTTGGGTTCGGTCTCGATCAACTTGTGTAAAGCCCTGGTGAGTGATTTCTCGAAATTTTCAGGATTCATCTTCAAAGAGGAAGTAACAGTGGACTTGTGGTTCATGGGGGATTCGACGAATTCGTGGTCCTTCTCCCATTCGCTAGAAGCGAAGGTCTTAGGTTTCCAACCTGGGGCATTGGTTTCGGTATCAAGGAATTGCAACACGTCGGCACTAGAATATTTGAGATCCTTGTTCTTGTCGATCTTAGACAAGTTCAACAAGGTGATCGAGAATCCAGGAGCATTCAACGAGGTGACGAAATCACTTACCAAGATTCTCTTAGGCTTTCCCAATGGCGAGTTCTTGGCCACATGCTCTGCGATGGCGTACAATTCCAACGAAGAAGTGCCACCAATGTTATTGACCACCAATACATAGTCGTCGTTCTTCAAGTCAAAATCCACATAGTGACGCTCCTTGTCTTCTGGAGACACCAACTTGGCGAACATGTCCTTGACCAAGTCGTCGATGTTGGGAATAGGGCTGATTTTGGTGCCTGGTTCGTTGTGAATTCCCAATCCCAACTCAGCTTCGTTGTCTTTGTTAAATTCCACCTCTCCTGTCTTTCCTGGAACCGAAGTTCTGTCCAAAGAGGCACCGATGGTGACGAGACTGTCGTTGACGGCACGTCCAAGCTGGGCCACCGATTTCAAGTCATTCACTTTCGAATTGGCTGCAGCACCCAAAATCTTATGCACAAGCGCCGTTCCAGCCAATCCTCTTCTACCTACCATTTTGTTCTGTTCTCTTCCAACGGCAACATCGTCACCCACAATCAACATTTCGACATTGTGGCCCTCGTTCTTCGCTCTTTCGGCCACAAGGCCGAAATGCAACACGTCTCCGGTGTAGTTTTTCACGATAATGATGGTTCCCTTCTCCTTGTCGGACTTGGTCTTGACAGCAGCCATGATCTGTTTGGTGGAAGGAGAGGCGAAAACGGCACCACTGACGGCGGCATCGAGTAGATTGTCACCCACGAAACCGCCATGTAAAGGTTCGTGGCCAGCACCGCCTCCACTGATCAAGGTGACCTTCTTGGAGGTGTCGGAATGGGGGTTGAAGACGACCTTTTCCGATGGGATGAGACGGATGGCCGGGTTTGAACGGGCCAAACCCTTCAATTGGGTTACGACAACGTCGTCACTATAGTTCCAGTGTTTAGCTACGGTCATTTGGGCAGCTAGTGGATAAGGAGGAAGTTGCTGAAATCTGGTCTTATATATTCCTTTATGATGTCATCGGTTCCAGATCACGTGCAGCAATGGTGGAGGGAGCAATTTAACCAGGGTCCTGGCACAACACATGTCGTCCGGTTCCCATTGATTGCTGTATTGCGAATCAGACAGATATACAGAGGTTTGGGAGGTTTGTGGCTGTTTGGCTAATTTTTGTGGGGTAATTGTAGAGTCCCTCCACCAGAAATGCTCCCTCCACCAAGAGAACTATAAAGCGGACACAAAATATAATACTAAGAATGCAGGCATTCAAAAATGGACAGTACTAGCATAGTCAGTGGCCTTGAGAGATTGAAATTGTTATAGTCCGATCTTGCAATTGAAGAAAATAGTCAAGATTTTGTGGTTGGAAATTAGAAGGGTGCAAATTTCTGTGAAATTGCGACATTGGAATCAGATCAATGTATTTACAAAACAACCACTACCACCTAATCTTTTAGAGATGCCAAAGACTCAAACGGAGGCAAGTTAGTTAGTACATATTAGTTTATATTGGGGCCTATTTCAAACTTATTGAACAAAATATTCGAACTTTTCATAATTTCAATATTTCCAAAAATTCAACTTCTCCATCAATTCCTACTTCTCATCTTATACATTTTAAAATTTAAACATCATTGAAATGAACATGAACCCTCAACTCCTTCTTTGCTTCACTTCCCCTTGATCATTCTCCACTTCTGTTTTAGACAACGCACATCCAAGCCCTATCTGTATGTTTCTGCCTATTATCCTCTCCACACAGTCTCACCACAAAAATGACTATTCTCTGTAGACTCACCACCACATTCTCTGCCCCTTTCTTCACTCGAGACCCTTACAACGTTCTTGGATTCTATTATGATTACAATCCTTCGAAAACGACGGCTATGCCTCCTTTTTACCCCAGACTTTTCTCTTCACCATTATAGTCCTAGTCCCATTTGGGAAGTCCGCTTGCGCTACTCTATTCTCACACTCCTTCTATCTCTCTGTTTTCTCTTTTCACTTTTTCACTTTTCGCCAGAGTCCATTTTGAGCAAGTGTCGCGGTTTGGGCTTTTTGGGCAAAAGAAAACGGCCCAAACTCGGAGCAAAGCGGAAGATAGTGGGGTCAATTGAGACCATTTGGAGACCTTCCAAGGCTCTGATTGGACAGAGCAGGATCGGCGTCTGTCCCGACCCGGCTAGCTTCCCTATCCGCGTCCCGTCCGTGCCGTTCTGCCCCTCTAATCCCACCATCTGCGTCGTGCGCCTACCGCCCCACCCGCCATCTCAATCGGGCATCTCCCGCTAACTATCTCCATCTTCACGGCATGCCCTATCTGTAGCCCGTTCTGAGCCTTTTCCCTATTATATTACCATCGATTCCAACCCCAGCGGCTACTTTATCATCGTATATCGCCAAATTTCGCCAAACTTCGCCGGCTTCTTCCACTTTTCTTCCATTTTTCACCCATTTTTCACCAACTCCACCGCCATCGCCAGCGTTTTTCACCCCACGAAATGCCATGTCCCCCCCAAAGGAAACGTCCCCTAGTCGAAGAGACTACTCCCGAGGCGGTTGTCGCGAATGCAAGCGCCGAAAGATCAAATGTGACGAGACAAAGCCGATGTGTGTGAATTGCACCCGGTTAAGCAAGGACTGTGCCTATCCAAAAGCCGGAGAAAAGGTACTCCGGGTCAGCCGACGGTACTTGGACGAGAATCCGGCACCTTCGCCGTCCGATCCATCGGGAAAGGACCTCAACATCAAGCTCTACCTGTGGACCAACGGGTTCAAGAAGACCAAGAAAATGCGACGGTCCAGTCTGGTGTCCACGGCCCCCAAGATCGACGAGTCGCCCCTTCCGTCCAACTCGCCCATTAGCACGTTGATCAGCGACACCCCCAGCCTGTTCGACTCGCTTTCCCGCGACACCCCGCTTCCATTATCGACTTCCTTTCCAAATGACGACACCTCCATTCCCGGCTTCTCCAGCAATTCCTTCACCTCCTCGGCCTACCCCAACGACAGCCCCAATTCCCTTGGATGGGACACCATCTACAACCACGAGGATCTCAGCTTGTTGGCCTCGGACTTGAACACCATTGTCAGTGACATGATGTTTCCGTCCAATTCCAAAACCTTCGACACAGAAATCTTCAAGACCGACTTTTCGACTCCTGTGTCACAGGAGCCCCACAATAGCATTCCCCGGCACATCGGCGTGGACTTCATCAAGGTCAACACCGGTTTCGAGCGCATTTATCTCGAGGACTTTTATCACGGCTTTGCCAACCAGCTTCTTCCGTTCGGGGCCTACGACGAGTCTCGAAAGGTGTACTCCAACCCTATTCGGGACGTGTTGTTGATGTACTCGTCGCAAGAGCCGTTCCTATTGGCCGCTATCTTGGCCCAGGGTGCCAAGACGTCATACGAAAAGAACCATCTCCAGAGAGACCAAGAAGCCTATGGCTCGTATCTCTCCACGTGTCTCAGTCTTTTGGGACCGGCATTGAGCAGAAATCGCGATAAAAGCGTCAAGAACGACTTGACCTCCAACATCGAAGCCATTCTTCTTACGGTTCTTCTCCTAACTTCTGCCAATGCGGCCAACAAGAAACAGGGCTGGAGACCGCATCTCAAGGGCGCAAAGGACATCATCTTGAAGGCCACCAACAGCCGGATCCGGCAGTCCAAAACCTTGATCGTTTGCAAGGTTTGGTTTATTGATTTTGAGATGTTAGCAGGCTTGAGTTCACCTCTAGGAGGAACGCTCAAATTGGACGTTGAACTCGACTCAGTGGTGAACATTTCCGACCCCTATGAACAGTCGGTGTTGCGTGAGTTCGGCATCCTTCGGGAAAACGGCTTCAACGTGATGTTTGGCTATAATCACGAATGTGTCTACCTTTTTCGAGACTTGATCAAGGTGTACAATTTGCGCCAAACTTGGGGCGACGACTTCAAGTGCTCCAACTCGCTCGAGTACATCCGGATTTTGGCGGGCTTCTACGAGCAGTACAAGAAAGTCTACATTTCCCACAATTGCATTTCCTCCAGTCTCACCGGAGAGTTGGTGGACGTGGTTTTTGCCCAAGAAAGCAACGTTTCCATCAGCTGGATGGATCTTTCCCAGCAGGCGTACTGCTTGGCGGGAATCATCAGCATTCTTACCGAAATCCTCGAGGAACCTTACTATTTATCTCATATTCAGGACCTTATTCACCGCTTGGTGTCGCTCATCTCGTACTTGGAAAAGTGCCCCGGGGCCCCCAGCAGTATGATTGAGCACTCGATCCTGATGATCCAATGGCCAATGTACGTGGCAGCTCAAAACATAACCGAAGAGCATCACAAATACCTCCTCATCAAATTTTTCCGGGCCTTGGCAGAGTTGGGCTCTGGAAGTGCCGAACATGCGCTCAAGAAAATCATCAAAAGCTGGGACATGCGGGATGGAAGCGTAGTAGTGTCTGATGATGAGAAAAACGTGGATGTGGTTGCATACTAGGCAGTGCCTTGTTTTTAATTCTTCTGGCTGGACGCCTGGTGTTTAGAATATACATATAGAAATCAGAGAAAATGTAGTCGTTATGAGAATATATTCACAAAATAAGAGACAATCCACTAATAGACACAAGAAGCGAAGTATTGTACACAATTTAGCAATAGGTAGTCTAGGTTTGGGAGAAATATTCCAGTCTACGGCGTGGCAGAAAATATTCACGTAGTTCACTTCTTGGAAGCAAAGTATTCACGTAAATTCGTTTTGGAGCAATACCCAGGTAGTCTACATTTTGGAGCATTGGCCTCGTAATTGATGATTTGGGGCAATACCCATATAGTCTTCCTTTTAGAGCAATACTCACGTAGTTTACGATGGAACAAAATCCATGCTACATTTTGGAAATATCTCCTTCTAGTGATATGAACCAAAAGGGCTTGCATTCCGAAACAGTTTTATTGGTGGGAAGGTTCAGACGAGATGGATGTAACACTCTACATTTGCGCTACGGCACGGCACAGAACCGAAGACAATAAGGTTCATGCGAGGACGGTTCTTCTCCGAAGGGCTTGGGAGACTCTAAATGGGGAATCGGGACTCGGCAGTCGGGACCCTGGTGCCCTTTGCCTGAATCAGGACAAATGGTGCAACATGAGGCAAAATTCACAAAGCGTCGAAAATTCACGGGAACAACTTGACAAAGAAGGCTCCGAATTCACAAAGAAGGGCCCCAATTCACAAAGAAGTTGCCCGAATTGCGCCCAGTGCAGGGTCTGAGGCCGAGGCAAGTACGGAAAAGCCCAGACGGTATGTTACAACGGGATTTAGACAATGCCACATGTGTGGGAATCTCGCCAAAGGAGAGACACCAGTATTTTCTGCTCGTCTTGAGCACAGACCCTGGACCTGCCAAAACAACCTGTCAAGATAATGTCTTATTACAGGTGTAGTTATAGAGCAGCAGAGTCATTTTAAATAATTTGAAATTTCGCCAATATTGGTCTCTCCACCTAGAATGGGGGTATCCCCCACGCTGGTCCACTCCGGTCCCTGCTGACCCACTACGGACCCCCATTCGAACAATGTAGACAATTCCACGTCTTTCCATCTCACGTCTCAGATACGCCTCCATTTCCAGCCTTCAGGGGCGATTTCCGGGTCTTTTTTTTGCAACAACGCAAACCAGTAATCGTGGATTCAGTGCTCCTTCCATTTCCTGCAAGAATACACTCTCTAGCCAGGACTATCGGAATATCTCACTGTCCACTATATTGTCTATTATGCACTGTGCTCACTAACTCTCTAATCAATCGCTCAAAACGGCATGCAATTGCGCTTGCACTGCCTGCACCCACTTTATCTTGACTCGATTCCGCTAGCAAAAGCCCATCTCTTTCCACCTCCAGCCTCCCGTTTCCGTCTCTGAAGGGCCAGACACGGTCCCCCCCACCGGCGCCTGTGTGGCGCCTTTTCAGCGCCTTTTCTCCCTCGTTTTTCGTCCCGTTTTCATTGTCTGGGCGTAGCAGTTCGATTTGTATATTTGCGCTCTTGACAGCGGTATTTACTTCACATCTAATTAGCGCAACGTCCATCTCCAGGTGTATTTAGAGGCCACTACTGCTCAAGACGCCTGTTTTTCGAGCCTTTTCAACGTCCCTGTCTCCTACCTTCACCCCCACGCCCCTAAGTGCCCGTTTCTGGCCGTTTGTCGCCGGTTTTCCCCGTGTTCCCGTCCTCCTTTCTCCACACTGACACCAACAACAGCGTCCAAAGACCCGGCCCCGCCGTCGACTGCCGACAAAAAGGGCCGAAGAGGCGAGTACAGCAAAGGCGGATGCAGGGAGTGCAAGCGCCGCAAGATCAAGTGTGACGAGGCCAAACCGTCGTGCTTCCAATGCTCCCGTCTTCTGAAAGAGTGCACGTATCCCGGCATAGGCGAACGGATTCTCCGTGTTTCGAAGAAGTACTTGGAGGAAAAGGCCGAGAAGCCTTTGACCATCCAGGTGTACCATCCAGAACGCAAGCGAAAGGCGCCTTCCGACGAGGACAGCTCCGATTCACTGCAAGAACTGGGCCATCTGGGCTCCATGAGTCTGCCTGTGCTTTCTGCCCACAAGAATGGCGCTGAAACCGCAACAGTAGCTTCAGCAGCACCATCTGCCGCCTCAATTCAGCCCTATAAGCTCACTTCCATCGACAACTTGCTCAATGAAGAAATACGCCATGCCACATCTGGACCCATCAGCACCGACTTCTACGACTTCGAGGACCTCAGCTTGATAGCCAAGGACTTGAACAACCTCGTCAGCGACATCATGGACACCTCCAACTTCGACCGGCAGGCTGCCGGTCTCGATGACTACGCAAACAACTTCTACAAACAGCATGCCATGTCCGAGCACTTGGCCGATAATGCGTCGTCGCCGGCCCACGTTCCCATAGAGGCCATCAAGGTTAACGGAATCGAAGAACGCTTCTATCTCGAGGACTTCTACTACGAATTTGCCTTGATTTTGAACCCGTGGGGCAACCACCACGAAGAGTCCAACACATACTCCATTCCCATCAGAGATATCATGTTGATCCATGCGACCTCAGCCCCGTTTCTCATGGCCGCGATCTTGGCACAGGGAGCCAAGCTCTCGTACCAGAAGAAACGGCTCGAAAAGGACAACGACGCCTTCCATTTCTACCTTTCCACCTGCTTGAAATTGCTAGCACCAGCCGTCACCAAGTGCTCGGAAAAGATGCATCGGGATGAGCTCAATTCCAACATCGAGGCCGTCTTGCTCACGATGCTTCTTCTCACTGCCTCCAACGCCTTGTCTTCGGCCCAGAACTGGCGTCCCCATCTTCGTGGAGCCAAAGGCTTAATTGTGAAATCCAATGATAAGAAAATCCGCCTTTCCAAAACATTCATTCTCTGCAAATTCTGGTTCGTTTCGCTCGAAATGCTTGCTGGAGTGAGTTCCCGTTTGGGCGGAACTATCAAGCTGGACCTGGAGTTGGACCTCTTGGTCAACTTGGACCATCCCCATGAGTTGTCGGTGTTGAAACAGTACGGAATCGCTACCAAGCAGGGCTTCAACGTATTCTTTGGCTTCCATTATTCGTGCCTCTACTATTTCCGTGACTTAATTAAAATCCTCAACAAGAAGCGCAGCCAGGGCACCAAGTTTGTGGCCGACGACACCACCGAATACATTCGTCTTCTTTCTGGATTTTACGAGCAGCTCAATGTGGAGTTTGTTAATAAAAACGGCATTTTAACCGAGCTACCCAAGTCACTTCTACTCGTCGACGTCATTCGCTACAACAAGGAGGAGCACATCATCAGCTGGATGGACGTGTCGCAACAGAGCTTCTGTTTTGCTGCCATCATCACCATTCTTACTCGCTTCTTTCGCATTCCTTATGATGCTCCCCAAATCCAGAGTCTCAACACACAATTAATTGCCTTGGTGTCGTTTTTAAAGGACTGTCCCGGAATACCAGAACAGGGAATCAAGAACTCGGTCATGATGATCCAATGGCCCATGTTGGTAGCCGGAATCAACTGCATGTATGAGGAGGAAAAATACGTGTTGATGAAATTCTTCCGGATTTCGGCCCAGTTGGGGTCAGGAAGCGCGGAGATCGCGTTGAAGCGCATCGTTAGCGTGTGGGAGAAGCGGAGCCAGGGCGAGACCATCGACTCCGAGGAGGAGAACGAGCTAGACATGGTGTCTTATTGAAGCGCTGCATATAACTCTCCTGCAGATAGCCAAACTCGTTCGATGCGTCCTGCAGAAAACCGGCTTCCTCCTGCACACAGTCCGCCACAAATTGCCCAATACAGAACATAGCATTCACGAACACCATGCTCCTGGGCGGCCCCGCCGCCCCAGCGGTGTTCCACGACAATCTGACGAACCCCCAGCCCGCCCATGTAGCACGTGACGCGTTTCCCCGGGAATCCCGCCATCGGCCGCCGTCTTCCCATTCTCTGCTTACGTAACCAACGGCTGACCTCGGCGATGACTTCCGTTTCAATCCGCACAACACCATTCCACCTCCATCACCATCCTCTGTATTTTACCCTTCACGCGTCGTTTCTGCTGAAAAACCGCCCGAATCGACTCCCCGGCCCTCGCCTGATCCGACCATCTTCTTTCCAATTTGACTCGCATTCTGCTCGTGTTGGAATTTTGCCCTAAACTTTACTCAAACTGGTGATACTGGACCAACAAAGCACCAGCCTAGAGGCATAAAATCACCAGCCAGAGGCCCAATACCGCTTCCTCCAGCTGCTTTGGCGCCTCCTCTTCCATAATGCCCAAACGGGACACCGATTCCCGCGAACTGGCCTCCGATACCAAAGGCTCTGGAACCAGCTCATCTTCGTCCTCTTCAGGCCCTGCAAGCGCTCCTACAGCTTCAGGACCCAAGGCAAAGCGGTCCAAATCATTCACCGGCTGCTTCACATGCCGTTCCAGAAAAATCCGCTGTGATCTTACTCGTCCGTACTGCAACAACTGCACCAAATCCGGCTTGGTGTGTTCAGGCTACGACATCAAGCTCAAATGGTCACTTCCGCTCCAATTTAACAACAAGAGTGGCAACCCCAAGTCGCTGCTGGTGTCTTTCAACCTTCCTGAAGAAGAATCCGAGGGCGCTGAGTTCTTCCAGCGCCGAAATGTGGCCTTTGTGGTGTGGGACGAACATCTCAATTGCAAGCCCTACGAGACCTATGGCGAGATGGACAGGGACTTGGGCATTCTCCAGAACTCAGGTGCCGATGAGCTTGTCAATTCCGAGGGCAAAACCAAGCTTTTGGGTCCTTTTGGTGTATTCCAAGGGTCCCGAGAACCAGGAGACAATCTGGCTACAAAAAAGCGAAAAGTGACCTATTCTCTGCGTTCGGAGTCTCCTGCCGCATCTAACTTGGTCAGGCCCATGAAGAGATTCCCTGGTCCCTCCAGACCGCTCAGTGAAGCTCCCCATGACCAATTATGGCTTTCTAACGAATTAAGAGATGATGCTCTCTTAACAGCAGCAGCATTGAACGGAGACTCCCAATTCTTGGATTTCATGAACAACTTCACCACCAACAGCAACCTCAACTCGAACCAAGGAAGTCCCTCTTCCAGGCCTGTCAATAATTCCAGCACTACCAATCCTGGCTTTTATAACACCAACCAAAATGACTTCTTAAACTTGGTGTTTCATAGGAATAACAATAATATGGGCGTGAACACTCCTCGTCAGCCTACGCCTCGAGATGGAACCACTAGCATGGGCTCTTCTGCAGGTCCTATGGAATCCAATAATATGGCCATGTCTAATCTATTGAATTCTCACGAAACTTCCAACATCATCATCGACCCAACCAACCAGCACTTGTATTATTCCAATTACAATAACTACTACTACAATAATCCATACCAGCTCAATGAGGATTTAGAAATCCATTTGCATGCTTCGAAGCTCTCGAATGCCCATCACGAAGAAGAATCTACCGACATAGTTGACGGAGAATCGGGTCCCAGTAGCACCACAATGCCTTCTTCAATTATGTGCATAGTCCAGAATCCTCTTCAGCCCAAGCTAGGATTTAATATTTCGTTTTCTAACCCTTCAGGCCCAAGCTTTGGTCTTCCATCAACTGCCCTTCAAGTTCAGCCTTTGACTCGTTATTTGCTCAATTACTACATTACCCAGGTTGCTGACTTGATGACAGTCATTCCGTTAACGGAAAATCCATGGAAAACCATCTATTTTCCCAGAGCCGTCATGGCAATTGGAGAGCTTCTGTCTTTAGGACACACGTCCTCAGCTAAAAATGCATTGCTCAATGCCCTTCTAGCCGTTTCTGCATTCAATTTACAGTCCAAATTCCCCAAGAACTCGGACGCAATGAAATACTATCTTAATCTTGGAATTCGTTTAAGAAACCAGGCCAGTTTGTTCGTCAAACAATTGCTCAATTCCAAGTCAGCAGTCCAATCCGGTGTTGAACACTGTGTGTCTAACGAGAAGTACAAGGACGTCTTATGTGCCGTCATGTCCATGATCAGTGTCGACTTGGTTTGGGGTACGATGCAAGACACCAATTTCTATATCAAGTGGTGTGGAAAAGTCATTGCTGCCAAAATGGTCAATAAGAAGAAGTTGTCTTCAAAGGCCAGAATTCTTCATCGTATTTTCCTGTCGTTGAAGCTTATTCAAGATTCGACTTGTTTGGACTTGGAAAGCATTAAGAGTGACTTTGCTACCAGCGAGGATGCATCCTATGATGTAAATGGAGACAAGTTTGGTAATATGAAAAAGGGGAAGATTGACTTCATTGTCAACGATAGTCTTAAAGGAATTGTCAAAGACACCTCTCCTTCTTTCGTGAACAAGAAATTAATCAATACCAACAAGAACGACGAGAACTTTGCTACCGATGCGTTGTATGGCTTGCCAAACTCACTCATTTTGCTCTTCAGTGAAACGGTGCAATTGTTAAGAACTAAAATCCACCATCAAGAGGTTTACCAGAAATTGCCCGATGACTTCACCCACAGAGTCAATGTCTTGAACAAGAAGCTCTTGAACTGGAAACTCGACTGGAAATTGTATGAGGATTCTCCTGAAGAAAAACTGGATGAAGAAGAGGTAGAAGTGGATAAAGATCTAAAGGAATTTAATGGGCTTGAAATTGAAGACGATTATTCTGACAAGAAATTCTTCTCGCCCATGCACGAAATCACATACCACCATATCTTCTCATTCTACCATGCTTTGCTGATCTATTTCAATAGGTTGATTAAGGAAGTCTCTCCTCAAAAGTTGCAGATTAAAGTGGCCAAGACCTTAAGACACTTGAATGATATCCAAAGGCTAATCCGAGATGGAGAAGCTTCCATCATTCCATTGTTCTGGCAAGGGTTTATTGCTGGATGTGAGGCCACTTCGTTGAATTTGCAGACTAGTTTCAAAAAATGGGGTGCCGATATAGCCCAGTATCTTGGAAGTTATTGGGGTGCTAGACAAATCATGTTGGAAGTGTGGCGGAGAAAGAGAATGAACGAATCCCGAGATGACTGGGTAAGCGTTATCAAGGACTGGGAAATGAATCTTATGTTAAATTAAAATGTATTATATAGGTAAAGGCATATATATAGAATAAACCGAACTGGAATGAATTTATTGTAGTATGGGCAGACACAATGAAGATTTAGACGATTGAGCGGTATCTATTATCGCTAGAAATGAATGGGGGGTATTTGAGGAGATTTGCTGATTACGAAGTCTCACTATAAAGTTCCCCAAAATTGGATAGAAAGTGTCGAGGTGGAATGTTGAGAATGTGAATGTTCATGTAGAAAAATTGGCTATAGGGGCAGGCGGAGAGTCCTGGACCGAAATATATGGGAATAAGGTCAATTAGCTTTCGTTTAAACAAGGGGTACATGCTTGAGACGGATTGGACCACGGCAAGAATGGACTGCTGAAAATTGTTGTTCCAAGATCATACAATTTAGAGTTGAATGGGTGCAATTCTTGCAATTTACATATCAAATACATGCTAATCTTGCCATTCCAGGATATTGACTACAGGGTTGTGGAATTGCACCCACCTGGACCATTTCACCGTCTTTTCCATGACACTGTAGCAGAACATGCACCTCTGCCTATGTATTTCATCATTTCCATAAGAAGACTCAGAATTGCCTAATACTATTCTTTAGAAGATTCGAAACCCACTGCCATTCCAAGTCTCCTCTATTGTAATTCAGTCAATGGTCACATACCATTCCATTACTTTGCCCTCACTTCTCTCTGTAAATGCACAAGCTAAACATGCTCTGTATCAGTTGGAAATTAGACCTACGCATCCGCCCTAGTATGTACAAATATGCATATTCACAAGATCGCTGCATACCGCCGTGTCAGGGGAACCACACGGACCACAGGAAGAGACTGCGCCTCAAGGCGTCCCTCTATCCAGGTGTTTCGAGCCCAATGGCCATTGCCCCATGGTTTCTCACAAATATAGGGTTACACTGTATGAGGGCTCATATACCTAGACACAGAATGCCCATGAGCCCAATCCGGCATTGGCAGATTCTGCACGTCTAACACGGGGTTAGAAGCTCTCAGGTACCGCCCTATTGTGAAGGAAGGAGGCCGAATAGAGACACGGCCCCGTTTTGTCCCCGTTTCTGACACGCCCTGGCCGTCCATCTACCAGAGTTACTACTGCAGACTGTTTTGGGCCACATTCACCCCAATTCCATCATGGCACAAGTGGAACCTACGCAAACGGCAAAAAGCACGGTGGGTTGTACCACAGCCTCCAACATCAATGGACAACCCATTGACGAATGGCCCGAGGATTGCTCGAGTAAAGGCCTGAAACCATGCAAAGAAACCATGCAAAACTATGTAGAGCTGTCAAAATCCAAGTTCTTCTCAGTATGAAAAAGTCTCCGAATTGGGGTACATTCTCGCCATATTTGCGTGGAGTTGCGCCGAAAAGCTTCGCGATGCTGCTGTGATGCTGCACCGTTTCCTCCGCAACTGAGCACCGGCATCTGGTCCGGGATTCCCCATTGGCAGTGGCCCTTTTGTCCCCAGTTGTGACCCCACGCAAATCACGAGAAGCCTGTCAACGCGTATCTTGTGTTTGTTTTCCCCTGCACACAGGTGAAAAAAGCGCGTATTCTGCACGCGAAATCATAAACATAAACATATAAAGTGCTCCAATACTTGGAACCGATCTGGGCCCAGACCGGGCGTTGTTTGACATCGGCATGCCACGCGTGAATCGCTGTGGCCTCACAGGAGTATCAACAATAATAGACACGGTCTAAATGTCGTCGGCTATCACAGGGCGCCCCTCTGCTCTACAACTATAAATACCTAAGGTTCGCCATGTTTCCATAGACTTCATCCCTTCCAACTTCAGCCACTCTTTAGTACCCTTCGAAATGCAATACAGATACCTCGTTTCCGCTGCCGCCTTGATCGCTGCTGTCAACGCCGACACTGCCACCGTCACCCAGAAGACCACCACCGATGTTACCATCACCTCTTGCGAGGACCACAAGTGCACCAAGCCAACCACTGTTGCTCCTGCCGAAGCCGACGTCGAGACCGTCACTCACAAGACCACCACCGACGTCACCATCACCTCTTGCGAGGACCACAAGTGCACCAAGCCCACCACTGTTGCTCCTGCTCCTGCTCCTACTTCTGTGACTGTGATCACCACCACCGTCCAAGGTGAGGAGACCATCTACACCACCATCTGCCCAGAGACCGTGAACCCAGCCCCAACTGGTCCTGCTCCAGCTCCTGCTCCAGCTGCTCCAACTAACCCAGCTCCAGCTCCTGCTCCAGCTGCCCCAACTAACCCAGCTCCAGCTCCAGCTCCTGCTCCTACCAAGCCTGCTCCAGCTCCTGCTCCTGCTGCCCCAACTAACCCAGCTCCCGCTCCCGCTCCTGCTCCTACCAAGCCTGCTCCTGCTCCTGCTGCCCCAACCCCAGAAGGCACCACTTACGTTGACATCACTTCCACCCCTACCGTCACCAAGTCTACCGGTGTCGTCCACACTGAGACTCAACAATCCACCTTCACCTCGGTGTACTCTTCCGCTCCTCAAAACGGAACCCACCCATCTGTCCCAACTGCCAACAAGGCTAACTCCAACTCCGTTGCCTTCGGCTTTGTTGGTTTCGCTGCCGTTGCCGCCGCTTTGTTGTAAGCAGCTGAATGATACCCACACCGTCTTTGACTGGTCTATTTTTCACTTTTCTCTCTTCACATTTGTGATTTTTCATTCGACTGCACTACCGGTTAGTAAAGCCAAAAAACTGTTTGCATCCCGAGGACTCTACTAGCATCGTAAGATTGCTTTGGTGAGTTGCTTGTACATATTGTTGAGTTCGCTCTAATGTATACTACGTTCTATCAATTGTAAGTTAGATTTTGCACCCAAAGAAAAGAGAATTTTATCTCGAGAAATTAGAAAGTTAGAACCCGAAATTCAGGGACTTGACGAAGACCTGGTACCAGAGTCGCATACGAGACCTCGTGATATTCTACTTGAGGGCTCGTGATAAACAACTAGAAGGGCTCTTGATACTTGAACTAAAGCTAAGACTATTCCTTAATAAGTGTCGCGTTTTCCATTTCTGTAAATGTCGCGAGGTGTTGCTTCAAAACACGAGATGTGGAGTAGTTGGAGGCGCGTTTGAAATCGAAATGCAGTCCAGATCAGGGCAGAAGATCCTGTAGATATTTGTGGTACGACAACTCTAAATTAGCTGCTGAAAAGAGGCTAATTCCGTCCTAAAACAAACCTAATTCAGGCACCAAACTCAAATCGGGTACACATTTGCCAAAGAAAACAAAACATGACACCTCCACAGTTTTCACAAAACGTCAACATTTCTTGGTAAGAAATGTTACTTTTAATCTCGTGAAGTTTACCATTTTCTGGCATATTTCTACAATCACTCTAGTTCAAATATTACCGTAGTGTCTAATCCACTTTTCCTCTCAACTTCTCTACTTCTACCGCTTTCTAACAATATCTATTATACATATTTTACACTACTCTGGAACCCGGAACCGAAGTTGCTGGCCCTCAGAATAAATAAAATTCAAGGTCTGCTCGAACGCACCCGTAGCCTTCAACTCCACGTACTTCTTATACAACAATAACGCCGTGTGTGCATCCTCAATGGAGTCATGATTGCCCGTCTGTACTTTCTCCCTCAAGAGCACGTACGCCAAGAACTTCAATCCAAGCTGTCTCTTGAAATCACTCTTGTAAAAGAACTCAGCAGTATCTCTGATTTGAACACTTGGAACTTGTAAATTAATACATCTAAAATCATTGTACAAGCCGTGTCCCACAAATACAACCCCCAAGTTCAACAAGAGCCAAAGCTTTCTGTATGCTGTTTGAAGAGTAACCAAGTTCTTCTCTGACTTGATCGGATCCAAGTCTTGTGGCTCAATACCCGAAAAGCTGGTGAGGTAATCATAAATTTCCGTTGTGTGCACAATGTAATCATCAATAAATGCAACACCTTGCTTTGGTCCATTATCTCCCCTCAAAGCAGACATTCTAGCCAAAGATAGCTGTTTTGGCTTTATTAACTTCTTGTAACCATCCGAATGGATTTCCAATTCTTCAGGACACAATGCGACAAACTCGGCATCAATTGCGACCAAAGAGCCGAGAGAGGGAGCTTCCTCAGATGTTAACAATTCATATTCTTTCTTATATGACTCACGAATCGTGCCTGCGAAATGATCACGGTATAGAATTGAATCGTTCAAATTTGGAATTTGACTGAAGCTTTCCTTGTTGAAGTAATTGAATTCAGTCTTCTTTTCTGCATCCTGATACATCAAGATAACAGGTTTCTTCCAGGGATATGTCACGTTGAAGACTTCTTCTTCTGGAATTGGCATAACCAAGAAATCATTGAACAAGTACCATTGTGTGTCGATCTTAACATAAGTTACTAAGTTATGGAATCCCAGTGACAATTCTGATTGATGACTTATCTCGCAAACATAACCCACAAGTTCATATTTTGTAACCCCTTCAGTCAATGAAGAAACAACCGATTTAAGAGAAATCCTGTTCTTGTTGTTAATAGTATAAAATTCAGGAACAAGAAGTTTCTTAAAACTATTCACCAATTTGAACTCCTCGTTCGTAAAATTAAGATTCAAGGTGAGCAATGGAGGCAACCTAGTCACTGTGCTCTTGATTTCAAGCGTATGAGGATATTGATGCTGGTGTTGTTGACATGGTGAGCTGTGTAACTGGTTTAAAGAATACTCAAGATAGGTTAACAAATTGTGGTTCTTGCGCGTAGTAGAAGGGGTAGAAGGAATTTGATTCTTGTTTGTTATTTGAGGATTCAATAATATACTCAACTTGTTGAGAACACTACTTGGAGGTGTAACCAAGTCAAGAGAAAATTGGTAACCTTGCCTTTTCTCGTAAGTTGGACAAGATCCACCATTTCCCTTTATTGTGATCTCATGCTCAATTTTCATCAAGTCCTCAATCGATTTATCCTGGAATTGGTTCTGCATATCATGATTTAATTGATTAAGAAGAAATTGACCAAACCTCACTATCATGTTTCTCAAATCTGTTGAATTCAAGTTTTCTCCTTCATTATTATTGATTAATCCCTGTAACTTAGCATCTTTGTTCTGACTCAAAGCAAGCGAGAAGTTGTAAATTTTTACGTTTTTCTCTTGAGCCTTGTGCATCATGTCAAATAAGTACCCTAACTCGTTCAACATCGAAGAACCTTGAGGGTTTTGATGGTTTAATATAGTCTCGTAATCACATGGCAAGTATTCATGTATCAAGTTTTTAGTAATAGCATTGAAGAATTGAGGTTGGAAACGAAGTAATTGTAATAATGCATTAATGTAGGAGTTGTCCGTGTGGTTCTCTAAACCACAGAAAAGTCCACCGGTTCTATTATAATAATCGAAATCAAAATCTTTGATACCAAATTTGGAATATTGTATCTGTAACTTGGTGTAACAATTAGGGATCTTGCTGGAAAACTTGGACTGGGTAGATGAGGGATTGGTCTGTATCTTGTATTGGAAAATGCTGTCAGTCTCGGCAGTATCTTGGTTGAAAGAAGCCCTCAACAATTCGTTGTTGTCACTAATCTCAAAGCCATCTTGCGAACTGTTTGAAATAGTTTTCGATAATGCATTGGAATTTGGACCAGGAGAAGATCTCTCGCTGATAAATTTGGGTTTGCTGACGACAGAATTAACCTTGCCCCGCTCATTCAATGACTGGAAGGGCTTTATCGTGTTGCGGGGTCCATATTTCAATTTGTCATAAGGGAAAAATCCTTTAGTGGTTTCTTGTTCAAGGAAAAGATTATGGTCAATTTGTTCTGGCAACCTGGCCAAATTCTTGGTGAATCTTAGGTCATGGGCCCAATTGGACAACAACAAGTCTTTGTAGTACGGCATTCCAACGGTTGCCAACAGAGCCGTATCATCCACTGGCATATAGTTGTAGGAGGGAGGAGGCACCATATCTGGCTGTTCAATGGATGCAGAGAAATTGACAAAATCTTTGGATGCGCCCGAGTTCAATGTCCACAAATGCAAGTTGGACTTTCCGTCCGAAAATGCAAGGAATTCACCGTTACCACTGACCTCCAAGCTCGAGAGCTTTGGGGGAGAGGACACCTGCTGCAGAGCCAAGTCTGTTTGGTAGAGATGGACGTTAGTTTGGTCGTAGATGTCGACAAATTGCATCTGGCCCGTGCTTGAGGCTATGATGATGATGTTGGGCAATTTGGGATGGAAACGGACCGAGGTAGCACCCGCAGGAAAGGGAATAGGCGACACCAATCTCATCATGCGGACGTCGTAGATGTTGACCAATGGGTCCACGACGTAGTCCTGGTGATGGACATGGCTATTGAAGCGGCGTGGGCGCACGGAATAGCCACATGTGGCGATGTAGGAACCTTGGACGTCCAAGTCGGACAAGAGGCCGTTGTGGCCCAGAAACGACTTCACCACCTCGTTTGCTATGGGATCGAAGAGCTCGAGCGAGCCATTGGCGTTTCCCACCGTCAAAAACTTGGACATCTGGTTGATGTGGGCGGCGTGGCCGTCGTACTTGAAGGTGGTGAGGTGCGAGGGCTTGTTCAAGTCGAACTTGACCAACGACGACTTGGTGCCGACCACGATGTCATTCATGGTGTTGCAGTTGGTTGTCATGCACGAGAGACCGGTGAACGAGGCGCCAGACTCGCCAAACGACTCGGCCATGAGACTCAACCGGCAGATACCGCGTCTTGTGTTGAAGTTGACATTGGTAGACAGAAGTGAAAGCACGCCGTCCTTGTGATTTAAGAACTGGGACACGGCGAAGTTGCCGGAAGATGTCTTGAACCTGGTGTAAGGAAACAATTGGAGCGAGTTCTGGTATGGATTGGAAGTAGGAGGAGACAGGGCGGTAAAGGAACGGGAGTATCCTGTCGAGTCTCCACACCAGAGGAGGTTCTGGGATGAATCGAACTTAATTGAAGTAATGTTGGGGGCGTCTAGAACGGACGCGCCCAGTAAAGTAGCCGGGATACGCGACACCTCTGACCAGCTGTCCATGATGACTGTGTCGAAGCTCCTTGTAGAGAATTGAGAAAGAGAAGTAGGGGTCACGTGACCGTGTTGGAATGAGACAGGGAGATACTGAGGAGAAGTAGGGTGTGGATGGGATGTAAAGGGGACTGTAACTGAGGCAATTAGGAGGGACTTAGGTCGTCAATGGCTTCTGGCGAAGTCCGGGTGGAAACAGCTCTGATGGGGCATGTCACGTGATCCAATATAAACAAGATGTTTTCTAACAATTGCCTGCTATAATGGCTTCCAAAGCAACTGAACATGTTCATAGGGTGTTTGTTGTAGTATTAAGCTTTTGGAACACGTCGTAACTACTGCCAAAATATCTGTACCTGCCATTATCGCTGTTCTATTCAACCTGTCTTCAACCATTTCTGTGTCACGTGATGCAACAGATCCAGTTGGTGTTGCAACCAATGACTTCTACCTTAAGACAAGAAAACAAGACAGAGGAGTCTAACCAAGGCTGTGATCTATTCTCATCATAAATATCTATTGTCGATATCTTGCATTCTACAAAGCATGGACCGGACTGACAGTCAACACAAAATACTCCAAGAACCATGAGCACGTTCATGAAGCAATAATCTACGAGGATATGATCTACGAACCCTCACAAAACAATAGATCCAATAATAATAAACAACAGGCATCTTGATTAGTTCGATCTTCCACAACTACTACAACTTCTACAACAACATCTACTACAACAACAACAGCAACAACAACAGCAACAACAACAACAACAACAACAACAACGTGCTTCGCATCTGCACAAAAGATCAATATAGAGTCAACAGCTCAATCAGAGTCAATCCATGATGCCTCACAATGTCTCGCTACCATAGGATTGAATCACCACATACCAGTGGCCAATGTGCCCCACAATAGGCACTGACCTTCACCAAGAGCACTGGCCACGGTGTTGATGACTATTCAATCCAGAGCCAAAGCACCCATATTCAACACCCCGGCATGACCAGCCCAACTGTTGACATCTGCCTCATGACTCAATCCTGACACATGACTCACTACAAATGGCTTCTACAATATTGCTACCCAAGACCAAACACGCACTACCAAGCACAACAGATCCATACCCACTATGCTCCATACCCACTATGCTCCATCTCCATACAGCAACTCCACTATGCCCTCCATCTCCACCACCTTGCCCAATTCATCCCATTTGTTCTAATCTCCCACACTCACCATGAGACCCTGCGATAACTCCGGCTGATTGCATTACCACGGTCCACTCCGCCACATGTGACGCACACGTGCCAGTTCCACCGTTCCTCCGTTCCACCTCGTTCCACCATCCTCGGGACCTTCCGTATCCGAAGCCCGCACTCCACCATGGCTCCGTCTACCTACACCACGACAAAGCCCCATACCGCGTCTGTTTGCTCCATCTATATTAGCCATCCTATTCAGCAACCACCACGGTGGTTGCGTCCCGAACCCACCGAGAACGCGCCATCTCCTGCATATCTTATCGTGTTGCATGCATGTTGCATGCTGCCCCAGATAAGATATATATATATATATATCTGCTGGGATCCATTTCTGTTTGTTGTGTTTTCAGACCCACACTTCACACATGTCTTCTATGTTCAAAACAAACCTCACCTCGATATTGCCCTGGTTCAAGAAGAACAACACAAGGGCTCAGGCCTCCACCCTGGTCGCCCCCTCCCACCATGACGACCCGCTCGTGGTGCCGCTGGCCGACCGCACCCAGTTGATCAACATCTCCATGAAGGACAAAGAAGAGGGCGACGAGCTGTCGTTCGTGGACATCCAGTACCGCCAATTGACCTACGCCGAGGTGGCCCAGATGTCGCCTTCCAGCGGCACGGTGGCGCCGCTTCGGCGCCATGGAGTCATTCCCCCTCCTGCCATCCAGGCGCCTCAGGGCCACGATCACCCCCACGAGGGCGGCGTGGACGAGGAGCCCGAGCCGTTGGGGCAGCACAAGTCGGACGTGAGCTACCGCAAGTCGCGTCAGTTCAAGAGCAAACAGTTCGAGTCGATACAGAAGAAGAGGAGCATCAAAAGCAGGGGGCGCAGGTAGCCGTATACAGCTAGATAGAAATCAAAGGAGATAACAAGTGTAGAGAAAGAACGCGATAATTAGAGGAATAGGATGCAATTGAGGACAAAACATTCCAGGTAAGGACCAGGACCACATGACAGGCACAAGGCACCAAGTCGAATCAGAAGGCACCAAGGCCAATCACAAGGTACGAAGTCCAATTATTAGTCCAAGGCCAATTATTAGTCCATGTCCACAGTCGACAGGGTACTATATGAGTCAACGCTCATAAGGTGTCTCACAAGTGCGACTCACTATAGTAGATCCACCTGACTACTACACCAGTCTCATATTTCGACTCCTATTCACACATCACACATCGGGCTTCTCGGCCTCATACAGTTTCAATTAGGGCCACTTCACTACTACCAAAGCCTGTCTTGCCACAGTTCCATGCCTTAGCCTGCCTCCATGCTTTGCTTTTGCCTTTGCCTTTGCCTTTAGCCCGTAGTTCCACCGTCCTATTCCATTTCTCCACGATCCATCCTCGTAACAATAGTGTCTGGAACTGAATCACGCATTTCGAATTCAGCCAGCCTCGAGTCGTACTGTGGAATTAGCCTGTTGAGATGGGACTAGTAGTGGGTGTTTCGGTACGGTGAGGAGAAGGTCATGGATGGAGAACGATCATAATTGTCAAGAAAGGAGATGGACAACAGAGGGGTGTCCTGGTCAGGCAAAAGAGAAAAGATGTTTTCCGTGGATATTTGGTGACAGAGTCACAGAGTCGTCACACAGTCCACCAGTAGTATAGTAGCAGATTGTAGCAGACTCCATGCTACAATGCAACGAATGTTGTTATGAAGAAAGACTTCTTAGGGGGGAACGCATGGAATGTGTGATAGAATAGAACCTGGGGCCGATCTACACAAGAGTTCTTTGTCTTAGTCTACAAAAATAGTCCTTAGTGCTCTGTTGTACTTGGTGATGGTATCACATTGCGGTTGCGAAACTGTCTTGAATGACACATGGGGAAGCAGTGGGGAGGTTGGTCAATTATGCCAAGAAAGGAAGCAACAGGGCCAACTTCTTGGTTCCAAAATAGATTTAGCTCTCGGTTAACCGAATTGGATTCCCGTCATTAAACGAAGAGGGGACAAAGATTGTAGAATTTCTAAGAAAGTCTAAGAATTGACTAAAATCATTCGTGAAGAAAATACCAGAACAGTGTATAATGATACTAACGGAATTAGTGACATAGAGTGATAGCCTCGGAATCTATGAATTTGAGAAATGAATAGAGTAGTAGTAGTAGAAATAACCCAAGACCAGATACACGGTCTTTGTGTGACCAAGAACAGAACTGCTAGGAAGGAACTTTGCAGTAGCCAATATTGGCCAATATTGGGGTGACTCTTTTCCGAAGTAGAAGTTCCCCAAGTAGTTAAATGGTCCATTGATTTACTTTTTGGCTCTTTGTAATTTCTGGGTAAGCATACCCTCCAGCTTTGAAGCTTTAAATCAATTCTTTATTCCTTAATTCTATAAAGGCTACTAGGTATTACCAGCTCCCGTATTACATCAATTAAATGTATTATAATCGATTAAACTTTACTTCGTCTATGATTAATGTATCTGAAGTTGCTATGCAATATATTCACACTAAGTTATGCCATACTTTTGTGCAACCATTTACTTGGATTACATTGCTGAATGTACCCTGATGCCTTGATTCTTAGCGGAATATCTCACACGCAAATACTGGATCTATCTCGTCCATTGGAATTATCACCTCGTGTTCGACTCCGCTCCATTCTCCAACTTCAACTCCCCACATGTTTCTCCAAAACAGCAGCTTATCGACTGTTAGCATCCTGTAACAGGGCTTCTCGAGCCTGAAAAAGAACGACCTCATGTAAATCTCTCCAATATATCCCGCTGGAACAGTACACGAATATGTTCCACTAACCGTAAGCTTACTCTTAATAGTCCGAGAAAGAGTGGTGCCGTACTTAAGCCAAAAGGTATATGCAAAAGGGAGGTCCAACGTGCTGTATTCACCGACCATTGAAACAAACGAACCTGAAAGGGAGCCTCCACTACCATGAATGTTGTTCATTTGGCCTGCTAAGAGCTTTTTGGGCCCAAGAAAAGACTTGAACGTTTCTGCCTTGAATTCGAGCCACTCTCGTCGTTCTTCCTTTTCTTTGAAGTATTTGAGGTACCTTTTGATAACTAGTCCGCTGACTCGCCGTGAGGTGTCGAGTTTGAGTTTATTGATGATTGCAGTGTGTGAGTCTTCCACAAATATGATATTGTCAATATTTCTGAACAACGGGTACAATTCTTCATTGAACTGGCCGTCTTTGTAGAGTGAGTCTACGATCACCATATTGGCTCCATCTTCAAACGTCTTGTGTGAAATTAAGAGACTGGAAACCTGGACTGACTTGCCTTGCCTATTTGTATTCTGAGTTTCTTGAGAAAGTGTAGTATATCCCAATCCCAGGGGACTTTTGGACACGCCGAATGCTTCCCTGTACTTGAATGAGGAGAATTCAGTATCTATAATCTTCAGAGTTTCCAAGTTTGATGAAATTTGCACCCATTCCACTGATCCCTGCACTTCAACTGTAGATTTCTTTGCCAATACACCTAGCCATAAATACTGAAAGATTGCAACTATTGTAATCTTCATTAATACAACTATCTTGCTGTCATACTCGATAATATCCTCGTTTCTTCCATCTAAAGTTTTCTAGGTGCACATTTTATGCGTAATACTCCGTCTATTATTTCGCAGCCAGGCTGCATCTATACATTTTTAGGTATGGGCTCACAGAGCCCATCACCATCCAAAGTGCACTACTCGTTGAAAAGCTTCTTGTAGTTGTCTTCATCCTTTCCTTCCTGGCCACGATGGCCACCCTTTCCGTCCTTATTCAAGCGAAGTTCAGAATGGTACTCGTAAACCTTTGGCTTGCCAATAAGGGCATTCCAGGCTTGGTCTCCAAAGACCACAGCCCACTCCCAGATGGTAAATGGAAATTGCTTGTAACTCCAGAGCACAAACTTAAAAGCTTGGTGGACGTCATCTATAGCCAAGCTCAACTCCTCGAAGAATGTTCTTTCGCTTGGTTTCTTGAGCTTGACCTTATCTAAACGATCCACCTGTTTAGGGGTTGCAATCTTCTTGGGAGCAGTCTTTCTGGGCTGTTGTTCAGACTTCTTGCTTTCTGGCTCGGAAGTTTTCTTGGACTCCTCCTTCTTTTCCTGTTCCTTGAAGAATGGGAAAGCCAAGCCATTACTTTGGTTTCTCTTCTCGTACTCACCAGGGTTGGCTTTTCCATTCTTGACATCCTCGAGATGTTCCATGTATTTGGCCTTGAATCCGTTGATGGCCATAATGGACTTAGACAATCTGTCAAAGGTGTTAACCAAGGCAACGATCTCGATTCTTCTGAATCTCAACAATTCGGAGGTCTCTGGGTCTTCACCTTCAAACAAGATCTTCAATGCTGTACCATAACCAATAGTCTGAAGCTTGCCCCACATTCTGCATCTGTCACATCCAACACAATCCATAATCGCAGAGATGTTCTTGAAACGAGCTCTGAATTCGTCCTTCAATCCAGCAGGAACAGTTTCTGGGTTGAACAAACTGCTGGTGTCAAACAAGGTGTTGGCAGAAAGTGCAGGCAAAACGTCTTCAAACAACTCAGAGTAGTCTTCCTTATTCTCGTTGTGAGCAAACTGTTGAGCATCATTGTGCACAAGACTCTCGTCGTACTCAATGAATTCTCTCAAACTGACCAACTCGTTCAATTTAACCAATGCCTGGGAAACCAAGGCATAGTTGAAATAAATGTTGGATAATCTATCGTTGAAACTTCCAACTCTCTCCATGAAGACTTGTAAATTTGGGTAGAATTCACCAGTCTCGGCGTCCATGTATTCATTGGATAAATGAACAGCAATGGACGCATGCAAGCCGCTGACGACTCTGAAGAACAAGTTCTTTTCGATACAGGTTTCTTCGCCATCAGCAGATTTAGTAAGTGGATGGTCTTCCACCGTGGCACTGTTAGGGAAACAGTTCTCCGAGTAAATTGCCTTCCACACGTTGAACGATTGCGAACCACCATAGCCGGTAAATCTCTCCGGATTGTTCAACAAGTTCACGTAGACACACGAGTGGTCATCATCTATGTGGGTGTAGTCCAAGTCTTCACAGGTGTTTGTTCCGGACTCGCAAGCATCACCACAGGTGGTTCTGTTGCGCAAGTTGATGCTACCCAACTTCATGGGTCTGAACTCGTCATTCTTCACGTCACTCCAGTTGTATTGGGAGGGGGGCAAGATCTCTACGGCACAGTTCTCGGTGGCGCAGAAGTGCTGGGCATTCCAGAACTTGCATTGCTTTTCAAAGTCCAATTTGAAGTACCTGAAATATGACGACTGGACCAACCGGGACAAGGCATCACGGATATTGGAGTTCATGTCATCGATGTAGGAGAAGGTGGTGCTGCAAGTTGGAGTGATGACTTGGGAACAGAAGTCCGGTGAGTTAAATGGGGAGTAGTTGTCCGGTCTTGGAGTGGTGTCCAACGCTGCGAATGCCATCGCTTGAAGCGATAACCACAACCATATTTGTACCAACATGGGATGATGTAGGGGCCGAAGATGTGAGCACTAGAGCCGGTAGGGAGGAATATTAAAACCCGTGATTTCAGACGTGAAAATTCACTATGTAGTCGAGGGCCCTGATTAAATGTATTTTCAAGATCAAACCACGATGGGCATCTTTGGTTTGTCAGCCAGTCGTGCGCCTAGTGAACACGTCATATGTCATACGATAACAGGGGTAAGGGTGCGAGTAGATGGTGGCAAATGGAGGGGCAAATGCCGAACAGATTAGAACTTCGGCAGGTCATGATCTTGGACGTGGCAACAGCGCAGATCTCAAACTCGGCTGTGCTCGACCTGTTGATGACTTTGGCTTTTCTTCAAAGCCAGCTATTGAAGGCTGGCGTGTGTGTGGGTGAGGAAAGTAGTATAGTAGTGTTATAGTGTTGCTGGTTGCAGTTAGTTGTGACTTGGTGGCACAACTCGAATAAGAATGGCCCTATGGTGAAAGCAGATTTGTCTTGGTCGCTTACAGCAGCCACGAAAGCAGAACTGCACCGAAGAGTCATTGAATGAGTTTTCTGTTTGACAGACGCAGCCTTGGAAACTATTACCTGGGTATTTGAAATGGTTGCACAATTTCTTGGTATTGACAGCACAGACATCAGTAATCAAGAGTCAAGGTTCTGTAGACACCTCATCATTTAGTCTTTCCAGTGAAATGTCTTGTTTTTGATATTAGTCGATTTATTAAGGCTTGGAGAAGGGTGCCAAATAGACCGTAGTATTGGAATGCACTAAAGAAGGTCGAAGTATTCTTGAATAAGGCATTTATTGTTTAATCATTGTCCATTGAGCTGAAGATGGTATAATTGCATCATTTGCTGCAAATGAATCAAGGATGGAGTTTATTTATATATCGCATTCTATAATAGATTTCGATTTTGCAGCCAGTCGAATTACAGAATAAAGAATTATATCTCTTGTAAGAAGTTTAAGTAATAATCTATTTGATGCTAATAATTAACTTGCGGGTATCTTCTTCAAATATTAACTTGGAACTTATCCTGTTGTGTAATGTTCACACTAAACATTTCTACTGACTGCTATACAGCGGGTTTGAGAATAGGAAAGAACAATAGAGATATTTCCAAGTTCATTTAATAAAGTATCACTTCTGTAATGTTATTGAACTAATGTGACTCTTCATTAGAACATCCATTCCCTCAGATTACTGCAAATGGGTCTTGTTAGAAGTTAGGCCAGATACATCTTCTTTCTTCAGAAGCTACTACTAATTCACAACCACAACCACTGAATTACAAATTCTTTAATATATCAACAAATGGACTCCATTCTTCGACTACATCCCAAATTCCCATGCTTCCATGAAATGCGAACGCTCGTTTCGACCATTCCTATGATCCCTCTTGATCTGTTTCAAACTGATAAATCTAGATCTTACCACTCTGCCATCACTTCTTCATTAATCTACACCTATCTGTTCCAAGTCTATGAGATCCTACTATACATTCTATTTAGTCAAACTTGATCTTCTTACCAGTCTTGGTCATGTCAACATCCTTGAAGAAGGCACCGTAAGCAGAGTGGGTCTTCTTCTTGGTGTGGCCTCCGAACTTGAGCAATTCCTCGGGTACTGGTTGGTTGGCACCTCTCAAGATATTCATCAAGGCTCCACTCAAGTGCTTCTCGTGTTCAGTGAACAAGGTGTGGGCAGTACCGGTTTGACCAGCTCTTCCGGTTCTACCAATTCTGTGCACATAGTCCTCCACCGTCAAGGGGAAAGTCAAGTTGATCACCACCTTGACATTAGGAATATCCAAACCTCTGGCAGCAACATCTGTGGCTAACAACAAGTTGCATTCTCCACGCTTAAACGAGTTCAAAGCAGAAGTACGCTGCTGTTGGGACAAGTCTCCGTGGATAGCAGCCACGGCATAGTTCTGTCTCTTCAACAAGTTCTCGATACGGCCAGCTTCCTTTTTGTACAAGGCAAAGATCAACACCTTGTCGTCCTTTTTCGAGCCCGATTGGTATTGACGCAAAAGAGACAACAACTTCTTTTCCTTGTCAAAGGGACTAATAACTTCAACCACCTGGGTGATTCTCTTGTTGGCAGACAACTCGTCACGGTCTCCGATGCTGACCTTGACAGGCAGTTTCATGAAGGTGGAAGCCAATTCACGCACCTCCTTGGGCCAGGTGGCAGTGAACATCAAGGTTTGACGGCCTTGGGCATTGGTGTTGCCAATAATCGACTTGATATCCTCCTCAAATCCCTTCTCCAACATTCTGTCAGCCTCATCCAACACCAAGTAGTCGATTCCGCTCAAATCCACGGCTCCGTCATTGATCAAATCCAACAAACGGCCTGGGGTGGCCACCACAACGTTGGCATCACGCATCTGCTTCACTTGGTCGGACTTTGGAACACCACCGTAAATGGCCACACAGTTGAGCTTGGTTCCGTTGGTCAACTCTACCAAGTTGTCGTAAATTTGCAAGGCCAACTCTCTGGTGGGCGAAATACACAAAACAGTCAAACCCTGCTTTCTGAGAGTCAATATGTTGTTAATGGCTGGGACACCGAAGGCAAAGGTCTTTCCTGATCCGGTTTCAGCAACACCAATGACGTCCTTTCCACTCAAAAGGTATGGCCAGGAAACGGATTGAATTGGAGTGGGCTTGGGGAACTTGGCCACCTTAGAGGAAATGCTCGAGTTCAACTCAATTTGGTCAAAGGAGAGCAAAGGTCTCAAGTTCAAACCGTGGGGGTCCTCGATGGTGACTTCGTTTGTGCTCAAGAATGAATCGATTTCGGATTGGGGCAATTTGGTCAAGGTCTCAGATTGAGTGTAACCAACAGAAGACTTGGCAGATCCGCTGACAGTCAGAACCTTAAGCTTCTTGGGCTTTTCGGTTTCTTCGTCACTGACATCCTCCTTCTTGGCCTTCTTTTCTTTCTTCTCCTTCTTCTCCTTCTTGTCCTTCTTGTCCTTCTTGTCCTTCTTTTCCTTCTTCTCCTTCTTGTCCTTCTTTTCCTTCTTGTCCTTGATATCCACCTTCAACTTCTTACTCTTCTTGTCGTCCTCTTCCGAGTGCTTTCTCTTGCTGTCTTTTCCCATGGTTGATGCTTGTGGAAGTGAAAAATCGCTTTATCTCATCGAGATGAGATGGCGCCACGTGACTCGGGTACAAAATGTGGAGCAAGATGGCTAGGATAGGAGCAAGAAATATGGAAAGAAGAGGGAGAGAGTTGTTCTACGTAGGTTCAAGGTGTCAAGTTGCTAGAAGAGGGGTTGTTATGGTGAAATTTGGGCTGTGGAATTAATTGAATTGGCAAATCAGAACAATATGCGAATTGGAAAATGGCGAGATATTTACAGATGAGAAAGGAACGAATACTTAAAAAGCGGAGAGTGCAAAGGACAGGGAGATTGAACAATGTCAACACGATTAAGATGAATTGACTTGAGACAGTTTAATATTGTTTGAAGATTCAATTTGACGTGTCTTTATGTTCTCTATTGAGGTCTGGCAAACTATGGCATTCTAAGGTTTCTGTAACCAAATATGAAGAAATTTCAATTTAACACAAACTATTGCAAATTAATGAATGAAATCCTTTACATCTTGGGTGTAAGTTCACGAAAGCAGACATGGACATGTTGAGCACTAACTACTTTTCTGTATCTCAATAATAATTGTAATTACACAATCCAGATGGAGATTACTTATGTACAGAATGCGCCATACATTACCGTATTATTGAATGCATATTGCAATTATGCAATTGCCGAGAAGTAAAATGGAAAGTAAAGTAGAAAAAAACCAAAATACCCATAGGCAATTCCCCTTAAAACTTTGTCTCCCCCAATATCCACACAGCACTTCTCTTGCACCATCCCCCACCTCAATTTATTTATTGTAGCTTACGTTTCTTTCCCACAACAACAAAATACTCTAACCAAAAAATGGTCTAAACCAAAAAATGGCCTAACCAAAAATTGCTCTAACTTCAAAATCTAAACTTTCAAATAACCAATACGTCCAATCTTCCAAATGTCCAGTCTTCCAAAACAGAGCTGATCCATGTTCTCCCCAAATATGTTCTCGCTTTCTTGCCTCTCCACACAGGTCGTGCGCCGCACATCCTACTCTACTTTTGACCACGTAATTTTCAAACTTATCAACAACTCACCACTTCATTATCAATGTCTGGAAGAAGAAGAGCTTACCCACAGCCCCAGTACGCTTCCGGGGCTCCGCCTGCCAACCCCGGCGTCGGACCTGCTGACCAATTCCAGCAGGCCCCCGCCTTGGGCCAGCAAGGAGCCGGCGCTTACGGCGTGGATCAGGCTGCCCAACAGTTCCAGCAAATGAATGTCGGTGGCCAGGCTCCCGCGGCTCAGTACCAATACAACCAGTACCAGCAGCCTGGAGCCGTCATGTCGCCTGTGACCAACGATCCATACGCCCAAGGCCAGCACCAGGACCCATACGGCTCTCGCTTCCAACAACAACAACAACAGCAACCACAACAGCCTCCCCAGCACCTGCAGCAGCCCAGCTTCTACGGACAGCAGGCCGCCGCCGGTGTCGGCGCGTCCATGCCATTGAACCAATTATATACCACGGACCTTTCCAGAGAGTTGCCCCCTCCCATCTCTGACTTGTCGTTGCCTCCTCCTCCACTCGTGTTGCCAGCCGGCACCACGTTGATTCCCAACTCCGAAACCGCCAACGCGCCCGCCGAGTATTTCAGATCCACCTTGAACGTGATTCCCACCAACAGCTCGCTCTTGAAGAAGTCCAAGTTACCCTTGGCCCTCGTGGTCAAGCCCTACAACGCGTTGCGCGCCGACAACGAGCAGGTGCCTGTCACCTCCGATACCTACATCAGCAGATGTCGCCGGTGCCGTGGTTACATCAACCCGTTCGTCACGTTGGCCGAAAATGGTAGACGCTGGAGATGTAACTTCTGCAACTTGTTGAACGACATCCCCAGTGCCTTTGAGTACGACGACATCACCGGCACCGTCAAGAACAAGTTCGAGAGAGTCGAGTTGAACCACTCGGTCGTGGAGTTCATCGCTCCCAAGGAGTACATGGCCAGAGCCCCCCAGCCCATTGTGTACACCTTCATTATCGACGTGTCCATCCACGCCATTTCCAGCGGTTTGACGGCCACCGTCACCAGAACCATCTTGGAGAGCTTGGACAGAATCCCCAACGCCAACAAGACCGCCAGAGTGGCCTTCATTGGTGTGGACTCCAACTTGCACTACTTCAGATTCAACGAGGGCTTGGAGGGTACCGAGACCTTGGTTGTTTCTGACATCGAGGAGCCATTCTTGCCCTCTCCAAGCGGATTGTTGGTCAACTTGGATGAGAACAGACAGGCCATTGAAAACTTTTTGATTGACTTCCCCAACTACTTCGAGGGTACTGCCAACCAGAGCTTTGCCTTGGGTCCTGCTTTGAAGGCCGGTCATAAGTTGATCACCAACATTGGTGGTAAGTTGGTCTGTTTCGGTGCTACCTTGCCTAACCTCGGTGAGGGTAAGTTGAGTCTCAGAGACGAAAGTGCCAACTCCGGCAAGCCAAAGGAAGCCAAGTTGTTGTTGTCTTCTGCTGACAGTTTCTACAAGTCCTTTGCTGTTACTTGTAACTCGTCCCAGATCACCGTGGATTTGTTCTTGACTTCCTCTTCCTACCAAGATGTGACCACCTTGTCCAACTTGCCACGCTACACCGCTGGCCAAACTCATTTCTACCCAGCCTGGTCCAGTGCCAAGGCTGAAGATGTGACCAAGTTGTCCAAGGAAGTCAGCGAGCACTTGTCGCAAGACATTGCCTTGGAAGCTGTGTTGAGAGTCAGAGGTTCGACCGGTTTCAGAATGAGCTCGTTCTACGGTAACTTCTTCAACAGATCCTCGGACTTGTGCTCTTTCCCAACATTCCCAAGAGACCAGAGTTACTGTATCGAAATGTCCATCGAAGAGAATATCAACAAGCCAGTCGCTTACTTCCAAGCTGCCGTTTTGCATTCCACTTCTTTTGGTGAGAGAAGAATCAGAGTTATGAACTTAGCTATCCCAACCTCGTCCAAGTTGCCTGATGTTTACGCCTCGGCTGACCAGTTGGCAATTACGAACTTCTTCACTCACAAAGCTATCGAAAAGGGGTTGTCTACCTCTTTACCAGAGGCCAGAGATTACCTTATCAACCAGGTGGTTGACATTTTGAACGTATACAAGAAAGAGTTAGTTGCAGGCAATGTCTCTGGTGCTTCTCCATTACAATTATCTACAAACTTGAGAATGTTACCATTGTTATTATTCTCCTTGACCAAGCACTTGGGTTTCAGAGCAGACAGAGTTCCTTCTGATCACAGAGCTGCTGCTTTGAACATCTTGGGATCTATACCAATTCCTCAATTGGTCAAATACATCTACCCAACTGTCTACTCGTTGCACAACATGCCCGACGAGTGCGGTTTGCCAGAAAAGGTGATCCAGGTCAACGAGGAGACCGGAGAGGAAGAAGAGATCACCACCACTGAGATCTTGTTGCCAGACCCCATCAATGACTCCAAGGCCACTTGGGAGAATTACGGTTTGTACTTGATCGACAACTCCAGCGAATTATTCTTGTGGGTTTCTGGAAACGTTGTTCCCGGATTGGTCCAGGACTTGTTTGGAACTGACAACTTGTATGCTCTCCCCACTGGCAAGACGGAGTTGCCTGAATTTAGCATTGAAGAGTCCGAGTTCAACTACAAGGTGCGCCAAATCATTGGCAAGATCAGAGAGGACAAGGACTCCATTTCGTGGAAGAACTTGTACGTGGTTGTCGGAGGCTCTTCCAACGAGCCTATTGAGATTTCTCAGCAACGTGACTTGATGGCGTTGAGAATGTGGGCCTACAGTTGCTTGGTCGAAGACAAGACGGGCAACGAAGCTTCATACAGAGACTTCTTGACCTCATTAAAAACCAAGGTTGCCCAATGAGCGCCTTACTAATCTCTATGATTATTGTTCATAGAACCTATACAGACTAGAAAGTACCCTAAAGATTATTGTAGCGATGATGATTCATTATCAGGTCGTAGTCAGTTGCGTCATTAGCAATAATAGATTGATACTATATATAACTGGTGCTATTTTGGAGTAATGGATAAAACCCTATAATGAAAAGAAGGAGAGTGTCGTTGGAAATAGTCTCTTTTATAAGTAGCTGTACGTGTTGTTGGAAACGTTCCCTTTTATGAGCAGCTGTATGTCGTTGGAAACGGTCCTTTTATAGTATTTGTAGTGGTGGCGATAATGGGTGGATGCCCTATCATGTCTGTTCTCTTTCATCAATGCATCTCTTTATGAGTCAGTGACTTCGTCATTAGAGACAAAGGAAGTATGCCTTTTATAAGCATATTCTCAGTATCAGAAGCTTTGATTTGGGTTCTTCCTTCTATTTGTACTTTCCTCTTCATTCTGTCTTATGCTTCGTTGGCGATTATAGATATCGAATCGAGCACCACGTTGAGTTCCACCTCGTTCTTGAACATACCATTGATGGAGTTCTTGATACCGGGATAATACACCCGCAAGTTCTTCGCAATCGGACCCCCTCGGGCCATGGTGGCCGCAATGTTCTTCTTGAAACGACCGCACAAGCGGATCCAGAAGGTCTCAATTAAACTGCAATTCTCGTACCTGTCAAGAACCTCCTGGAGGAGGTTCTTGTCGGGAACATCGCAAGCGTTCAACGTAGCGATGATCTTGTCAAAATACTCAGCAGCATTTTCTTTGACCTCGGAAAGAATGGCGGTGAAGTTCCGAGGTGACTGGAGCGACCTCGCCATTTGGTTCAACGACGTGTCCACGAGACGCGAGACCGTGGCCTTTTCCAACACCTGGAGAAAGTCCTTCGCGTCGAGTATGTACAAGCAGACCATGCCGTTGTGGAGGTCCTCGTTTTCGGGGGAGAAGCTGCTGTTGTGCACTGCCTGAAGTGCATGGACTGCCCTGTTGCGCAACTCGGCTCTTTTGGCGTCGACCTGGGCCTGTGAGTCGCGGACGAGCCGTATATTGAGTAAGTTGGCGCCTTTGGCGCTTTCCCGCTGTTCTCGGGCGTAGAACTCGGAGATCTGCACCATGAGCCTGGCCAATCGGACCATGTTAGCGTCAGCCTTGTCGGACTCCTCGAGCTGCTGAAGAAGGAATATGAAGTGGGACGAGCTGCGGAGGAGGTTCAACGTGACGTGGATGCGTTTCAACGCGTTGTTGAGCCGTACGGCCTCGTCGTAGGGCTGGATCACGCCTGTTTTGATTCTCTCGAACGACGAGTTGATGTGCACAACTCCGCTGTTGATCTTGTCGTCAAGAAGCGTCTTGGACTCCTCCACCCGCGAGAATTTCTGCACTAGAGCCTCGTAGTTGTTGCTGGCAATGGCCTTCATACGTTTGTCACATTCCTGGATGTCAAACTGGAGCTTTTTGATGGGTGTCAAAAGGTCCAACTCGGTTCCATTGGTGCCGTTGGTGGCCAAAAGGAGGTCGTTGGCAAAGTGGTGGTCCTGGAAGTCCGGCTCTAGGAACGCCTCGAAGTCTTCTAGCTCTTTGGACATAGAAAGAAGAGAGTAGAGTGAATAGTGAAAGGACACTTGGATAGTGCGAATATACAGAGAATAAAAGTTAAGAGAGGATTGTGTGAAAAGAGAGGGAAAAGAAGTGAGAGGGGGAGAGGAATAAGGGTGGTGTATATATGTATATAGGTGACTATGTGTAGTATATTTTGGTTTGGATACTAAAGACTATTATGGGTATTTGCTAATGAGAAGTAAATGATGTTGAAATTTACGTAGTATATGGAAATAGAGAGTACTATGGGGAGAAAATGTTCTGGTTAGGAAGCATCCTAGAATTATGGCTTCTTGCTTTTAATGGCTTCTATAATGGCGTTTATTATGACGATGTGACTTGTGAAGAGTTAATGTCCCGATATGGCTCCAGTTGGCTATTGTGAACTATTTATTTGGTTCTTGTAACTGGATTCTGGCCTTTTGTGACGGACGACAGTCTTTTTGAGACCTCTGAACCATACGTGGATATGATAATATTCATACTTCAATTCTCTAATATTCATTCTTCAATTCTCTATGTTTGAATGGTGTCATATGGTGCATTGATCCGTGAAAGTCTAGTTAGACTCTGCACTAGACTTCCTTTTTATTCCTCTAAACTTCTGCGTTAGTAGATCCCTGTATCCACTATTGATATGATACACTATGTACATATATTAATTCTGAGATTCGTCCATTACACAGCCTTCGGTTTGGGCTTGTATGCTGGTGCTTTTCGTGTCTTTTGCCTGAAGTTGCCTCCACCTCGTTTCTTTGCACGTAAATTATTCTGTATTTCCCTCTCTTGCTTCCTTATAGCTTTTTCTCTCTCTTGACGTCTTTCCCTGGAGGCAATCTTATTATTTCTATGTTTCTTTCCGGGTCTTCCCTTGATTAGCCTTCGGAGTTCGGCCTGTACCTTGTCGTTATGCTTCTTGAGGTCCATGCAATTCATAGGAGAAGAGTCCACCACAATCACGCTTTTATAGATATCTTCAGCTGTAACACTTGCAAATTCAAATTGCTTCTTCTGTTCTGTAGTGTATGAGGCGTAATAATAGTCACTGGGACGTTCATTCTTGATGTTTTCCACTGACTCTTCTCTCAAGGAAACCTTCATCACTTTCTGCTCAGTACGGCCTCTCGCTTCTTCTTCTTGAGCGGGTTTTGCCGAAGCAAACAAGGGAAAGTCAAATTCGTCCTCTTCTTCCTTGTTTTCCGGTTCTGACTGGTTCTGGGTGTCTACTTCAACAAAGTCGAATTCCATAGTGGGCATAAAAACCTGTTCCAGTTGCGACTCGGGCTCTTCTTCCGAGTCATAAAGCGCTTTTCTAGAAACTCTGTATGTTAGTAGGAATTGGGACTAGTTACAAGACACATACACTTTGGACATGGCGGATAAAGTAGTGGTTAATGGTAGTGACTGTGAATGTCGCGATGTGCTAGTTGATGAGATGTAAAGGAGACAATGTCGCGCACATACTCAAGAACAATCTTATTCAATTAATGTTATAACTACTTCAATGGAACTGAATGGATTGCTTCTTGTCTTTAATTTAAGTTTAATATTGCTTTATTTAGTTCCAAATTTGATTTTGGTGCTACATATTTTTGCTAAGTTAAAATACTCCTGATTAAAATATAGCGTTAGAAATTGATAATAATTGGGAAGTCAAATCTAATATCTAAATTGAATTCCCAATTCTACATCTAGTATCAAATTCGTTTACTCATAAACTACCATAATGGCCTGGACACAGTGCTGATAGTACGCAAAGTATCTTTCCTCCTTCTGAACTTTGGTGGAACAAAGCTAGACTCGGAAATGGCTTTAGAATCGACAACCACCTCCATATCACCCTCAAATACAAAGCAATGACTCGTCTGTTCTTTGAAGCCGTTTAAGGACTTCAAATCCACCTCTGCAATCCTGCTTGAATCATTGCCCCACACTAAACTATACGTATCTGGATTTTCCACTTTGAGAATTCGGGAAACATCATCAAACTCAACAAAACTAATAAGTAAGTTTTGAAACTGGGCATGGCCCTTGTTTCTGAGCTCCCTCAAGTTCTCAAAAGGACGAGTTCTGTCAATTCCAATCATGTGGAAATATAATTCCCATATCTTGGACTTCTCCTCAGGTGATAATGTCTTTGGGTTATTGAAACTGAAATCTGCAACTGGCCTACCGGTCAACAATGCAATTTGTAAGTCCGTCACATACTTCACACCTTCAATGTTGAAAATGTATAACGGTGCGTACAGCAACACGTACTCGTCACTGAGCCTGACTCCAAACTTGGCTGATTTTAAGCCGATTGGGTAGGAGTCAAATAATTTCTGTTGAATCAAGGCTTCCTTCTGCTGTTCCAAGATTATGGATTTTTCTTGTGCCTCTTTAGCTAATCTGATCTTCTCTTGTTTCTTCTGTTCTTCTTTCTGTTTCTCCTCTTCGATTCTCTTCTCTTCTTCTTCCTTCTTCTTCCTTTCTTTCTCTTTCTCCAACTTCAAGAATTCTTCTCTTCTTGCCCTCTTCTTTGCTTCGACCTTCTCCTGCCAGATTCTGGCCTCTTCGGCATTCTTTGCCTTGAGTTCTTCTTGAGCTTTTGTCAATGGAGTTGGTGAAGGTGAAGCGTTATAAGGACTTTGTTTCCTAGTTGGTTTGTCTGTGCTTGGTTGAGGTTGCTCAATAGTTTTGGTAGAATCCAATACTTCACCAGCGTTTGCCTTTTTGAAAACGTCACTGGTTTGTGTCTTGGTCTTGAAATCAGAGAGAGACTTCTTCAATTTCTTCTTAGGAGTAATCTCATCTGGATTTTTACGTTTATCTTCTGTTTCATGATCAACCTTTGCATAAGATTCCTTGTCCGATGAAACTGGAGTCTCAGTATCAGTATAACTGTTTTCATCTTCCGAAACTGCTGCTGAATTAACTGTGGAAGCAGCACGACTTGATGGCTTACTGAACTTGTTCATGTACTCTTGAAGTAATTTCACCTCTTTGTGACTAAAATGAATCGATCTTTGGGCAATTTCTAAAGCATTCAAATTATCTTGCTTACGTTTCTTGCGAGGGTCAGCGTCTTTGGACAACAAAGATTCAACGACTTCATAGTGACCGCGCCCAACAGACGCCAAAAGAGCTGTGGCTCCACACTCATTTTCCGTATCAATATTATACGGTGTAGGGTTCAAGCCAAGAATAATATCAACCAATTCAACATGACCATTTCTAGCTGCAATAATCAAAACATCGGGTTTGGAAGCGAGGACATTGCCTGAAACGAAGTAATTGGCAGTAACTTCTTTGGAACCTTCAGCAGCAAATTTACAAATTCCTTTCTTCTTGATCAACTCTCCGAAATAGGTGTCATAAGGATCTTCAATAACAGGAGGAGCAGGGCTGGCACTTTTTGCACTACTGCTCTTTTCTCTCTGGTGCTTAGCATTCGCTTCTTCCAATAACGTGATTATTTCATCATATCCTTCCTCGCCAGTATGCTCATTGTATATCTTGGTCAAAGCAGTGAATCCATCAATATTGTAAATACTGGGGTCGGCACCATGTTCAAGCAAAATCTTAACAATGTCTAGATGCTTGTTCTCTGCGGCATCTATTAATGGTGTCTCTGAATCACCCGCGGCATCAGCTTTTGCGTTAACAATTGCACCGTGTTCAATCAAAATTTGCACAATTTCTGTTTGACCTTCAAGGGCAGCTTCGTGTAAGCAAGTGAAGCCGCAAAAGTCCTTTTCGTTTGGACTAGCTCCTTGCTCAAGGTATTTTTTGACATCTTCAATATTTCCTTTCTTGCAAGCTCTTTGAAGCATAGATCTTCCACCAGAATCACGTTTCATCTTGTAAGGTTTGATACAAATCTTTTTACGTTCATCACCAGAAGCATCTTCACTAGTATAATTTCTGACATCGCTCCTATCCTCGTCATCAGAATAGGTTGCCTTTCTCTTCAAATTATGACGACTCTCATCAAACTCCTTTTTCCTGATGAGTCTTCTGGTCTTTGTGAAAGATGGTGGAGATTGTGCAATGACAGTCTCTGCTTCGGATGGCTGGTCATCCTCATCCTGGGCATCCTCATCTTGTACATCAATATCCATGTCATTGTCACTTTCTCTATCCAGATCCTTGTCAATTGGTTGATCTTGATCCACTGTAGCAAGATTGTTGAAGTTAAAGCTTTCATCTACTCCGGCTTTGATTGGTGACAATGTTGAAATGTCCTCCTTCGATAAGCCTTGAGTTGGTTCCAAAATGGGAGAAGTACTTTGCAATGGAATTTTCTTTGAATCATCTTCCACCTCAGTATTCTTAATCAAAATGGACTCTTCTTTCTTAACCTGGGCAGTTTCACTTGTCAGCTTCGTTTGGATTTCAGCTTCTATCTTGGGTTTTGCTGACTCGTGTGTCTTTAAGTCTGCTTCCGTTACTTTTGGCGCAGGGGGACTATCGCTTGCATTATGTTCTTGTTTATCGCTCTTGTTAACACTCTTTTCATCAGTTTCGGTCTCCTTCAATTCCACGTTCAAATCTGGAATCTTCTCCAAAGAGGACTGATTTGACTGAATTTCGGGTTTCTTGATTTCACTTTCTTTTTCATTTTCAATTTCTTCCAGAAGACTCGACTTTTCTTTTGATTCGGGAGTTGTGTCGGATTTCTTTGTGTTTTCAATTTTCTCAATTGAGTCCTTTTCTGCAGAGACATTCGAATCCTCTGGTGAATTTTCACTTTTCTCTTCTAATATTGGCTCTGTCTTAGGTTCGGGCTTCGAATGCACGTAGAATTTCCGCTCCTTTGACGACTTCAAGTAGTCAGAAAATGAGGTCTTATTTTCCTTGGATGGTTTAGGAACAGAATTTGAAGATACTTCCTTCGTCTTAGACTCAGTAGATACTTCCTTGGGTTTGGACTCTGCGGATGGATCCTTTGGCTTGGACTCTGTAGGTGATTCTTTTGGCTTGGTCTCTGACAACACTTCCTTTGGTTTAGATTCCTTTGGCACACTATCAGTGATTTCAGGCTTGGACTTTGCTGAAGCAGTTTCGCTTGATGAGCTGCGTTTGGAATCGAGGGAAGGCCGGTACGAATCTCTCTCTTCTCGATGGTCGTATCTCGAATCCTTCGATTTATATGTGTCTCTATAGCTTGAAGTTTCCTTGTACTTGATGGGTTCGGATGGTTCGTGGTCGTCGTCAAAGAAGTTGAGCATTTTAGCGGGTTGGGAATGTTGAGAGCTGGATTTGGGAGGTTTGTCATTAGTTGTCGTTGTGGAATCGTCATCAATGCTGGATTTCTTGGATCTTCGCACGTCGGAGGAGCTCTTGTTGTTTGTGGGATAGGTGGAAGGATAAGATGCGGAAGACTTGCCTCGCCTTTCGTCCAGGAACTTGGTGGAGGAGAGCGTGGAGGACTTAGACTCGTGGGAGGATGAATATGAGGAGGAGTCTCTTCCGTTTTGCGAAGGCTTGAAGGAGTCGTATTTGTCTTCATGGCGGTGGTCTGGTTCGGGTCTATCTCTCTCGTAATGGTCTCTTTCCAAGCGGTCAGTGCCCTTCCATTCGGGCGATCTCAGCGGATACGAGTTGCTGTAGGAGGACTTGATGCTGCTTTCTTCGACGCCGTTGGAAGACACGGAGGATGAGTAGTACTTGGTGCCGGGATATGAGTCGTATCTGTCGGTGGGAGGCCTGCGTTTGTAGGAGGAACCCGAGCTACCGGCCGAGCTGCTGCCGTAGTAGGAGGCAGAACCTCGCGACAGGCCCTTGCTGCTCAGGGGTGGCGGTCCGTTGGAGGGGCCGTTTCTCTCGGGAAACTTGCTGTATTTGGAGTCGTATCTGCTGGGACCGGGGCGGTAGCCGCCGTAGTAGTCACGCTCGACTCTGCGGCCGTATCCGTTGGGCGTTCTGGACTTGTCGGGCTGGCTGGAGTGGGACGAAGGCGGTTGGCTGTAGGAACCGGAAGGCTCGTTGGGCCCGCCATTGGCGCCGGAAGAATGCGGTGGGGGTCCGCCAAACTTCTTGGACGAGTTCCCACTGCCTCCGCCGCCGTATCTGGGGTAGTACCCGCTCCCTCTATAGGACATGGGATGGCGGTGATAGTTGGCCCACTAGAGGAGAAAACGGGGTAGAACTGGTGGATTTGCCGGAAAAAAGTGGGAAAACACGCAGTCGGGAGTGTCTTGGTGATTTGGGGCACGCTAGGTGGGCAGTTTCTGCGGTGGAACGGGAAATGGGGGCAGTAGTTGGGGGCAATAGAGAATAGGGTGTGTTTTTAGTCAGGAATAAAAAAACTGGAGGGAAGTGCAGGTTGGGACGGGTGGTCACGTGCATGGTGCAGGTTAGAGAGAAAAAGCGCGGGTTAGGGAGATAAAGCGCGGGTTGCAAACACAAAGCGCGGGTTGGCTAAGCAGAGCGCGGGTTCAGGATTGCAGGTTGCGACAGCCAGCCTTCTCCTATCTCTTCTTCTAGATGGTGAGTGTTTGGGAAGCACGTGCTACTGTGTTGCATGAACGGCGTTTCCAGATAAGAGAAGATGGACATGGAACCACGGCAACAGCCGTGGGCACATAGCGGGGGAATGTCACGTGCAGTGCACGTGCACCGCATCACGTGACATTTCAAATCACGGGACTACGTGTTGGTCTATAACATACATTCGTAATCGTATCACATAACCTAGGCCAGCTTCAAGAGGTCGCCAAACTCCATGAGCTCGAAAATGAGGCTCATGTTGGGACACACGCGGTCACAGGCCTCGATGGTGTGTCCCATGGCGCCCACGGCGCGGTTGAGGGTGCCCGGCCCGTGGCCTGCGGTGCCTGACTTTAGGAGCTCGTACGCCTCGTTGACGCCGATGCTGAACGTCTGCATGAAGAATGCCACGATAACGCAGGCCGAGCGAGACACTCCACACTGGCAGTGGACCAAGGTGCGGAGGCCCCGGTCGGAAAACTGCTTGATTTTGGCGGTGAGAATGGGCAAATCACGCGATATGGACGAGGTGTGGGACCATGGCACGTACAAGTATTCCTTGGAGCCGGGGACCAGGTTGCGGAACTGGGCCGAGAGATCTTGGCACTCCTTTGCCACGTTGATCACGAGGTCGTAGTCGTTGATGTCGATGGGGGGCGGCCCGCTTTTGGACGTGGCCGCGATGCTGGGGTCCAGGTACAAGAAGATGGTGTTGTTGTAGACGTTGCGGGGCCCGGAGGGGTATGCGTTGAGTTGGTTGGACTCCTGGAGCTCTTCGGGGAGGAGGAAGCGCTTGTAGGCGAGGTGGGCCGGGGGATAGGTGGAGGTGGCCGATGAGTCGTTGACGGAGATGGAGCTGAATGCGGTGGAAAGGGGCGATGCCGAGATGGTGGAGGTGTGGTAAAAATTGGAAGCGGGGGCAGGAAGGGTGGTGGTAGTAGAGGCAGAAAGGGTGGTAGGCTGCGCGTTGTTGTTACTCATACCTTTTTGACCCATGCTATTAAGACCTGTGCCTTTCTGACCCATCACCCTATTATGGGAAAACGCCGGCGAGTCCAAGCCGATGGCCTGGCCATTGGTGTCATTATCGCCGAAGCCGTTGCCCACCGCACTTTCGCCCACGCTGTCGAGCGTCATTGGGCTGCAAAGTCGGCTGGAAAACGCCCCCCGCGGGGAGCCCTCGGGAGTGTGGTGGAAGCCCAAGCCTGGCGGGGGGTTCAACTCGCCGAGACTGGGACTGGGCGCATGGGGCCCCCGGTGCCGGGGCACATAGGGCGGCACCACGGGCGTGGTGGTGACCGCAGGTGTCACTAGGGCCGGCGCGTGGTGCGGGTCCCGCGCCGGCGCCTGGAGCACGGTGGTTACGTCGTTGTTGGACTGGGACGGGATGGACAACGTCAAGGTCTTGCGGCGAGGGGGCGTGGGGCGGTTGAACAGCGTATCGGCCGCCGCAGGCGCCGGCAGGAGGAGCGTGGTGGTGTAGTTGGACGACAGCGACTCGGCGGCAACACCGCCGCCGCCAGCGCCCACCACGGGGTAGGACGACGTGGGATAGGTGAAGCTCAACAGCAAGTTCTTCATGTTGCGGCTGGTGGCAAACGACGTGGGCTTGCGCAGGTGCTTGGGCAGATAGTTGATGTCGTAGGCCTGGGGCGGTGGGGGCGGCGCTGCCGCTGCCACCACCACCAGCGCCGGCGAGGTCTTCATCATGAACAGCGTCTTGTCGGGGTCGGGAGCACCGGAAACAGGGCCAGCGTATGGAGGATAGCAGTCGGCCAAGGGCTGGGGGGGTGACGGCGTGTTATCAGGGTGGGAGGGTAGTATAAATGGATTGGAGGACATGGGGCTGGGGAATGTAGCAGATTCTGCAACAGGAACACGGCAGGCAGGGCGAGGGGCCAGGGCGACGGCGGCGCCAGGGATAACGGAGGAGGGAAGACGTGAGACGGAGGGTCCAGCAGGACGGATCGAGAAGGAGGAGGAGATGGTGGTGGTGGAGATGGAGGAAGAGGAGGAGGTGGAAGCAGGGCAGAAGAACGGTAAGTAAGTTGTGCGAGTGAAAGATGAGGGAGTAGGGGCAGATGCAGGCGGGCGGTGGTGCAGTACTGCGAGTGTCAGCAGGAAATGTGATGAAACAGGAGCAGGGAGAGGAGCGAAGGCGAGTGGAGATAGAGGGAGATAGGAGATATGGAGTGTTGCTGTGTCAGATACAGTGTGGAGGATGGAGATGGAGGATAAGAGGAGGTGTGTAGATAGGTTCTGGGTCGATATGGGGATAGAGGGAAATAGGCAAGTTGGTTCTATTATCTGTCGTATTACCTCACAGAATGCCGCTGATAATGCTATTGTGCCTAGCGAGAGCTAGCGAGAATGGAAATAGCCAGCGGGAACGGCGGCTCTCTGCCTAGCGAGACACCTATTCTATTCTCCTCACAATGGGCTGGCAGCTCCCTAACCGTCAGTCTGCTACGTACCATCACCACTAAATCCAGGCTGCCTGCCCTATTCTGCTGACTGGCACTCTTCTTGACTACTCTACTTAACTACTGGACCACTCGCTTTCTGTATCCTCTCTGTCTGATCTCCCCTCTCGCGCCTCCCTAGATCGCGTCTTTTCGGCGCGTCCTGTCGCCGTAGCTCGCGCCATGGCCCTGGGTCTCCCTACTACTAAGAACCAGACACCCGGACCTGTTGACTGGACATCCGCAACTCCAGGAGCCAGAGGAGCCAGAGGAGCCAGACCACCCCAAGCCCTGTCTGTTGTGGCTTTGCTTATTGTCACGGGAACTAGTGCATTGTCTGTCTATTGAACGCAGGGAGCAGGGCCGCAGGAGGTCGCACTTCCACGGCCATCGCGGTGGATCTAGGACCCGCCGTGGTTGTCATGGAGCCATGCCAGGGACTGAAACCACGAAGAGAGACAAATAGAAGTATTTGAAGATATATGAAAAGTGAATATATGTTAATGTATATTTATGCGTATGCGTATATTGAGCATGGATTTGTACCGTTTCGTTAGCCCGGCTCTTCTTCCTCTCTTCTTCTTGCTCTTCCTTCACTTCCTCTTCTCTTCTTTCCTCCCTCTGGTCCTGATTTTTCACTCATCCCCTGCCCGCCCTGCGCCGGGCTCCTGGCCGTTTTACCTCGGAATGTCCTGGTACCTTACACCTGCTCGCCTAGAGGGCTATTGTTAGCTTTCATTATCATCACACTTATATAACCGTTACATAGTGGGTTGCCGGGACTCCGCCCCATCTCCAGGCACGGCAACAGGCCTGGCTCAGGAGTGGGTGCCGCCAATCGCAGCGATTGCGTCACTATCACACGCACCGTGCCGGCTCCTGGCTACCCGGACTGGACTGGGTCTGGCCTCCTCGTGAAGTATGGGTTTTCGGCCACACCATCGCCCAATCGCCCACTTGGGGCGGAATTTTCGGGGTATTTTCAGCTAGGCCGTTTGGGTGTATTTCCTGCTGGTTCGGTATTTTCCTGGGCCGCATTAGGACGCGTAGACCCATGTTTTGGTTTCCACCTCGGGGCTCCCTCTTGCATGGTCCTGGTGGGGACTGGGGTGTTTGTTGTGGCTCGGCCTACGAGTCGTCCTCGTCACTGGGCCCAAACTCGCCCTCGAAAATCGTGGCCCCCGCCTTGCGCCGGTTTTCAATGATCAGGCACTCTTCCATGGCCAAGATCATCTTGGCATTGGGCCTGTCGAACGGATTGGGCCGAAGCATCTTGTTTACTAGCTTGTCCAAATTCATGGAGTCGCCGCTAACCAAGAAGTCGGGCGCCCAATGGGGTATTAATTCCTTCAAATTCCGCGTCGTCTGTGCTGTCATGGCATGTGCTGGCTGTTGCAAATGCGACGGAGGGTTGAAGGTGAGGTTGCTCGTCAGGCTGTTCAAGTTCATCGACTGGTTTGACAGGAAATTCATGTTGGTGTTGTAGGAAGTCAAGCTGCTAAAGTTCTGGTGCAGCAAGAAGTCGCTGATGTTGTCACTCAGCAACTTGCCCGCGTCACTCAAGTCTCCACTCCGAAGCTTCCTCCATGGGGTTCCGTTGTCAGGCAAAATGATATTGGCTGCGATTTCCAAGATTATCAATCCCAAACTGAAAATATCAGCAAATGGGGTATAGATCTTGTCGTTGATCAACTCGGGAGCAATATAGTTACGGTCTCCCTCCAAATCAAAGTCCTTCTCAAGAATTGGAAGTTTTGTGGTCAAACCGAAGTCTCCAATCTTCAACGATCCCTCAAAGGTGATGAAAATGTTTGCTGGCTTCAAATCCAAATGCAAATAGTTCTTCAGGTGAATGAAGCTCAAGCCGCTAAGAATTTCAATCAAGATTTTCCAGATACGGAATTCGTCGATCTTGTAGTTCTTGTGCTCTTCCAAAAAATCAAACAATGTTCCATTATCACAGAATTCGGTCATGATGTAATAATAGTTGTTGAAATCCCAAGCTTCGATGAAATACACCAAGTATTCTTTTCCTTCTTCCTGCTCTTGCATATTTACACTCTCGTTATCTTTGACGGATGTCAAAGCTCTCAAGGCATCGATTTCTCTCATTATGGCTTTGCGTTCTAATTTGCCGATAATAGGTTTCTTTGACTTCTTAATGGCCAATTTTTGATTCTGGAAAATACACTCGTAGGCAATGGAAAACTCTCCAGAGCCAATGTACTTGATATTTTTCATACCGAATTTGTTGATGAGATGCTCGTCGATCTTAGGACCGTTTGACTTTCCATCTTTCCCTTCGAGATTCTCCTGGGTGTGTGGAATCATCGATTGTGAATGATCAAATTCGCTATAACCAGACTTGTTGAACCCAGTCAAAGTGTTATCGTCTTCCTCTCTTGCCATTAACGATGTAGACCCTAGATCATTTGACAGCGATTCACGAGTGGAGCCAAGAGATGCATGGTTTCCACCATGAAATTTGGAAGGTAGCATCCCAGCTTTGTATAACATATTTGTTGGGGTGGAAGGCTCCTGATACTTTGGAAGTGATGCAGGTGCACCCCCCATTGAATCTAGCGAAGTTGTGGAAATGGAGAGTTTGTTGGTATTTTTGATATAACTGCTCAATTTGTTGGAACCTTTTTTGAAAAGAACTGGACTGAAGTTGGCTGGTGTAGAATGTGATTTTTTGACGGACTTGGTTGGCGTTTCGGGTATGCTAATTTCGATGTCCGAGCTGAGATCGATGTCAAGATCTGTATTGTTAAGAATGCTTAAGTTTGTTGTTTTTTGAGATGAGTTATTCGTGGACGGTATCCTGAAGAATGAAGAATTCGACTCATTTAATGTCGAATTGTATGCTGAAATGTTGTTTCTGCCGACTTCGATTGAAATCTCTGATTGGTCATCCATCATCTCCTCATGGGCAGACGAAATCACATTAGATAAGCTAGACTTATTTGTGCTTATCAACATTAATGGATTCTTCTTGATAGGAGTCTCTGGAGGCAACTTTCTTGACTCCTTTGAAATGGAATTTTTCTTGACCAATCCACTAGATTTGAATGCTGTCTGCAATGGCTTGACAAACCTGTATGAAGATTTGTTTTCTTTATCGTCAAACTCATTGGTATGAGGGAAATGGGATGCAGGTGTGGGAGTGAATGGCATTTGGCTTTGCTGAATCTGATGTTGTGGGCCATTGGGTATTTTTCTTGCACTCACAGGAGCAGAAGAAGATTCGTCTTGATAAATCACAATCGAATTGTTCGAACTATTCGAAAGTTTCCTATTCTTTGATGGACTATCAAACTCCATATCATCCATATTGTAGTACTCAAAATTGTTAGACATGGGTGAAGAACTCTGTCTGTGGAATGGAGATTTATTGTAGTTCAATGATGTTTTCCTGAATTTATTAGACGAAAGCATCTTCGACGCAGAGTTGGTTCCTGCCAGTTTGCCACGATCACCAAATATCGACATACCCACTCTCGTAGGTCTTTCGGGAGTAGATCTATTAGGTGATATAATAGCGTCCTTGTCAGCATTCTTGAACATCTTGAATCCTTTCCTTCCCAATTTTGAAGGGGAGTAGTAGTCAAGCAGGTCATTGCTAGCCATTCTATGAGTCTGAGGACGAGAGTAGAGAGGCTGTGGCTCACTGTATGAAAGAGGCAAGCTCTGGTTGTTTTGCGTAGGTTCTGGAGAATTGCTGAACTGGTAGATCATTGCCTTCAGCGCATTTGCCTTATTTGATGATGGTGAGGGGCTCTGACTGACCAACTTGTGAGGTCTCTTGAACTTATTGCTAGAACTAGGCAATCCTGAAGTTCTGGAGGTAATTGGACTCAGAACTTCGATGGGTGTTGGTTCACGGCTAATTGATGCAGATGAAGTAAGGTTGGAAGGTTTGACAATGAGGGAGTCGATTTCATTCAAATCGCTGATGTAGTCGATATCCTCGTTGACCTTATTCATGGACCTCAAGTTGGAATCGATGGATAAATTTAGGAACTTCGATGATCTTTTGATGGAAGACTGCTGTGACTGGAATTTCTCCGTCTCTTCGCCTTCCGATGCTAGCAAGAGGTCTTCCAGCTTCTTGTGGTGAAGATTGAGTCCTCGCGATAGGCTTCTGCTTTGGCTCCTGCTATGGCCCAGACGAGACGAAGTTCTTCCGTGATCCACGCTCTGCTGAACTGGAGTGCTGCGGACGTTTTGCGAACCCTTCGTATTCCGTCTAAATCTTCTTGAACTCCTGTAGTCGTGGGGAAGTGAGTAGTCGTCGTCCATGTCCTCCTCATCATATATGTCGAACTCCTCGTTAGACTCCTCGTTGTCCAAAATCTGAAGATCCTCCTCGATATCGTCAATTCTGTCATTGGTATGGTCCTTCTTGAAGTGGAACGGAGGGGATTTGTTGATTTTCTTCTTGGGATTACTTGTCGAAGGGGGAGCAAGCTCGTCCTTGACGTCGTCAAGGATCAAGCTGTTGAATGACCGCGAAAAGGAGTTGTTGGTGTAGTACTCCAACTGGGAGTTGTTGAACTTGGATGGCAGTTGTGAGGACCGCAGCTGGCGGGCGGACGAGGTGGTGGACCCTATGTTGTGGCTTCTGGAACGAGAGTTGCGTGAGCTGTTGGGCGTAGTGATGGTCTGGTTCATTTCCTGACTGGCGGCCTTTTTTGACGACGGGGTGGTGACGGAGGTTGTGGCAGTATTGGGGGGATGGCCTGGGGAGGTGGATGTGGAGGAGCCGAATGAGCTGGACGAACTGTTGGAGTTGGGGGCTCCCTGGTACGGCCGGGGGTACGACATGGCGGCAATGGGGATTTGGGGGCCAGAAAAGAATCAAATGGGTGGATTACGGCCGCTGGAGGAGAAAGTGCCCCTTTTGTTGTGGAATACGTCAGGAGAGAACTGTCTGGTTGATGGGTTCAACAGGCAGAATCCAGGCCTGGGTCTTCGGAGATGGATGATAACCAATTCTGGCGGGAGTAGAGACGACGTGGACACTGCGACGCTGAAGAATGGGGCCTCCAATGGCGGTGTGGTGGAAAGGAGGTCTTGCTATTCCACTAGTCTGTCAATGTGGGGGGCCTAGTGGGCTGAAACGGTCTGAAACGAAAGAGAGGGGGGGTTGAAAGGACCTGGTGAAAAAGTATTAGATAAGGAGCAAGTGGTGGCCTTGGCTGGATCGATACGTGGGTGGAAGAGTTGTGGTGGTATTGTTTTACAACGCCAAATGTTTTCGTGGTGTTTGTTTTTGTTTGGGAAGGGGGGTTACGTAATGGGCGCGTCGAGAGAGATGGAGGAGGCAGGAGATGGCGGAGGACTGGGGTAGAGGACGGTGGGAAGGGTCTGTGCTATCTTTGTTGCTTTAAATGTGCATAGGACACAAGCCTGTGGTTTGGTGGTGCTGGTGGTGAAATTTGTGCTTTTTTTGGCCTCCAGAAGGTGTAGATATCTGTCCTTGTAGGCAAAAGAGAGGCCACCAAGAAACGCGTTTTGTGCGAGAAAGTGGTGAGAGGGTGCCAGACAGAAATAGTGAGAGATAAGAGCAGTGGACGGGGAATGGCCAAAGAAATGGCCATCTACATTGCACGATGGATCGCCGATGCTGTGAAGCTTCCAATTGTGCTGTATATCGCTTCTAGGACGTTCTGTGCCTACATCCGTCACACTAGGAATGCTGAGGTGGAAGAAATGTCACGTGATGTCCTGTCAAGGCTAGAAAGGTAGTGAAGGTCTCAATGGTAGTAGAGGAACTCTTGGTTGTTTCTGAAGGTTTTGATATTCGAAAATGACAAGCACAGTGGTTTCCGTTCGTGTGTCCCCTTATGTCTCTGTTTTTACCCAATAGATTCGGCATTTTGCACTAAAGAACTAGACGACTCGCGCAGGTCTACCCGACTGCGTAATGATTCCAACTCTATGGTACAATTGTAGATGACACCATAGCCAGAAAATAGCCCAATATCTTGGGAAAGTACATCTGAGAAAATATGAAGGCGTTTATTCTGGGTGAAGCAATGCTTCTGTACCGTGGAAATGATTTCGAGAACTATACGAGAATGTGTCACTCCACCATGCCTCTAGTTCAATTAGCAATTGCCAGAGCAAAAATGAAAGACTGAACTAATATGAGGGCACCAGTTCATTAAATGGAATCGATCTCTTTTATTGCCACGAATTGGCATGTCGAGTCATTGTGCCGATGGCTCTATTCAGCTGGCATATTTTTAATTCCTGGCCCCAGCAAGTTTCACAGTTTGCGTTCTGATAATTAATTTAACCATAGACTAATTGGTTGAAAATGAAGACTCAGAAATCATTCAATGGTGAGCCTAAAGGAAAAATTGAAACTATTTTACCAAGTTGGGGCCTCTCTGGAGAGAATAATATGGTAAAATTAAACAGCCTGTCTAGTGAATTTCGACTATTCTTCGAGAATTTCCATTTGAAATGAAGATGTTATGATAGGGTAAGTCTACTAAAAGCGGAAAGTGGACGGAGCACATGTTGTTTGGAATATTACGTAAAAATAGTTTCCCAAATACGGTTTTTCAAATTTTTTGGAAAACTGTAGAAATGCTTGATTCAGTGTCACCAACGACGTAAAGGGGAATCTGTAACAAATGTCTATTTAAGAGAGAAGAACACCTTTAACGCAATGAGTGATAATCGAACTTGCATTTTCTTGTTAATATTGTTAATTGGTCTTACACTGGTTCGCACATCCAACTGAAAACTGAATGATGCTAAAGCCGAATATTAATTATTCAAATATCATTGAGGGGAACAGGACCCTTATGCATGAATAGGTTGCAGTTGACTGGTTTCAATTCGCTTGGACTTCTTCTTTAGTTGTAATGCTAGGAAGTACAGCAGGCGACTATTTTCACCGATTGAGACTAGTGAATAATTCTAGGTTTTCAAGACATTTCCTTGCATTTAGAGTGTAGTGCTACCTCCATTGATTTGGAGTAGATAACACGGCCATCAAATTATCTAACTGACCAAGTTTGAAGTGTTTCAACGTAGTCAAATTGCGGGGAGGACAAGCTCTGAGTGCTGATATTAATAACTTACCGCAGGATCTGCACTGTACAAATGTGTTTAAAAACTCACATATTTAACTGCGATTTGTCAGTTATACTGGATACGCTCAAAGTCTAGTGACAATCATGGTGGACGTACACAGGACACAAGCTATTACTCATTCAGCGTTATGAATAAAAACATTTCGGCGTTTGTTTAAGCTTTATGAGCAACTCCATCTTGATCTACCCTTTTAAAGTATGTAACGCTAAAGCTTCGTTGCGAAAAAATAGACTGAATTGAGGAATTACATTACCCGATTACTTAGGTTCAAACCTAAATGATACGCCCAATTTTATCGATTTACAAGGGTCCATCTATATGCGTGGATATTGAATGATGCTACCGTATTTCTAATGTTCTAGAATGTGTGGATTTAGTACCGAGAGGCCGGCAAATTACTGAAGTCAAGAAATTTGATTATTTAAACTGCGGTTAAGCAAGAGTTTAGGGCCCACAAAAGAGCCTTGGCTTGTAACTCCTCCGCCTTAATATATTTTGATGAGTGCTCAGTTAGTCTGGGTAAGCGGGCACAACAATTAATATGAGGCATTTTCTTGCAGTATTTAAAAATTAAACTATGTGTCAAATACAGAATCATAATGATCTCTTTTAGCAAAAATGTGGGCGAAAAAATGAAGGCATTGGAAATATGCAAGTCTAAAGCTAATCCCTCTGTGCATTTCCAGAAGCCAAGATTGCTACCAAGCAAAGTTTGAAGTGGTTGGTTAGAAGTAGTTTTGTAGTGTGTACTTGAGTACTTGACTTGAAAATGAAGGAGACACACACTGAGTTTCTGGTCATCTTGCTACCCAAAAAGTTCCACTGTTGTACTCATAACGCAAAGCGTAAATCCGAGCAGTGAACGGAGATAACAACCCAGTAAACACCTTCGAGGTATGACTTAATTCTCAAGGCGAGACCAAACTCTTGATAGACGTCACAAATACAGAGATATCCAAATCAGTGCCAAGTTCTGGCCAAGAGATGGATAGAGTGTACTTGCATCATTTTAGATATCACCCATTGAATATTGGTCGCACAAGAGTTAAATTGGCAGAACTGATACCAATATTTCCATTCTTTTCCGACTGTCAACTTTTAGCTGAAAAAGATCCATTTCACCAACACTATCCACTAGAGGAGGTGGAAGTAATATTGATGATGCAACGAATAGGTCAATGTGAAGATTGGACTCAAGTTTAGGTTTCCGGCCGTTGTATAACTTTTTTAAATTTCGCGCTGATATTTCGTTGGATTTCTAAATCCTAAAAGAGACTTACGAAAATATGTAGTTGTGTTTACATCAATGGAAATAGGGTGCAGAGGGATTAGTGAAGACATCAATGTAGTCCTGAACTACAAAGAACCGTAAGACTTCATGAAACACACTAGCTGCACGGCTTTGTCACAAGTGTGTGGGTTCCGTTTTGCACAAGAAGCCTAGAAAGACTGAGGTTTTTCTACAGTGCATGTGGAAGTGAAATATCGTAATTTAACAAAGAAGTAATTTACACTAGAACAAGAGGCCGGACCAGGTCCGAACTTTATGAGCCCCTGACCATGAAAATTATTTAGGCACCTTATTTCACACTAGAGGGTCGCACCAAGATTGATACAACTTGTGCAGGTCTGGAGTATTGATGCACCGAACTATAGACAATGCCTCGGGCGAACTTGGAGAAGACCAACAAGAGCAAAATACTACAGACAATAGGAAGGTGGTCCCAGGACCCCGGGGTTTGGAAAATGGCTCAGTAACGCATTGCAATGCCTCAGTTGCCTTGTTCTCTGGAATGTGATCGGCTCTCTCAATATTGGGCGTAGAGCTGCAAAACCACATAATGCTTTGAGCAAATAGTGCAAGCATTCCTATTGTTGAGGTAACGGTAGACCATTAATTCGGTTAAGGCGGGATATCGCTGTTTTGTACTTTAGAGAATATTTTAATCAATATTTTTTCATCGGGTTTCGGAAGCGCAAGTTCTACAGAACGAGAGGTTATTTTTTCTGCGAAGACGGGTTTGCTCCGGGCTTCTGGAAGGTTTTGCACCCTTCCGTCTCTCCACATGGCACTATTAGTCGCTTAGCGAGACAGGGATTTATTGTATGACCTAAACTTCTTTCTGAAGAAAAAGCTCGAAGACCACAATTTCAATTTTCATTACTTGGGTTATCTTCAATTTACAAGTGGAACAAAATATTAATAAAATACATAGCAGAAATTCAGACTCAACCAACGTCGTCTCCTTGCATGGAATCCCTCTATTTTATTCTAAAACCAAAGTACCACGGCAGATTCTCCTGTTGCATGTGACTCATCGGCGAGCTTTCGCCTTAAAAGACACATAGAGTTATCGATATCAAGACTGTTAGGAGCTTCTATGCAGAGTCAAGTCTTGGTAAAATGCAAAGAATTCCATAAGAAAAATTTCCTTTGCGTTTGTAGTAAATAATATTTCTGTCGTACTTCCCTAAAATCACTTACTCTTGGTACTATTCAATCCTGAGAGACGGAAAACAAGAATTCTAACCGATAGACTAAAAATACTTTACTATAGATCGCCTTTTGTCCTTCTATATTATCGTTTGCGCTCAGAATGGCTTAGCAATAATCATGCCATCGAACACTTTTGCCTTTCGTATATTCTCGCTTGTAGCGAAAGAAGCTTCATTACAGCTAATTCGGACTAATGCTTCCCACTAACTCGGAGAATAGTACCCCACGAGTTCATACTAAAACATCCCACTAATTGTAGCAATCAGTGACTGTTCCTAAGTCCTCGAGGTAGTTGAAGTTGCCCATTTTATTATTACCTCATCCTCGGTTTAATGCAATAACGAGTTTCTACAAATACAGACCTAACATAATGGAATAGAACAATCACTTGGTTCGGGAGTGTTCCGTTGTATGTACCCACAGCATCGAATTGAGCCCGGTATGCGCAAACAGTAGCCTCTAAGAGCACTTCAATGCCGAGTACCAAAGAACCACAAGAACAATAATGAAACCTGTGAGTGACTGCCTCCTTAACTTCCCCTGTTCACGATCAGGAAATGATCTTTTTCAGATGATTCTATAGATCAATTGAGAAGGCCCTGCAAAATACGTGAAGGGTTTCCGTCCTGTGTGTGTGAATATATTATGCTGCCACAAAGTTAGAATGTGTATATTACTGATTATAAGAGCTCGAATGTGGTATTTGCTGCATGAGACCTCAGGGTTATGTAATGTTGATTGGTCCGCCAAAAAATACGAACACCTGTGCCGTGCCGGGCGGTTAACGGAGCATGTATCTATTATACCGACAGCATATCACAATAGCTTTCTATATGCTGGCTAGTCAGGCACAACGCAAGGGATCCCGAGATTTTTCACATGGGTTTTTGCAATTCTAACATGAGTTGTCTTAGGCTAGTTCATGGATATATGGTAACCACATGAAGACGAAGATTTCCAATTATCTAATTCCAAAATCACACACACACGCTTGCGTATTTGTATTACCTCTCTAATGCCTCTCAATTCAGGGCCCTCTGCTGCGAGCAATGGCGAACTTCCCCGGGGATTTTCATGCATGGTCTATTTCTGTCTATTCGATGGACTAAAATGCTGCATTGGTTACGAGCGCAATGCTTGTGATCGTTCAATATATAAAATTGAAGTCAAGGCAGAGTCAAATCAGAAGGCCATCAGAACCGTCAATTCAGCACACATCTTTCCAAGAGAAAGCATTGGGGAAATCTAACCAGAGATTTCAATGTTTGCAAGTGAACTTAAGAAAGACTATATATTAATCAACAGGGTTCAGTTGTCACTGATGCAGGCCAAGCATTTCTTTTTCGGGAACCGTCGTATTTGTGGTGCATGGAAGATGGAAAATACATAAAATATACTAAAAATTCTGTGGCAGCCAAGCACCGAAATAACACAATAATATGATGAATAATAACCTTCTATGCAGTCTTCATATCTGAGTAGATTGGACCAGGACCAGGCCTCCTGAGTAAACCCAACCATATAAATATACCAGAAGTTTCCTTGATTTTACAGCTATCCCAAGGTAAAACAAAATGAAGGTTTCTGCTTGCGTGGTTGCCTTGAGCTGCATTACTTACACTTTTGCAGCTCAAGTGTCAGGTATATTTACATCACTTGACTCTATTGTTTTCCAAGGAAGAAATAATCAGCCATCCCCTCAAAATCCATACTGGATGGCCAAACTTCTGTGGGCTATGGACAGTGACAAAATAAAGCCTGGAGATACCTTTTCGCTTAATCTTCCATGTGTTTTCAAATTCCAGTCGGATACCAACCTCCTTCAATTGAAGGTTGGCTCCACTATTTACGCTAATTGTGACATGACCACTGCCGAAGATTTCCTTCCAGGTTCAATAGTCGACTGTACTGCTACCGACGCCATTGGACAAGTGGATTCTGTATCAGGTACTGCTAATTTCCCTGTGGTCTGGAATGTTGGTTATTCTGACACCACAAACGATATGGTCTGTGCAAACTATTTCGCAACCAATCCTAAGTCTATTAGTTTTTTCGATGGACCAAACGAACTTAAAACCCCTGTTGTTTTCTTCACCGAGACTCAAGACCCTCACAATTTGCAGTTCAGTGAAAAGGACTACCCAATCACCAACAGAGGAAACTATTTGGCGGTTGCAGGAAAGTGTGACAACGGTTACACTTCGGGTACTTTGGCAATTACTTTCAACACCCCCAAGCAAATTGATTGTACTACTGCATCGGCTTACTTTATTACTGCATTCAACGCCTTCCAATACCCAACCTCTGTGAGTTCTTCGAACTTCGGAAGCACCTTAACCTGTGCCAACAATAAGATCAGTCTTACTTACAATAACATCCCAGCCGGTATTCAACCAGCTATCAAGGTTTTCCTCCCAGACGCTGCTTTAGATGAAGTCACCGTTCACTACACTGATGTTGCCACTTGTGTTGGCGGAAACCCTAGAGATAACAGTGAAAATTTCGTTTGGTCTCCTTCTCCCTCGGGCTCCCCAGGAGGTGATGGAATTGCTGTCGTTGTCACTACTCAAACCTGGACTGGTCCTGGTACTTCAGTTACAACCTTGCCTTTCACTTCGCTGGCTGGTAACACCAAGACGATCGTCGTTGAAATTCCCATCCCCACTAACACCATTACCAGCACCTGGACTGGTGACGGAACTACTAGCACCACCATTACTGCCACCCCAGGAGAAACTGCTACTGTGATTATCGAGGTCCCGCTTAATGCTACTACTATCACAACTCCATGGACTGGAGTCGGCACATCTACTACTACAACCATTGGAACTGACAGTATTAAGACTGTTATTGTTGAAACCCCATACTCAACCACCACCACCACCGTCGAGTGGACTGGAGTTGGAACTAGTACCACCACTGCTACTGGTTCTGACGGTATTAGAACTGTGATCGTTGAGACCCCAATTTCTTACACCACCACCACCGTCGAGTGGACTGGTGTTGGAACTAGTACCACCACTGCTACTGGATCTGACAGTGTTAGAACTGTGATCATTGAGACCCCAATCTCTTACACTACCACCACTGTTGAGTGGACTGGTGTTGGTACCAGTACCACCACTGCTACTGGATCTGACGATGTTAGAACTGTGATTATCGAGACTCCAATCTCTTACACCACTACTACCGTTGAGTGGACCGGAGTTGGTACCAGTACCACCACCGCTACTGGTTCTGATGGAGTTAGAACCGTCATCATTGAGACTCCTATTTCCTTCACTACCACCACTGTTGAGTGGACTGGTGTTGGTACCAGTACTACCACCGCTACTGGTTCCGATGGTGTTCAAACCGTTATCATTGAGACACCAATCTCTTACACCACCACCACCGTCGAGTGGACTGGTGTTGGAACTAGTACCACCACTGCTACTGGATCTGACAGTGTTAGAACTGTGATCATTGAGACCCCAATCTCTTACACTACCACCACTGTTGAGTGGACTGGTGTTGGTACCAGTACCACCACTGCTACTGGATCTGACGATGTTAGAACTGTGATTATCGAGACTCCAATCTCTTACACCACTACTACCGTTGAGTGGACCGGAGTTGGTACCAGTACCACCACCGCTACTGGTTCTGATGGAGTTAGAACCGTCATCATTGAGACTCCTATTTCCTTCACTACCACCACTGTTGAGTGGACTGGTGTTGGTACCAGTACTACCACTGCTACTGGTTCCGATGGTGTTCAAACCGTTATCATCGAGACTCCTATCTCTTACACCACCACCACCGTCGAGTGGACTGGTGTTGGTACCAGTACCACCACTGCTACTGGATCTGACGGTGTCA
>JAKTXI010000018.1:0-233790 GCA_030582475.1 Suhomyces panamericanus
TCACTCTCTCCCATTCTGTCCTATCGAAAGCACCAGTAGCACCCCCGCCTCAAACCCTATCTCACTAACTGACTCCTCCTCTGTTCCCCCATTTCTTCCCACCTATGACCGGTGAACCCGTTTCATTTCTGTTATGATCCCCGCACTGCTCACATCCTCGGTAATTTCACGTGCAGCCAAAGCAACAGTGTGGAGTGGCCAATCTACTGGAAACTATTACTTGTGCCTTGCCTTCTGACAGGATCGGACCTTGCAGCTTTTGATACTGCTTCTTCCTCGTGCCGTGAAGTCGCTTATTTTGATTATCCTTCTCCTTCTTTCATTACGTCTGTTTTCTCCTTAGAACCTCGGTCGTCTCCTGTCCTACCTCACTGCGGTCCACCATGGCCGGCCCTACCCAGAACAAGTTGGCCCTATCGCTCTTGCGGGTCTACCAGTCCAACCGGTCGCTCTTCCTCAATGCCTCCTACATCATCCTCTTGACCGCCGCCTTCAGCAAGGCCACCTACACCAAGGACGACGGCCCCTCCAAGAGCAAGAAAAAGGCCGCCAGCAATGACAAGTCGCCCAGCAAGTCGCCCAAGTTGTCCAAGGAATCGTTCCTCAAGCTCATGAAAGCCACCATCCCCTCGTGGAAAGACTCGTCCTTGTACTACTTGCTCTCCCACTTGGTGTTGTTGGTCATCCGTGCCGTCATCACCATCAAGGTGGCCAACCTCGACGGTATGTTGGTCAGCGCCTTGGTGTCCAAGCGCCTCAAGCGCTTCTCCAAGTTGTTGGCCTACTGGATGCTCATCGGCGTGCCCGCCGCCTTTGTCAACGCCTTGTTGACCTGGACCAGAGAGCGCTTGAGCAGAGCCATCAGAAGAAACCTCGACAACAACATCCTGGAGGACTACCTTCCCGACAACCTCGACGCCAACTACTACTCCTTGATCCACTTGTCGGACAACACCATCGCCGACCCCAACCAGAGAATCACCACCGACGTGGCCCGTCTTGCCTACGCCTTGAGTAACTTGCCTGGCCAGTTGCTCAAGCCCACCTTGGATCTTCTTTTGTGTGCCCAAGAGTTGAGTAGAAGTGGTGTGGGTAACGGAGAAGGTACCTTGGCCCTCGGCTTGTTGGCCCATTTCTCCACCATGATTCTCAGATTCTTCTCCCCTCCATTCGCCAAGTTGGCTGCTGAAAAGGCCAACTTGGAAGGACAGTTGAGATCGTCCCACTCCAAGATCGTCATGAACACCGAAGAAATCGCCCTCTTGAGAGGACACAACAAGGAGTTGGACTACATCGACTACTGCTACTACAACTTGGAGAGATTCCTCAAGAATGAATTCTGGAAGAAGGCTATTCACGAGATCGCCCAGACTTTCATCGTTAAGTATTTGTGGGGTGCTGCTGGTTTGGTGTTGTGTTCTGCCCCAGTCTTCATTCTGAAATACATGGGTGAACAACCAAACCCCGACCATGCTGGTGGCTTTATTACCAACAGAAGATTATTAATGAATGCATCGGATTCTTTGGATAGATTGATCTACTCCAGAAGATATATCTTACAGGTTGTTGGACACGCGGCTAGAGTGTCTGACTTCAAGAATGTGTTAGATGGATTGAAGAACAAGTCCATTCAAAGCAAGAATGTTACCATTAACAACGAGTGCATCAACTTCAAGCATGTGAGACTTCTCACTCCTGCTGATGTTACCTTGATCGAGGATTTGAACTTCTCCATCTCTTCCGGTGACCACTTGCTCATTGCTGGTCCTAATGGTTCGGGTAAGTCATCATTGTTCAGAATCTTGGGTGGCCTTTGGCCATGCAAGCATGGGGAAATTAGCATTCCCGATTCGAAGAATGTGTTTTACTTGCCACAAAGAGCCTACATGTGCAAGGGTTCATTGAAGGAACAAATCATCTACCCTCATAGCATTGCCCAGTACAAGGAGCAAACTAAGAAGGATGAGGATTTGAAGGATATCTTGAAGCTCTTGAAACTTGAAGATTACGCTGACAGTCTCGACCAGGTCAAGAACTGGAACGAAGAGTTGTCTACTGGTGCCCAACAACGCTTAGCTATGGCTAGATTGTTCTACCACGAACCAAAGTTTGCTGTTTTGGACGAATGTACCTCTGCTGTATCCCCAGATATGGAACAATTCATGTATGAGCATGCTCAGAGTTTAGGCATCACTGTGTTGTCTGTGGCACACAGATCTGCCCTCTGGCATTTCCACAAATATTTATTAAAGTTTGACGGTAAGGGTAACTACTACTTCGGAAAGTTGGATGCGGAAAGACGTCTCAAATTCGAGCAAGAAAGATTATTCTTGGAGAAGAACTTGAGAGACTTGCCATCCTTGAAGGAGAAATTGTCTGAATTACAGAGGGTTTCAAAGGCCCAGCACCAGAAACATATCAAAGCGTGAAACTTATTTATTATACACTAAAAATTCTATTATTAATCCTGTATTGTAATCTAGGGGTGTCCGTGGTTTGATCCGGGCCAAGCAGAAATCTTTTCTGGTCCTGGTGGTGTTGAGCCTCTGCTAATTGTTGAATCGTCTAGTAACTCAACAATATTTCCAGATGATTCTGCAAGGGTATCGATTTGTTTTAATAATTCTGTCTTTTGGGTTCCTTCTGGTAAGTCTGCTGTATCCTTGCGGACCTTGGCAAGTTTTTCCTCTACCACTTCTTCTAAGCTTTTTATAAGGCGGTCACCAAAATTGGCATCAATTGGCAAGTTATTGTAGATTTTCTTTTGCAATGTTTTGATGACCTTTAAATTCCCAATTAAATTGAGATTGTATGTGAATGGGTCTATTTGGATAGATGTGTTGTTTGATTTTGAGGGTGGATTAAGAAGAAGCAATGCAGCATAGTACAACATGATGTGTATGTGAACTGGAACATATTTTAAGTTATCCAAAATATCATTATCGTTAATGACCAAATTGAGGACTGTCTGTGCTGCATTCACGGCGATATTAGCATTAACAATTGCTTCATCTTCTGTAAGAAGTCCTTTATTCGAGATAAATTCGTCATCATTCAGTTCGTCTTCACTTTCACTCTCATCCGAATCTGATGAATTAACAGCGACGTGAGGTTTGCTGGTTATGGCAGCTTTGGGGGGTGCAAATCCTGTCATATTGTCTGCATTATTCCACTTGGGCAACATTTTGTCTGGATTAATATGAAGTTGTCTTACAGACTTGGAGTTGATATGCATCTTGGCAAAATTGTAGTAGATCAAAGTGGACTTTGAAGACCAAACAGCACCGTTATTACTTGGTGCTAAAAGAACAGTCCAGGAAACCATCCATTTATCCAATTCCAAGTTACTTTTCGAAGGAATTCCGAAAGAAGAAGGCACCAACAAGTCCCATGCATTTCCCTTGAATGCTTCATTCAATGCCTGGTTATATTCCACTTGCGAAACCAATCTCATATCCGCATTAAGATTACTCTTTCTCTTTTCCTCTTCATTTTGGACGCTCGACTCCCTTTCTTTGGTATGTTTTTCACTTCCAATTGCTTCGTTAGCTGAATTCGATGGTTTCATGTCGATCGATTTTGTAGGTAAAAGAATCTTCTTACTATGGATCAACGAATATTCCTGAGAGTTGACCAACGGTTGGCGATTTAAGGTTAAACTTTGTTGGCCATCTAAAACATAAAGCAAGTACCAAAGCTTTAACTTATCTTTGCTGGAAGTGTAGGGGTTGTTCAAACCATACTCTTTAGCCAATTGAAGTGCCAAACCAGTAAACATCTGAGAATCGGTGAGCCAGAAACTGCACAATATCAACGCCACAATCGTGTTAAATCCTTGCTCTTCATTTTTGGGTTTCCCGCTATAAAGTAGGGAAGTGCATAAATCTTGTAAGTGCAACTTCAAAGTGTCGGATTTGCCTGAAAGTGTTGGATGGTGAATGGATGCAATAGTAGATATGGCACAAACAAGTACTGGACTGGAGTCCCAAATCAAGTCGACGGAAAATTTTGAAATTTCGAATCCAAAGAGCTGTTGAGAAATATTGGCATCAAAGAAGTTGAATAGTTCCTTTGCCTCGTCTTTGGATAGGAGAGTATCGCGGAAATCTGCCATGCCAGGTGAAGATTCTTTTCCGTTATCTAATTTTATTCGTTTCACGGTCGGTTCGGGAGATTGGGGATAACTGTCAATGGACTTTCTTATCTCGGGAGTAGATGTACTGGAATCTGAAAAATGTCTCTGATACGGAGGTATTTGTGCAGGTGGAATCACATTGCCCTGGTAAGGATTTTGGTGGTCCATTAAGGAATATTCTTCTCTCTGGACGAATCCAGGATGCAGTATCGAATGCTTTGGTCCAGGATGTTGCACCTGAGAGTTTTGTCTGCTGTAATAGGCGTATCTTTGCTGTTCCATGAGCATCTGCTGATTCGATTTCATGATATCCACTAAATCGCTGAATTTGTCGTGTAACGAATTGAACTTATTTTCCATCTGTGCTTTCCACTGGTTTTCTATCTCTGAGTGGTGGTTGGGCACAATAATGCTGTGTATGCCAGAATGGTGGGACGGTATTCCTGGAGGCATGCTGGGAACGGTAGGTACACTATTTGGCGTGGGAATCGGTGGGATGGTGTTGGTGATGGCTGGGTTTTGTGCAACGGCCGAGGGTATCACGTAGGGTTGTCTGGTCGGCACATGTGGAGTGGGTTGGATGGGATTTAAAGTGGGAAATTGTATTTCGTTTTCATTTGTAGAAGCCGGGTTTCCAAGACCGCCTTGACTGAGCAGGGGGAGCTTTAGCGAGGGAAGCTTAGGCACGAATTGGCAGCTGACGGCCTGGCCTGTTCTGAGGCATCTTTCACACGGAAGAGACGAGGTGTAGATGCACTTGACTTTGGACTTCTTGCAATTGGAACATGGCTTTGTTCGCTTTTCCTTTGCCATTTTTGACAGCAAAGGGGTGTGGAGAATAGTTTTGAACCTCTTGTCTGCACACTTTGTACCTAAACACGGCAGTAAACGGGTACTTGTCTGGATGGAACCTGGTTTATTCAAGTGGTTAAAAAATGTAACTTGATCCCAACCTGCAGAAACCTAAAACGCTGCCTGTGCACTTTGCAGGTTGCCCCCATACCTTGACTACCGAGGATACAGTACATGCTCCACAACCAAAGGGTCCATCTACTTCTTCCACCATGTCTACAAAGTCCAAGATCAAGAACTTTTTCGGGGCCAATCGTATATACGCAGTTTCCGGTGCTTCTTCCAACACCTCCAAGTTCGGGTTCAAGATCTTGCTGTGGTACGTTTCACATGGACTACCTGTGATTCCCATCAACCCCAAAGAGCAGGAGATACTTGGACAACCCGTTTCCAACAAGCTCATCCCAGTTCTTGAGGCGGTCAAGAAGCAGGAAAACATCAACGGCCGCTCGTTGGCCAAAACGGACGGCATCAGCATCTCGTTCTTGACTGCCCCCAATGTCACCGCCATCACCTTGAAGGAAATCGCCACCGTCCCGGACTACAAGACCATTGTCAAGGGCTTGTGGTTACAGCCCGGAAGCTACGACCAAGTGGTGTTGGATCTCGTTGATCAGATCGGTTTGGAAAACGTGGTGATTCAAGAGGATGAATGTATTTTGGTTCGAGGCGAAGAAGGTATGTATAGTGCCAATTTGTAATAACTTCAGGCTCTTCGGCAGGGTGTCGTGAATGCCGCAACAATGTATAACTCGTGGATAGGTCAATCGAGCATCCTCCTTATGTATCCGCCCCAACTCTCGTTTCCTTCTGTGGTGTAGTTCGTTTTGGCCAGCCCTTTGCCCACCTCGATCGTGTAGGGAAACGGCAGACTTTCTAGTGACGTTATGGGGGGTATGTGAGATTTGTGTGTGTCCACAATATGTATGATTTTATGTAGGTTTTCCTCGAAACTGCGGATAGACAAGGTGATATTGGGGTTCCAGTCCGGCTGGTCGATTCGGCTGGGCTTGGCCTTGGAGCTAGATGGCGAGGAGATGGGGAGACACTCCACCGAGATGATCCACGACTCCCACAACTTCAAGTCCTCTGAGCTTTCCGACTTGCCAAACCACCCTGATTTCTTGCTCTTGCCGGTTTTCTTATCAAGAAACTGGATTATGACATGACCCTTGCTTGTGGATGGATCATTGGGATCGAACTGGAGCTTGATTAGCTGGTTGACACGCTCGTCGATAAGCGTGTCCAATTCGGGCATGTCATCTGCCATGGTGTAGGTCACATCCAAAAAGTCGTTGGTGATGGGCACAATTGGCCCAAATAGCCTATTGAAGTAGATACTCCATATTATGCCTAACGGTTAGTCGCCTCGTCCAGGAACCGCCATACTGCCACAACCATGTGGCCATGGTCAAATCAAAACGTACCTTTCAACGACTCTCTTACAACGGATCGTTCTGCTGTTAGGAATAGCGTGTACTCCATAACGTAGGGGTGTAGCGCCGTTAAGTGTGTGCCACCAATGTTAGGTGTGTGAAAATGAGTGATGCGGATATATCACGTGTGCTTGTCGTAAGCTGCAGTATTGGTGATAGCTTGATTAAGAAGCGTTAGATCACCCTTGTTTGTAATTGTGAGAATATTATGCTTGTGAGTGCGATTAGATGGGCTTATAGTGCTCCGTTATCGGCAGGTATTTTTTGGGATATAATCCAATTAAATCAAATCAGTCCAACATTACTAGTCTCAATCTCAATCCAATAGTTATATGTTATAGTGTAGGTGCCTATTCTTTCTTCTGGGATTGGGCATCTTGCTGGATAAGCTTTTCTAGCTTGGTCATTGCGTCCGGAAACACCGTCTCGTGTAGTTGGGCCAACTCTTCTGGGTTGAATCTACCAAGTACGTACTTCACCACGTCAGAGCCCCGGTCTGGCCGTCCTACCCCGATCGCCACCTTCGTGTAATCATTGGCAACATACGAATTGATGGATTTGAGTCCATTGTGGCCCCTGGGACTGGTTCCGGGCTTTCGTATCTGGACTTTGCCCATGTTAACCTGGAGGTCATCGTAAATAATAATTGAAGCTGGCCCATGCTTCTTGTAATGTTTGGCTATCGGACGACCCTGAAGGTTCATGAATGAGTTGGATGACTTGAAAAGCACAACATCCGGGTATTTGGAGGATCTAAAATAGTCACCGTCGGGTGTCAAGTGATCAGCCCAGACACTGGTTAGATAGTCGAAAAAGCTGTGTCCCACATTGTGACGAGTATTCTTGTATTCCGGTTCTGGGTTGCCAATTGATGCTATGAAGAGGCCTCTCCTAGATCCCAACTGTTTCGGTATGGGAACGTAGAACGACCTGACTAGGTGTTTCAAGAACATGATGAGGTGAAAAGTTGATGACTCCAAAAAAGGAAAGTACTATTTCGCAGTATTGTGCACTCAATTGCAAATCTTGAATTTACGACCATAAAATGAAATGAATTATATTAGCATTATTCGGTGAATGCAGCTGATTGGGGGCTGTCTCTTGCAGTTGATCACCAGTGTCATAATATGGCAAAGAAGTACATATTTTAGGCTGTTTGAACCATTTCATTCAGCAAAATTAGCATATACTTGTACATAATGACAACGAAAAGGAATTTGTTCTAGAATTCTGATGTTGTAGGAACATTTCCTGGAATTAATTCAATAAACTTGTATCCTCCTTATTGGTTTCAATTACTTGCGTACAAATTGGGGGTCAATTTTGTCTGCGACTATTTGCAAACTTCTCCCAGTTGCAACTTTCACTAAAGCAATAGCGCTCATGAAGAACGTGGAAATCAAATCGGGAGCCGTGCAATTCAACACATTAAAGATAATCTCCAAAAAATTGCTACATAAAGCAAGATCGAGCACCACAACAATAGATGAGCAGTACCAGATTTTGGTAGATGTTTTCAATAATTATGAGATCAATATAAAGAAATTAATCAACTCCCTTCAATTTCTTAAAGCATCTACTTCTGATGGCTTTATTTCTTGCAATTATATTGCTAGTCTTCTGGCAATATTAATGGAACCAAATGCCAATCAAAAGGACTACCATGAAAGATATCGGGAATGGCTGAACTCAATTGTATATCGTGAAGAGATGAAAAATACGGCACTCAAAGTAAATAAAAATTGCAGTGAACTATACAATTTTGTTCATAAAAGACTCGGGCAATTATTGTCGATGATGAAGATCATTCGTGGAGGATTTTCGAGAAGAAGCGCTTTTCTTCGAGAGCACGATATAATATTCATTGATCTTGAACAACTATTAGTTATTCAGACAAGTCGATCCTTGACCGTGAAAGAAGTCTCACGGGCATATCATCTTGAGCGGAAACTTGCTAGAAGTAAAGCTAAATATGATAAAATTAATGAACTAATAAAGAAAGAGTTGCCCATCTTTTTTCAAATGACTTACTCTATTTTGGATAATCTCAAAATCCTCATTTTCTTGGCCCAATGGAATTCTAGCTTCGACAATATCAATAATAAAATTAACCAAATCTACTCTGAGTCACCATTGCTTCCAAAATTCCCTGCAAAATCCAATATCGAAGCTTCTAAGATCTCGAACAATATTTATGTTGCAAAATTCCAATTCAGTCCTGAACAAGCTGGTGATTTGGAGTTTTCTGTAGGTGATATTATTCAAGTGCAATCTAAATTGGGCAACTGGTGGAAAGGCCATGCTAATGGAAAGAGTGGCAACTTTCCCAGTAATTATGTTGAGTCATTGCAGAATAAAGCGAAGCCCAAATCAATTTCATAAATCAATTTTTATTACAGTAACGTAACCAGTAGGTTTCGTGTATTGACAAATCATTCAACATTACTATGCAAAGGGTGTTTAATCACAATTTTTGTGATTCTATAGAGCTAATCTTCAAACTCGCGAATGAGTTTTGATCGGTATCTTTGAATGCATCCACCAGAACAAAATTGCCTCTTAAAAGGCACTTCCGAATTTTTTAAGAAATTCCACCATTCAATTACTTCAGCAAATGGTTCAACCACAAAGTTATCACACTCGCTGCAGGTTGCATAGTACTTTCCCATGGTAATTGCCAGTACTATAAGATTATGATAAATTTTGGGGGTATTTTTCTTCCATAACTTTGTTTCTTGATATGAAACGTCGTACTTCGCAATCTTATTTAAGCAGAAGCACTTTAATGAAGGCACAGACGTTTTTATCTTTGATTCTGGAACAAAGTATTTTACTTGTGAAACATGGGTGAATTGCTTCTCTTGATTCATCGTCGTTGTCGTGATTGGAATTGCATCGTCGGGAATCTTTATGAAAGGATTGGGTCCAGCCCGGAATATCTGTAACTTAGGAAGATCAAGTATTTGATACGGTAAAAACTCCAATTTGTTTGACCCCAATGATAAATCGACTAAATTTTCAAGCTTCTTAATGGAAGGGGGTATTCTAATTATGTTATTTTTTCTTAATCCTAGAACATTCAATTTAGTAAATTTGAACAAAGACGGGGGCAATTCCTTTAATTTATTTCCCGTCAAGTACAATTGATATGATACTGGTTCCTCATTCCCAAATACCACGAGATTATTCAAGTCCTTAATTTCATCGGGAACATTGTACAAGTTCATATTTTCCAAATTGAGGTTAGTGTAGATTTCCTCAAAAGATTGAAGAATATATTCTCTAGCTTTATTGAAGGACAATTGTTTTTGCTCTTCATAATCATGGTCCGCCGATGATGAGGGCAATTCATTTACGCTAGGATTCTTAAACCGGTTGAAATGGTCAATTCCAAAATCAGCGTCCGAACTGTAATGCGATTTTAGGGCCTTTTGGGGGGAGTATGTTTGAGACAAGCTGACATGTCGACCTTCCGGCTTCAAAAATTCTACCTCACTGGGAAAATCATCGATTCTGTCATGTTCGGAACCCCGGTCATGTAGATTCCGCTTGGGAGAGTCGGGCAAACCATAGTTCTGGGTTGTATCGGTCGTAATATCAAACTCAGACATCAAGTTTTCTTCCAATGGTGGACTGCTTGGAGGCAACATGTATGAATTGGCAATATCACTTTGGGTTTCATTCTCATCATCGATAACAGTGGGGTCACTTCCAAAGTCCATATCCCTTCTTTTCACATCGTCCTTTTCGTTGAAACTTTCACCCATCTTACGCTTCAACGTAGGGACAAAACTCAACACGGGCTGCTTTCTCGTCTTAGGAGTCCGGGTGTGATATTGGCTACTTGCATTTTTATCAATGGTGTTTCTGTCACGAGGAGAAGTGTTGAGTGGTAAGTTATCATTGTATGCCAAGCTTGAGTAAGCAAAGGGGAGCAAAGGGTTTCCCTTCTCCATTTCAGATACCACTAATGGTAAAGCACTTTTGATACCACTTGGATGAGAATCCCTAACAATAGTGGATCTAAAAAACGCGTCTCTCCTAAATCAAAATATTGTTACAGGACGGTGCACTACTTTGCTTGCAAAGACCGAGAGATAAGTGGATTAATAATATGATTAGTCACTAATGCAGGCAATATGGTTGCTCTCCTTAAAGCTAATTGGCAAATATGCACCTTAAAGTTCCTGCTTTCTTTTATGGTCAAAATCTGCTTGAACTGTAGCGGGTCAATTGGAAGTCAAAAAAGAAGGAGCAAAAAGAGGTCGTACCCGGATTCGAACCGGGGTTGTTCGGATCAAAACCGAAAGTGATAACCACTACACTATACAACCTTAACTTCGAACACGAAATATTCGTGAACAACCTCTTCTGCTTACACCTATGAAAAGGTATGAAATGGAAGACTTTGCAGTGAAGGCACCAGAAACGACATCTTGTGATATTGCCAATCATTTCAGCCTAGGGTGGAAATAGCCACTTGATTTTGGACATACGTCATACGTGGAGCTTTCCTCCCCTGAATCAGGACCTGTCAGAGAATTCAAAATTTTAGAAAAAGTGCGTTTTACGTCAGATTTAGAAATTTGTACACATCAAATTATCCTCTCTTACACTTCTGCATGTGTTTCCTGAGCTGAGACCACATTCCCGAAGCAATCATAAGAGATGTGCCAACATTTGCACTTGGGATTGAGTTTTCGTAAAGCTTAATCATATCGGAGAATGCGCACTATAGAATACTAAACAGAGATTTTGAACCTTAGCAAGTTCTAGCAACATCCCAGCAAGGAGGCGATCACTAGATTAGGGTATAGAGCGGATATAGTTCCGGTAGTGATCGGTGTACTATTGTTGGTTCTGTTTCCTTAGCTACAAAATTTAGCGCCCCGATATGACAGGGTCTCTGTCTATTGTGTATGATGTAATCTTTCGGCCAATGAAACCAATCAGGCGGTGCATGGCGGAATGAAACATTTATCGGCAGAGAACAATTGTTGGACACGGGAGAACCCACTTCAACGGGCCACATGGCACAAAAGAGACCTGCGCTGGCATGGCGGTCGCATTAGCGTCTGTAACATCCATAATTTTTAGAAGACCTGCGACACATGATGTCAGAAGACAACTTTACATGGCAGGAGAGAACGGAACCACATGTTATTATTCCTCGACCCTCGACTATTCCTTTTTGCATACCGAGTTTCACCCCACTGTCAACACGGGGTGGGCACAGCCTCGCGCCATACTGCTTCAGGCTTGAATGCTGAGTGTGTGTAGGGCACCTGGGAAAGATACACCTCCGCCAATATGGCTCAATCTACTTTGTGTAGAAAAGACAGGGCTCATCGTTCTACTCGAAGAAAAAGCCTTGCACACCCCGAGGCTCATTTTGTCTTCGAAGGAAATTTTAATCTTGTAGCTGTGGCCAACAATTCCAAGTAGGAATCCGGGGGTCGAGTCAGAAGAAAGTCTACCCGGCCAATAGGGATTGGGATGCACCAAAGCGGCAACCGTGGCGGAAAGGGGACGGCAAACGGGGGACAGGCTCGGAAGTACCCTGGTGTTGGTTATGCAAAGTGTTACCCACCTCTGCGTGGGCTCACAACAAAACGCAAATGTTGGTGAACGAATTTGGTCCACTTGAAACCCAAATCATCCAGCGATAGTTTCAGGTGACATTCCCATCGGAAGAAATGGCCATTTGTTCAAGGTGTCTGTGCAAACGGGCGAAGACAGTTGATCATGCGACCGAACAATCGGCCTGTCGGGATTGGCGTTTGCGGTGAGCAAGTCAGTCGCCGAAGAAGACCATCGAAAACTGGTCTCTGCTTTATGCCCACCCGCAGTCTCGTTTGCCAAAACAGGATCAACGGTGTACTAGCTCAGGGGTTTACCGACGGCCACGTCAAAACGTACCTTTTCTCGCAGTCTCCGGTTAAAACTAGCTCGTCCTAATGATCTCATTGCACCCCACATTGTGGGAATATTTAGCTTGACGAAGCATAGCCACGCCCGCAGTTTGAGAAACGTAAACACATGTCGAACTTTGGCGTTATTTTCACACGTCATGGTGCATGGCCCGAGCGCGCACGACTTTCTGCTACGCTTTTTAGTACAAAGAATTCCCCTTACATTGTTAGCCGCGACAATCATGCGCTAACCGGTGGGTGCCTGAATTTTGAAGCGGTTAGAAGCGTGGCTCAATCGCTGAATCCCCGTGTGGATACTTCTCTGTATTGTGATATAAAAGAGAGGCAAAATCCTCCGGTTTTTTGCATAGTTCGTATCAACCTCCTCGCAAATGTCTGATTTATTAGTGGATTCCAGCGCCAGCCACGTCTCCTTGGCCACTCCCTCGCTCACCAGCTTAGAAGTGGTGTCCTCGGTGGGCCCCAAAAGCATCAACAACTTCGGTGCCTCGAGTCTCCTCGTGCAGAACGAAGGCGCCAGCACCCAGGTGGGTCTGTTCAGCGAAGCGTCCGACCTCCACACATTGACGTTACTTTCGACGTCCACAACTGGCGGCAACAAGGCCGCCAAGTCCCTGGCTGCCACACACTCGTCGTCGGCCGCAAACTCGATATCTAGCTCAGGAGCCAACGGCCTTTCCAAATTGACTTTGGTTGTGGGGTCCGTGTTTGTTTGCACCTTCTTTGCTGCCTTGTGAAGGCTTTATTTATGACTAACGATCTCACGAAATGGACACCCTACGAGCTTAAGGATTAAGCCGTAGTATCGGGCACCCCCTGGACGGGGTGCCCTTAGGATGGAACGGGCATAATACCTCAGTCTAAATGTTCCAACATGCATACCTGCCCGCATTCCAGTCTCCGACTCCACGCCATCTGACCAGATTTACTGACTGTGTTTAGAAGAAGTACACGAAGATTCGGATAAAGAATGTAGTACAAGAACAGTTGATGCTCTATTGTTTCCCCGCGCTCGTAATCACGGCGTGTCTCACCTGGAGAATGTTCATGCATGCATAATGCCATCATAGAAACCGACAATAGATGCATTGTGAACGATTGGAAAGATTGGGGGAAATCTTGGTGCCTGAGCTATTGTTCTTAGATGGTGTAGAGGCGCGCTTTCTTCAATCGAATTCTTCCCGATACAGCGAGGTAATAGCGTGGATATGTGGTCTAAAGATCACGTATCCGTGGAAATGGTCCAGCATTGTTAGTCGCACTGTATAGTAGTGATGCTGAACATAATCCGGAACTCTAATGAGACTCTAATCCGAGACTCTAATCCGAAACTCTAATCCGAGACTCAAATCCGAAACTCTAATCCTACACTACGGTTCTTTACTCAAACCTACACTCTAGTCCTACATATCCAATCTTTTGCTTCAAGCATAATACACAACCTTATTGGTATCCCTGTCCAATTGACTTCAGTTTATTCCTACTTTCAGAACATGCATCCTTATAAGAATCCGTGTCGCGCCGCATGTCTCATAAATAATGAATAATGTATTTTGTATATTAATCTACTTGGGCTAATCGAAATTTACGGGGTTATTTTCTTGCCAGAACTCGAAGGTAGCACGGTAGAAACGGACTCCCATGCCTACATCCTTGAAGCCAACAATACTTCTGGGGTTGTGCATGGCCAAAATGGGGATCCCCACATCGATAATCGCCGCAGCTCCGTTAATGCCTCTTCTGCTTGAACTCATAATGGGACCGATCGTGCCTCCCAGCCTTCCGTCATTTCGAATATGGAAAGTCTGGAGCTTGATTCCGGGTAAATGCTGGAAGATACGTTGTAAAAACTCCACCCCACTTGCATCGGTTAGCACGTGTTGCAGGACATCGATCTTGACCGACGGACCCGTATTGGGCAAAGGGTAATGTCCATCCAAGTACAGGTCCTTGTAGTTAGGGTTCATAGTGTGAGTAACGTCTGATGACAATAAGACTGTGTGGCTCATGAGTTGAGCCATTTTCTCCTTAGGACTATTTGTGTTGGTACTAGCAACGATCAGAGTTAATGTGTCACGCAAGAAACCTCCTCCAGCTCCAGTTGTAGAAGCACTGCCAACCTCTTCGTGGTTAGCCAAATACACACCAACAAGTCCGTCGTAGTCCTCAATATTCTTATCCAAATAGAAGTTCTTGCTGAACTCGAGCAATGCATACACAGCATCAAAGGAACAGAGCTTGTCGTCCAAATTTGAAGCATAAATGAACTCGTGTGATAAACCTCCCCGACTAGCACCCTGGACATTGAATAAGTCTAAATCAGCATCGATCACATTTGATAGACTGGTATCGGCAAGTATTGCAATTAGACGGAGAAGTTCAAGGGGGTGAACACCATATAAGGGTGCACTGCGCTCCTCTTCCGTTGGTTCGGGCTCGTCGTTTCCGTGGCCAACAATAGGCACTGCCTGTGTTTGAAGGTTTGGAGTCAAGCTGATTCCGAAATGCGCAGCAATAGATGGAATGATAGCGATTGGCTTCGTGCCCGTGGAAATCAATTTGCGTTGGATCTTTCCATCTGGACCCTTGACCAAGACAGCACCAGCGAGTCCCAAATCTCTATCCAACAAACTCTCTTTTTTACCTCCTGAATAAGGCGATACGCCAAGACGTTCATAGCCGTCGGTTTTGCTCTTGACCAGGCCCCTTGGATTGACTTTCAATGCAACAGAATCGACATGCGTTCCGATAAAACAACTTCCGTTGATGGGCTTCCACTTGCCACCAAGCACAAATGCCACCACGGTCAAATCGTCCTTAACGACGTAGTAGAATCCGGGCTTGGAGTAATCCACGGACTTCCTATCTGTGTGACCGATGAAACCATTGTTATCTAAGACAGACTTGACCCGATTGATGAAATGGTACGTTGTAGGCGAGTAGTTCATGAATTCCATGAACTTCTCTCCATAGGCCTCGTAGTAAGCCTCGAAGTCAACGCCAGGCTGACCCTCGTTCTTTATCTCGTTTTCAAGCTTGGACTTTGGAGTGGCTTCTTTGGATGCTGGTGTGACGTTTGCATTGGACATGGACATTTTGGGGACCTTGTAGATGTAGGAGCCATCAAGTGGGTTCAAAGTGGTGGCCTCGCTCAATTGTCTCACATTCAGGGAGTTGGGGTCAACCCCAGATTCACTATCTGTCTCGACCTCTTCTTCGCCGTTTTCGTCTTCGGTGGAAATATCGTCTTCGTCGTCTGTGCCATTGATGGCGAGCCAATCGTCATCGGTGGACATAATGGCTTCTCTTTCCAAAAGTGCAAGCGCTTCCTTGGCTACTTCGCTGTTCCTCAAGTTCATCAGAGTACTGTGCCAGAATGCAGTTATACGCCCTTAGTGTATGGCAATATTGGAGGGTAGAAGTCAGGCAATAATACGCTCTTCGAATTGCAAGCAGAAAGTCAACCCGAATGAAATTCTTGACACGAAAGTGCTGGAATAGTAATAGACTGTGGCTGGCGCTTCTGGAACTGCGGAATTTCCTTAGACTATCGCACGGCACAAAAGATTGACTCGAACAGCGTTTCTAGATACAGGAGATTAGTAAGAGGGCCCCCCAGCCTTCATTTCGAGTCAATCCGCAGGATACTTCCATGTGAAAGAAAGGCGAATGATATGGATTTGGTGAAGGCTTTGTCCTCGACCTAAGCGCTTCTACGGCTAGTTTCACTTATTCGACTGTCTTGCAAGTGTCAACCCCAACACGTGACTGAGAACGTGACCAAACACAACGCGTGTAGTATTACTTTAATCCACATCAACTGTCAATAGTCTGTCATGAATGCTTCTACCATATCGGTGCATTGGCACAACGACAGTCAGCCCATATATTCGGTAGATTTCCAAAATAGTACCGATACGGTTTCCCGCCGTTTGGTCACTGGTGGAGGTGACAACAACATCAGAATCTGGAACGTCAAAACTGCAGCTGCCTCTTCAGATTCTTCAGATTCAACATCAATAGAATACCTCAGTACTCTTCGAAAGCACACCCAGGCCGTGAATGTGGTGCGATTCAACCCTACAGGTGAAATTTTGGCCAGTGCTGGAGATGACGGAACGTTAATCTTGTGGAAGCGTTCCGATACAATCATCAAAGATTTCGAAAACGACGACAACGACGAAGATATCAAGGAAAGCTGGCAAACAGTATTGCAGCTCAGATCATCCACAGGCGAAATAAATGATATTTCGTGGTCCCCCGATTCCCGGTACATTATTACTGGCTCCATGGACAATACATTGAGAATCTTTCACATTGAAATCGACCCCGTCAGCAAAAAGTTTAGCGGAAATTTGGTAGAGTCTTTGAAAAATCATACTCATTATATCCAAGGAGTCTTCTGGGACCCACTCAACGAATTTGTTGCAACACAGAGTGCAGATAGGTCTGTTATTATCTACAAGATTTCCACAAACAATTCGAAAGTCAACTTGACCATACTCAGCAAACTCTCAAGACACGAAAATCAGTTCATGTACCACTCAGAAACGCTCCAGTCCTTCTTTAGAAGATTGAACTTTTCTCCAGATGGTTCGTTCTTGATAACTCCAGCTGGAATGTGGCAAGATCGCGCTCCCAATATACCATCATCTAAAGCGGACAATGAAGATATATCAAACGAAAAATCAGAAGGCGCAACTATAAATACGGCATTTGTCTTCACAAGAGCCAGCATGGCAACATCTCCAATCTTGAAGCTTACAGGATTAAGCAAACCCGCAATTGCAACTGCTTTCAATCCCAAGTATTACAAAGTGAATCCAAATGAGAATTCCATAACTACACTCCCATACAAAATGATATTTGCTCTTGCAACGCAAGACTCTGTCATCATATATGGTACTGACACATTCCAGCCTTTGGGGTATGTCGGAAACTTGCATTATTCATCCATTACAGACTTGACATGGGATTTAGATGGCCAAAAAATCATCATCAGTTCCACTGACGGTTTTTGCTCCATTATTAAGTTTGATGAAGGCGTATTTGGTGAAGAGTATACCGATGTGATAGGCAATAGAATCAATTCTCAAACACCAGAAACAGCTACTTCAAATACAATGAAGTCCACTTCACCCATCCCTGCCAAGCCTAATGAAACTAAAGTACAGCCCAAACAAGCGCCAACCATAGTCGAACTATTCCAAGGAAAGGAAAAGAAGCGGATTGCCCCAACTTTAGTATTGGATTGAAGATTTGGTTTCTTCAACTTCAAGCTTATGTATTATATAATTGTAATGATATCACAAATTTATTTCGTTCTTCAATTGTGCCTCCAATCTTCTTCTTGCGGCTTTGATCATCTCTTGCTTTCTTCTGTGAAGACTGTTGTCGGATGGTTCAACTGGGTCGTCTAACTTGGTAATGTCGACCTCATACTTATCAATTAAGTTGGTTCTGTCTGGAACAACTTTGACCTTAGCATTTGCTTGATTCTCAGTTCCAGTGGATACCGATGGCTCGGAATTGGGAGGGTGTGGCAAGGTTCCATTTTCCATAAACGCATCGATAGTCAATTCCACTGAACCCGACCTTCTTAAGTCCATGATGATTTGCTCTCTGGTTAAAGAAGGGGCGATAGTTTGAACGATCTCAATCATACTCTCGGTAACAGGTCTATGGACACGTGTTTCGGTGGTGTTATTAGTCTGTTCGTCTTCATTGGTCTGGGCTCCGGTGGCGCTTGCACTGGCTGCCTCTCTGGTTCTTTCTCTAATGTTGAATTCATTTGCTTCTGGAATTGGTGCTATCAACCATCTCAAAAAGATGAAAGCAATAGCAAGAGTACCTGCAAATAAGATTGTAGAAGTGTCCATGATTATCTTTCTATAAGGAAATCAAGTATCTTTTGGTGCTTGCTGTGAAAGGTAGATATTACGAATTTAATCAGAAAGAGAGCGAAAAGTAATAGTCGCGTACTTGCGAATGTAAAATTAATTCATACTAAAGAAAAGGAATTGAAGCTAGTTTCAATAAAATAAACCTATGTGGATTCTTCCAACTGTGGGTACGTATTGTTGACCTACTGGATTTATAGATGTGTAAAAAAAGTGGTAGTTAGGAGCTTTTTCATAATTTGACGGAGGCAGAATTCTTCCAAACCATTTCTGTTACCAATCATTTCTGCCATGACCTGGGTTTCATTTGAAACTCAACTTGAAATCATTATCCTGGTGTCTCACCTTGTACAAGAAGTTTGTGACTATCTCGTTCTCTTTGCACGGCAAGTTGACAAAGTGCGTCTTAACAGCATTCGACAATTCTTGTTTTGATATGTTTCCTCTCGTACGTCTGGTCTTATTTCTCTTGCTAAATGTCTTCTTCCCGAGTTCACTGTCGAGAATATCACTCTTGATGTTATTAACAGGTGGAAGCCCCAATCCATATTTTTGGTTGTATTTGACCAAGATGCCGACATCGTATTGATCGAAATCTAATGGTCCATGCTTCTCTTTATCGTTGGGTCCATTTGAGTTGATGTGCTTGGACAAAAACACTTGTTGAGCCTGTAATGCTGCCTGAGTTTTAGCTTTCTGAGATGATTTTGTCGATGAAGATGACGCAGTGATTGCAACACCTGAGGAGCCTGGGTTTCCATAATGCTTGTATGACTCTGACTCTGATGCGGAGTCCTTGTGATTTCGTGGTGGCATTTTACTAATGAACTAATATTGGTAGAACATCTAATCTACAACTACAGTAAGATGTATTTAGGGCCACGGTCACGTGACGAGGGATGCTTCGGCAATCAGATTATTGCCGATTCAAGAGAACAATTTTTTGGTTTTGAGGAACGCTACCACAGTGTTGGCAGATTAAACTACTTCGAATTCGGTACGAAGTACTTGTTTAGTTGGTGAAAGTGCTAGGAAATTGAAAAAAATAACGACAACTGCAGGATTCGAACCTGCGCGGGCAAAGCCCAAAAGATTTCTAATCTTTCTCCTTAACCACTCGGACAAGTTGCCTTATCTGAAAATGATATAAGCCAGCATATAATACCAACAGACATTAAAATTAATTTAGTATTTGTACTGATTCCAGGGTAGTATTCAGCACTTCGATCTTGGAAGTGTATATTCACGTTACAGTATGCTGCGCAATCGAAAGTAATCAATGAAACTGAAATTTATTTATATTTTTATTTTAGAATATTTTCAAATTGACGTAAACCCTAATGAAAGAAAATTAAGCATCACAAAAGCTTCACAGAATAGCACCATATCATCCTCGTCATGTAAAGAAGCGTACATGTGGCTTAATTTATCAAACTGCTATAGTTAGTTGATATAATTAATGTCACGTGACCAGAAAATTTTCTAGAACTGTTTAGAAGCAAAGAACGGCATGATATAATCATAGCCACATCTCCAAGTTTAGTTGTTACATTATTTTTGTCAATTAGGCGAATAGGCAGGATATTAAACGAATGAGAATCCCAACTTCTTCCCATATATTCAGGCAGTGCATAGCTTTACCAAAAAGTAGGGCATTCAGATCAAAATGGTTTACTCAGACTAAGTGCTTCCACTCATCCTCCATCTCGAGAATAAATTTCGACCCTTACAAAACCTTAGGTGTGGAAAAAGGTGCAGACCAGAAGGATATCAAAAAGGCATACTATCAGTTGGTCAAAAAATTCCATCCCGACGTCAATAAGGAGAAAGATGCAGAAACTAGATTCCACAAGATCCAAGAGTCATACGAGCTCTTGAGTGACAAGGAGAAAAGAGCTCAATATGACCAATTCGGAGCATCTGCTTTTGATGCAAATGGAAATGCAAACCCATTTGCAGGAGGTGGCAATCCATTTGGAGGCGCAGGTGGCAATCCATTTGGAGGCAACGGCAACCCATTTGGAGGAGCTGCTGGAGGACAAGGTGGGTTTGGATTCAATTTTGAAGACTTATTTTCAGAGGCATTTGGCGGAGGTGGTCGTGGAGCAGGTGGCCGTGGTTCATTCGTGAGAGAGCATGTGGGTGACAATATTGAAGTGCTCAAGTCAATTTCGTTCAAGGATGCAATTTTCGGAAAGAAGATACAAGTCAACTACAAAGCCGTGGATAAGTGTCATACTTGCAGTGGCAGTGGTTTGAAAGCAGGAAAGAAGAGAAAGACTTGTGGAACTTGCCATGGTACTGGACAAAGCACTCACGTGCTAGGAGGTTTTCAAATGTCTTCCACCTGTACTTCCTGTGGAGGTTCAGGTGTCACTATTGATAAGGCCGATCAATGTAATACCTGTCATGGAAATGGAGTGGAGGAAGTTCCAAAGTCTACAACAATTGATTTGCCATGTGGTATAGAAGATGGCACTAGATTAAGAGTCCCAATGGCCGGTGATGCGCCATTTGTTGCTCAAGATGAATACAATCGTGTTCGTAACGGTGACTTGATCATCCGAGTTAATGTGGCCAAAGATCCGGTATTCTCACGTCATGGAAACAACATTATCGTCAAGCAAGATATCCTCATGACGACAGCAGCATTGGGAGGAGAAATTGTCGTGCCTACCATTGATGGACAGAACATCAAGTTGAAGCTTCGTGCAGGAGTTCAAAATGGCCGTAAGATGACTATTCCTGACAAGGGAGTTCCAATTGGACGAAACTTGAACAATAGAGGCGACTTAGAAGTCGTATTGGGAGTTAAGACATTAGTTCCAGAAACACCTATTCAAACAGCATTATTGGAAGCATTGGCTGATGCTTTCGACGACAAGAATGCTAAACGGACAGATGCACACTGGAAATTAGATCTTGACGACGAGCAGAAGGTGGAGACGTTTGAAGAAAACGAGAATCCATCGAAGACTCGCATCGGGAAGTTCTTAGGAAAGTTCTTTAATTTGGGTGGAGAAAAGAAGGACAAGTAGGACGGCATAAATTGTATATACTTAATTAGCTGTAAATAGCCTGGCTAAACACCTGATTATTGGTAAGGAAAGCCAGGGAACTTTGAAATAATTGTTTTATTTTGAATATTATAGAAAATGTAGACAAATGCCCTGGGTCCAGTCAACAGAATTATCCAAAGTAGATTCTGAGAGTAAATACTTGATAGTGGACATTTTACTTTCGATTATTCAATATCTCCCCTGATTAGCAAAGAAAATTGGAGAAACGAATCCAATTCATATTAGATTTCATATTAATCAATTTAATCCTTTGTATAAGAAGGAGAGACTTAGGTAATAAGTACTTAGCAGTGTGAAACTAAGTTTGAACAGTGAATTATAGATTCAACTTAATGAAAAACCCATTGGTAACGCGTTAACATTTTCGAACAAATCTAAGTGGATATATCTTTAATTTCGACTTATCTTGAAGAGCTGCCACTTCGTCCTACAAGTGAAATAAAGAACACGTTGCTCACGCCTTTAGCAAGTACTCAATTTTTGCCCGTAGAAATTCACTAAAACTTCGGAAGTTTAATTGAGATATCAGTCCACTGCTTCAGTCGTCTCGCATTAATCTTACCACCTACAGAGGCTAAAATATTCAATGAAGTTCGTTGCCACCGTTGAAGTATATCCGTTTATGGCTAAATTGCTTGGGATCTGAGAGCAAACTTGAAGTAGGAACTATCAAGAATGAAGTTCAACGCCGTTTGGTTTGGATTGTTTAGAATGCTTCCATACTTCGTGTCTGTAGTGCAATTTCAGTATAATTGTCGACAACAATAGAGTCAAACCCACCGGTGCTGCACGCCTGAGTCTAGACTCTTGGCCCCTTCAATTTTAAGACAAACAATCAAATGACATAATCTACTGCCAGCATGCACGAGGTCTACGCTTATCTAGCTAGCATATCTTCCACAGCGAAATTCTCAGCATGTGTGAAAATAAAAATGCATCGAAGCTTTTGGCACTCGGTCAAAATTGTGTAGGGAATTCTATAGCGAGTTTCCAAGAACGAATGTGACCCCAGTCTTCCTTCACTCTCCAAGCATGTGATCTTGGTATCAGAATTGGTCCACCAATTCGCTTCGCTGAACGTTTTCCCTGAAAATACTGTTTAGCTTTGTTTTAGTTTATTCTGCACATGGAGCTGCATACCCCTTGACAAAGTGTTTGACACGAGGTCGCGTTTGTTTTGATTTTTTGCAAGTATTTTCCCGTGATAGGACATACTACTGCGCCTGAAGAATGGCTTGATGTCAAGATGATCACTTGACGTCAAACAACAAATCTGTTTCTTGGTAAAAGAGATAAGGAACATATCGGACATGGTCCAATGCTTCTATTCACACCCCAAGCCCCGTACCCCAGTCATGCTAGTAGGAAGGGCATAATCGCGATGAAATTCCATAGTCGTGTTTCCACAAAGCAGACGAGTCTAGTACACGGTTTGTAGCGACCGACACGCTCATTGCCCCCACTTTGTATTTCCTTCCGTGCCGCATTTTGATGAGCGTTTGGTTTATAATATTGGAAAAATTTCTTAGTCCTCGTAATATTCTGTTGTTTGTTCATCTCAGTGGGGCCAACTCTTTCATCTACGTCCCTTGGTTGCTTTGAATTATCCAATTGTCCCATGCTTTACAATTAGCACGTTTTATCAGCATGAATGTTTCAAGTGCATCTCTTTCGTCAATTTCTGGGACTTTAGATCCAGAAGACTCAGGTTCTACCAACAACCTATTGAATCCTTCCAGCGCATCTTCTACAAAAGTCAAGCAGTCGAGTCAACCTTCACTACCCACCAAAGATTTGAAAGCATTACCCAGCCTTCCCCCCAAGAATCCAGTAAGGTCGGATTTGTTGAAGTCGACAGAGAATGTGTGTACTCACAATCCAAGCCCCCTAAAGAATCAACTACCTGTCTCCAGATCTTCTTCTGTTACCAGTAACAGTTCATCAACATCCAACCCTTCTACCAAGTCTCACATCACACCGTATCTCGTTCAAGTTGACAAGACTCCCCAAAACCTAACCCCATCACAACGGTTGATGTTACGAAAGTCACAACTAAACAACAGCATCGCCAGATTCAAGAGCAAAGAAAATACGGAAGCTTCTCCAAGTGTTCAGGAGTCACCCAAGCCCGAAAAGATGGCCGCGATTGATAGCGAGGATGAAGAGATTGATTCTAGTGAATATGTTTTCAACGTACCGATTTCCCAATCCTTAATTTCATTGAGCCATAAGGAAAAGATTAACTTTGGAGACATTGAACGCAAATACTCTTTCAATACAGACTCTACAAGAACGTCGTCAATTTTGAGTCAAGTCAGCAATGGAAGCATGGATACTGATTGCACTATTTTGAGCTGTGATGAAAGTTTGGCAAAGGGGAGCAAGTCAAGCATTTATTTGGACGAGTTTGGTTTGTCTAAAGATGCTCGAAGCTTGTCCTTGTTGTTCAACCATAATGAAGAAGTTGATATGTATGAGGAAAGCAGACAAAGAAAAAGGATATTGACGGGATTTACTAAGTTGAATCTTTCTAGCCCCATGTTGTCTTCACCATCAGAAATGAGGCTGCCTTATAAATGGAATGAGTCAAGATCTTCATCCTCTCCAGCGCTTAATAAAACAAGATCGGCTACAGTTCATTTTCATCGCTCTCCCGACCCACTCCCACCGAGTAATGTGCAGTTACGGTCCGTATCTCAGCCTTCTTTACCCATAGCACCACCCCCTACAAAATCTCCCCAAGCATCAAACTTTTCGAAGTACTACTCATTTACTAGGCCTACCTGGTTGCCACCAAAATCATCCCAAGACAAGAAAAAACACCAAAAAGAATCCGAAGATATCATATACCAAGCCATGATAAAAGAATCCAAAGAACAGAGTAAACGAATGTACTATATGGAAAAAATAAAGAAGCTCAAGATCAAGGATATCAAAACCTGGTATCAACTTCTTGACACCACAAGCCACAAAGAGTTTTGTGAGCAGATAAAAATGGTAGATTCAGTTTGGTGGAGAGGTATCACGCCAGAATTGAGAAGCCAAGTGTGGTGGAAACATTTTTCCAGTTTAAGCAAATTCAATGCTGACTTTTGTTCACACTTTTTCAAGAAAGTCGATGAGAAAATTATACCCCAAATTGAGGCATTGGATAAACTCATCATGGAGCATAATAGATTAACTTTTACGAACGCACTGCAGAGAAAACAAAGACCCCATAAGCAAAATAATTCTTCAGAATCGAATGCCTTGTTTGAGTCGGAATTAAAACTTTTGGCTGAAATCAAGAAATTACTGGATATGACAATTGAAGATAAATTAAGTGTTCTTTCTTTCAAAAAAGTCTTCGACAGGGTCACAAATGATATATTAGACTTGTTTCTCAATTTGAATTACTTTCAAACCTATGAAGTTATTCGAAACGTGACGAGAATCGTTTTAGCATTGGTATGCTACTTATATGACTCTGCCCTTGCATATCGAGATTCAAATCTAGAGAAGTTTTACTTTCCGGGGATGGTTAATTTAGTTGCAGTATTTTACTATAACTACAAGAATTCCGAGCGGACTTTCGTAAGTGTCTGCCATTACTATGACGAACAATTGCAGAGTCTTTTGCTCAATTTCAGGTTATTCTCCAAAAATTCAAAAGGAAATAGAATGGAAAAGTCAATTGTCATCAATTCGCTACTTGACACCTTTGTTGAAAAGTTCGAGGATTCGTTTTTCAAAAATGCGACCCCAGTCTTCACTCATTTCAAGCTTATGAATGTGTCAACATTGGATTATTTACCCCTGTTGATCCTCAGTATTCTCTCAAATGTTTTGAACTTTCAAGTATCCTGTCACCTAGTGGATGTGTACATATTCGAGAAAGAGGAATTCCTTCTCAAACTTTTGATTGCATTTTTTAAGTCAATTCAGCCCAAATTGTTTGGAAACAAGCAAGAGATATTGTCTCAATTGGGGGTGGCTCAAGAGGCACAAACCAGAGTTGCGTCAGGATGTTTGAACGTTGGAAATGAGTTTGAGTTCTTAGAGAACATCAAGAATATAGAAATATGACCCTTATACTCATGATTTAATCAATTGACAGATAAACACGGCATTTATAATACTGCATTTAATACCATACTTAATAATACATGAGCTAACGATTAATTAGTGTACATTATTTTAACTATTACTTGGCAGCATTTATAACCTCTAAAAGCTGCTCTGCATCGGTCGAAGTTTTCACCTTAATGATGTAAGTTTCCAATTTTTTTTCTTTGGGCTCTACGACAGGAATTCTAACCATGGACCCGTTTCCGATTGCTGTGTAGGCGAAGTCTTTAGATACGATAGAGTTGAGCAAAACTCTCAAGCCACCATCTGCTCTTATCAAGATTCTTGATTTACCTGTCTCAATGTTCTTTAATACCTTCAAGTCTCCCAAGCCTTTGCTCGTGTATGGCAGGTCTGTGTTTTCGGGGTTGAATAGCATCAACTTTGCTCTCTTTTCGTAAAGAATTTCTTCACCTTCCTCACCAGTGTTTGGAGACTCGATTTTCTCGGTCGATAACTGAGCAATTGGTTTAAAATCACCAGCAACTTCTTCATTGGGAACCAACTCGTTGTCTACTTCGTTCGTTGCTGAACCGAAAGCAGGTGCATTATTTGCACTCGAATTTCCAAAGGAGAATAGTTTGGGTGCTTCATCCTTCTTTTCACTTGAGATTCCAAGGGAAAATGGTTTAGGTGTGTCGTCTTTCTTATCAGTTGAGACTCCAAAAGAGAATGGTTTAGGTGCTTCAACTTTGTTTTCGTTTGATCCTCCAAATGAAAATGGCTTGGGTGTGTCGTCTTTTTTCTCACTTGAGATTCCGAAGGAAAATGGTTTAGGGGTTTCATCCTTCTTTTCACTTGAGCCTCCAAAAGAAAACGGTTTAGGAGTGTCATCTTTCTTTTCATTTGAACCTCCAAAAGAAAATGCTGTAGGAGAATCTTTAGAATTTTTAATGGAATCGGAAAATGAATTTTGAGATTGTTTCGTTGACCCAAATAAAGAACCAGAAGTGGAATTGGACATAATAGCTCCCGAATTAAATGCAAATCCATTTTCGGCTACCTTTTTTTGAGTGACGTCTGAATTTGATCCAAAGGAGAATGACTGAGAGGCGGGAGCTTGGAATGAACCAAATCCTGTAGTTGGTGCTGTTTGGCTATTTTGTACATTCGCCTTATCAGGAATTATTTTTTGTGAACCAAATGTAAATGCAGGCGTTTTAATGTTAGCTTGATTCTGATTATTGGAGGTGTTGTCTTGATTATTGGTAGAAGGTGCTGCTAATTTAAAAACAGGGTCCTTGACCTTCTTGTCGAAAGTGAAAGTTGGTCCTTTGATTTCAATTTCAGAATCAGAATCATCCGAATCTAATTTCTTAGCTTGTGGCTTCTTGCCAAATGTAAATGGCGAGTTCTTAACAGTTGGTTTCAGGTTTAAGGTAAACTTTGGACCTTCAATCTTAATTTCGTCATCCATGTCGGAGTCAGAGTCTGAATCGGATTTGGAATTGGAGGCAATAGCTCCTACTGGTGCTTGTACAGATGGGGGCATAATAGTTTTCGTGGATGAAGAAATTCCAGAGGATGGAGCCAACCCTTTAATTCCATTGGACGCAGTCGGTATCTGGTTAGGAGCTGAATATTCCTTGGAACTGGGATTGTAGATTGAATCATAGTATGAAATGTACTTCTGACAAGCAGGGGTGAAATTTGCAACCGAGCCTTCTATGTTTGCTTTGGTCAAAGTCTCAATGAAATTCTCGTTCAAGGCTCTCACTTTCTCATTGCGCTCGTCTTTGCTTCCAGGTTTGGATAAATCAAGAGCAAAAGAGTTTGAAAAGGATGTCGGATTCGACGAAACTGCTGAAAATGCCCCTTTTGCTGATACGCCATTGAAAGGATTGCCACTAGTGTTACCACCACGTCCTCTAGGTTTAAGAATCTTTCTCTTTGACATCACATCATTCAGAGCCTTATGTAACATAGGCTGATCCTCATCATCATAGCCTTCGGGATGCTCACTAGTAATCTGATTGTCTGCAACTCTCTTGGACATCTCCCAACGTTATTAGATACAATGTTGTTTACCACACTTGCTCATTCTTGGTCTGAGGTTAATCAGAGGTCTCTTGCCCTACTCACGTGATAAAAACCAAATATCGCGTGATCAATTCAAGTCACAGTTTCACGTGACGAAGTTGTACAGCCCAAATCTTTCGATCCTTGTGCGGCTTGAAAGTGACTACTATAAGAGGAATTTGATTCCATATATCACGTGAACAAGGCCATCCTGCATTCAATCCACAAAATTTTCGTGCAACACCCACCCTCTGATATGAAAAATTTTAAACGCAGTTTGAAAGAACTCTTTTTAGTTAGCAACTAAAGAAAAGTATGTCCAACCATGTGGAATTTATCAAGACATATGTATATGAGATGAAGCAAACAATCCATAGAGCCCCTGATCCAGAAATGAGGATACCTGAGACATCAATTAAATGAAAGATGAGTTGTTCAACCGTCCGACCACATACGAATTCAGAAAAGTAGTTGAGGATAGAATGAAGTATTCAAATATCATGTTTTCATCAAAGCTCATCTCATATAATATTCAAATAGATTCAACTTGCACATTGTACCAGTTACTAACATTTAGAATGGCTCCAAAGGTTCAACAAACTAAAGCTGCTAAGGCCGCCGCCGCCTTGGCCGGTGGTAAGAAGGGTAAGAAGAAGTGGAACAAGGGTAAGGTTAAGGACAAGGCTCAACACGTCGTTGCCTTGGACCAAGAGAAGTACGACAGAATCTTGAAGGATGTCCCAACCTACAAGTTTGTTTCCGTCTCCGTCTTGGTTGACAGATTGAAGATTGGAGGTTCTCTTGCTAGAGTTGCTTTGAGACAATTGGAGGAAGATGGTATCATCACCCCAATCTTGAAGCACTCCAAGCAAGCCATCTACACCCGTGCCTAAATTAAGAAATCATTGATAATGCCTTAAATAAGACTACCCCTAATGTTTTATTTATATAGTATAAATGGGAATATCTACTTTCATGTTAATTTTTTTGATTCTTTCGAATCGGTAAATGTGTATCTTCGTCTTCAGTGTTCACTGTATGAATAAATGCGTGTCTGAAACATTTCTTACCAAGTAAGCAAAATTGATTTTGATCTTAAAAATTTTTAGACATTCTGTAAGTGATGAACAGAGTCCTAAGGTGTGAAAGTATAGCATTTCGGATCTCAAAGAGATTCCAGAACTTTGAAAGAATACACTCTCATACTTTTGAGCCATTGAATATTCACACTCGGTCATTTATATCCTTTCCTTTTGGTAATAATGAAATCCAGACTCATAAGATCTCAAGGGTTATCCACGCTTCTCCAAAGCAAATCTACGAGGTTGTGTCCAACGTAGAATTATATAAGGAATTTGTTCCTTTTGTTGAGGACTCATACGTAGAAAAGAAATTGGGAAACTCGGTAATTGCTGGCTTAAGGGTTGGATGGAAGGAATATGACGAACAGTTTGAGTGCAAATTGATCTGTGAGCCAAATAAATCAGTCATAGCTGAAAGTTTGACAATATCATTATTCACAGAGTTAAAAACAAAATGGACATTTAAGCCTAAGGCATCTATTCGTGGAGATGCTTCTACTGTAGAGTTAGAATTAAGATACAAATTCAAAAATCCCATCTACAACACGATGAGTTCAATATTTTCGGAGCAAGTGACTTCAATCATGGTCAAGGCATTCGAGAGTCGAGTTCGAAAGCTTGCATATAAGTCTACAATTGACTCGTCATAGATACTGGAGCTTTCCCCGTGCTACTGATGAAAAGATTCAATACAAAACCAATACATAACTTCATTACATAGGATAGACATATATAGTATAATACTAATATTAAGGTTATTTTTCACACATCCTTCGGGATAAGGCCATGGCTTCCAACGACAAATTCCTTAAGAAAATGATTGGGAACTTTTGTTAAGGCTGCATCTGGAAGGTTTAAACCATTGACATCTTTTATGGAAAAGGCCTTCTTCCTGAATCCTCCATTCCAGGACACGGAAGAATTAGTACCATTGCCTGACGTAGCTGACAATGAATTCAAACTAGCAAGGCTTGTTGAACTGTTCGAGTTCAAGAATAATGATTGAAATGATGATTGTGAAACGTTTTGATTGCTGTACTTCACTCTCAAATATGCAAAATTTAATGGAGACATCGTGGTTGGTCTGCACAAAGACTTGTTTATCCACGTATCGTCCATAGTTAAAGGCTTGATGCAACGAAGGCAATTTTTATAAAACTTCCGTTTACTTTGGATCTTATGATCAATTGGTTCCCATTTGTGATCTGCTGAAAAAGTTTGCCTCCTAGAACTTTCTTTGGAAGAAGAAATCAAGTTATTTTCGTCGTTATCAGCAAATAGAACAAGATCAACTTCATCATAGTCGTCATCTTCATCATCTGAGTTGTGAAGGTCACTAAAGTTCTCAATATCTTCTTCCTCGTAATAATTAATGTGGGGTGACTGTGTTGAACTGGATGTTTCTGAAAGTAGTTGGGGATTCGTATTACTTGCCATTTCCTTAGAATTGGGAGGTTTTCCGTGCACGGAAGAGTACCTAGTAACTAGTTCTAATTCCTCCTCATCCTCATAGTCTTCATCTTCGTCATATAAATCAAAGTTGGAAGTAGAACCCACATTGCTGCTTGCTCTGTTCAACTGAGCAAGAGGAGAATCCACATTCGAATTTAGGCCTAATCGATTTGTTTCTATCACTCCAATCCTAGTCGAATAGGATGGTGCAAAACCAAAACTTTGACTTCTCTCTTTCTTACTCGATCCAGACGTATCTGCTTCAGCAAGTTTGGTAGATGATCCTAATTTCAACTTTAGTCTTGAAAGCTTTCCTTTAAGTTTTGAAGTAGGTTCTGAATTTGATCTCAATCTATTGCGTAGTTCTGAAGTTCCCCCGCTTCTAGATAAAATGCTTGATGTATGTCCGCCTAAAGAAATCGCTCTCTGTCTTCTTCTTCTGGGAACAGTACGAAAACGTGGCAATTCTCTCTCGTTGAGATCTAATGCAATATCTCTTCCGATGCCAATGGCCATATTCCAATCAATCAAATCCTTTGTGGATTGAAAATTGATTAAAAGCTGCTCACTTTCTAATCTCATGCGTAAAACATTTGGTCTTTTCTTATAATCTATGGCTAAGCCGATTCTTGAATGTTGCAATGAGTATGAGCGGATAAGATTTTTGCAAATATTCTTCTTGCTGCTTTGAGATTCGTCATCTGAAACAGTTGAATTTTCCTTCAACAAGTTTAACCTTTGACAAAACTTGAACAACTGTAAATCCTCGTCTGACGTCAAGTACGAATTGATACAATCTAACTCCTTTTTTTCAAACTCGTTGTGCGTGCGTTGCTGCGTTTGCAATAATGGCTTGAACAGCAAAAGATGTGGCTCGAGAGCATTTGGTATGGTATAGAAATTAAGTTGCGTTGAGTTTAATTCTATGATGACATTCTTCCAAGATCTAGTCGGTGCTGGCTCATATGGGGTTAGCCACTCTAGTTTTCTTGAAACAACCCCAATCTTGTAAACTGAAGGGTTATATGTGGGCAAGTTTTCTTCATATTCTAATGGTCCGGAAATAACTGGAAATCGTGGGCAACCTCCAGGTGGCAAAGTCTCGTACGTAGGAGGAGAAACCGGATTTGGCTCAATAAGTTGTAGAAATTCATCCTGGTTATACTTTGATTTCAGGCTTCGTTGAACAGGAGATTGTGCAGGTAATATTATGGGTATCTTCTCTGTCTTCTTCAGATTAGGATTACTGGAAATAGTTGTTGGTGTAGGTGGAGTGGAGGATCTATTCGGGTTTCCAGAAGGGCTGTTTGCCCTTGAAGTGGGTGGTGAGCTGTTAGAGGAGCCCAAGCTAGCTGAATATGCAGATGACACCTCTGGTGACGAACTCGTGACTGGCTTGGCAACTATGTCAGTGCTGCCAGCAGCACATGTATGATCTTGACTTGTAGCATCAGGTGCTATTGGAGAAGATGGGAAACCCTTGTTATCGTAAGCGCTCATGGGGAAATTTGAGATCATTTGAGTTGATGCTTGGTAGACTTTAAACATACCTGGCTCCAACTTGGTATCTTGGGAAATGTAGGCACTTCAGCCAAGGAAGTGATCCTTCAAATAGATCAAAACTTTAAGTACCCAACTAGGGAGAGTTTGTCGGGAATAAGTTCTGATCAGTTGAATTAGCCAGGGAAGCCTCTTCTAATCGAACTTAACAGATATAAGAAATCAACAAAGTTTAAGCCACCCGATGTAAGCGAGGCCTAGGAATAACTCGGTACAAATAGATATCTTTGGTACTTGTGAAAGAAGACTACTAAATATTCTACCAAAACTGCATCTTACAATAGTTGTCGGCCCGTGCATCTGCAGGCTCCAAAATTACCATACTTACAGTGCACTTATCGCTTTAAAAAGGGGGAGTCGCACAATCTGATCATGAGTCTGAAAAGGGGTCCTTGCTGCCCACATTATACGAATGGGCAAATAGATGCAACTTACCTCATTCCAGCAACGAAATAATCTCACATGTGACAAGACTCAAGCCTTCTGTCTCCTAAGACTTGCTCTTTTGGGTTGTGGCGAAGTTCCGTCAAATCCGATAAAACTACGGTTTTGAACTACTTTACTCATCAACCGGTGATCCTGTCGTTCCAGGAATAGGAAAACAGCAATATTAGTAGCTCCTACATTTGCTACGGGTCGCTACTCTCACCTTTACTCAAAAACAAATCTGATCTCAGTAAGGGTGATGTGAAACCATCGATCCGAAGAACCCAAGCGATTATGGGTGGACTTCGATCTTCTCCACTCCTTATGATTTGCTCCTGCATGTAGTTATATCCGAACATAATTCGTTCATTACGAGATGCCCATTAGCTTTGCATGAATTCACAGGACTTGATATCGGGACTTGCTAGCACAGCAATAGTTTTGTCAAATGCTAATGCCCCAATCAAAGAAGAACAATTCGAATCCACTTTGAACTTTTTACTTTCAGCAGTAAACGCTAGTACTGTCCCAGAGGCTGAAAATTTATATTCTATTCCTTCTGTGTGGGAGACAATTAGTCAAATATTGAACCAGTCGTCAGATTATGTGTTTGAAAAAGACTTTCTGAAAAGGGTTCGTATTTGGAGGGGGATTTTGATAGTTACAAGAAATTTGATTATTCATAATCCACTTCCTAAGTACTTGGATACTTTGATAGTAAGTTTAAATCATTTCTTAAAGGCAAATTCGCTGAGAGAAGATGAAGAATTTTTTGACAAAACTTTGCTCGTGTATTATCAATGTATGGTAAACTTTACGCAAGCAATTCAATCCTCAGGAGTATCTAATTTTGGAGGGATTTGCTCTATGCCAAAAGAACTCATTGACTTGCTAAACTCTATAGCTGGGAAGTCAAACACCTGCTTACGAGAAACCAATGATGTTTTTACGATTTTTCTTAGTGATTTGTTATCCAATGGATCTAACTCGGATCTTGAACAGAATATTCTACTATACCATGTATTGCAAATCAATGGGAAGGAGAACAAGATAATGCAGTACTGTGTCGAAATGTTCGAAAGCATAAATTTTGAGACGAAAATAACCTGGCATGAAAAGAAATTGATCATTTTGATGTATGATACGATTTCACACGAAAGTTTTGGAAGTTGGATAAACAAATTGGATAGCGATTCTTTCATGAGATGGCTTAAGGCTTCACAGTTATTAATAACGAGTAAGGGTGACTGGGAAAATTTTGAATTAACTCCCATCCTTCAATGGAATCTTGAAATTTTTATCAAATATGGTGAAACTTGCATCAAGAGTTTATTAACTGATTCGGGATTAGAATCGCATAATACTAGCATTTTAGTCATTCTAATCGTATTAGATATCATTGCAGACTTGGCAAAATTTAACCATTCGACTGAATTTTTCCTCCATTATAACCTTTTAGAGCCATTGATTAGTTTGCTTCAAACTATTCATCTCAAAATTAAACCAGTGACATTGAAAAATAAGGATAATGAATCGAATGATGGTGTCTCCAGTTTTCCCCACGCTAAATCAATCATCATTGAGATAATATCACTTTTAGCTCATAATAATTTCGAAGTTCAAGAGAAAGTAAGACAACTACATGGTTTAGAATTAATTTTGTCCAATTGTATGATTGATGAGAACAATCCTTTTGTCAAAGAAAGGGCTATCATGTGTCTCAAATTTTTGTTAGCCAATAATAAGGAAAATCAACTGATAATTTCCGAATTGGAGGCGAAGAAAACTCTCGATGATAGACTGCTCAAAGAGGTGGGATATGAAATCAATATTGAAGATGGAAAAGTTGGAATTAAAAAAATGGACAATTCAAACTAATATAAAATTTAATAAACGAGTTTATAGAACAATTGAATCCAAATCTAAGTATCAGATCTAGCATCCTTTTCTTTTCCAAAAGAAATGGGCGTGTGGCGTAGTTGGTAGCGCGTTTGCCTTGCAAGCAAAAGGTCACTGGTTCGATTCCTGTCTCGTCCAATTTTTTATATATACTCTTCTACTACTAACAAATTTGTTCGAATATCAAATTGTCTTGACATGAATCGCGGGGCATCTTGGGATCAGTATTCTACTGTTACATTATTTCTTAATAGGTTTCAAAATGGAGAATTGATTCAATACAGATCATTCAAAAATATTTAAATCTTCAAGGTAGAAGAAATGAAATCCTTTACCTTTTCTAAAGAAGGTTCATCAATAAGATTAATTCTTTTCTCCATCTTGCTTAATTGTTTCAAGTCTTCTGGAATAAAGTCTGTGTAACCTTCAATTGACGTCAATGCCTCGTTCACCACGTCAGAAAATTTAGCCGGGTGAGCAGTTGACAAGGAGATATACTTAATGGATTCATCTTTGTCGTCCTTTTCAATAAAGCGATAAGTGGTTGCAACTCCCACTGCAGTATGAGGGTCAACCACGTACTTATTCGAGCTTTTATAAACTTTCTCAATGGTACGAACGGTATCCTCGTTGCTTACCCTCTCAGATCCAAAGGTGATCCTTGCATGATCAACTACTTTCTCGGGAATAGTCACTGAACCAACCTCCTTTAATTTTTGCATCCATTCTTTCAAGGTACTTCCGGCTTCATTGTCACTTCCAGTAGCAGACGTATCTCTGGCCAAATACCACAACAATCTTTCGAAGTTGGAAGAGATCAAGATATCCATAGCTGGCGAGTGTGTCGCCTTTACAGCTCCGTCTTCATTTGCCAGCTTTTCATAACGACCAGACTTTAAGAATCTATCCAATATGTCATTCTCGTTTGTTGCGATAATCAATTTATCTACAGGCAATCCCATTTCTTTCGCATAGTAACCTGCCAAGATATCTCCAAAGTTTCCTGATGGTACAACAAAACGAACTTTATCGGAATCTCTACCCAAAGATTTTCTTAGTTGGAAAAATGAATAGAAATAGTAGGTCTGTTGGGCCAAAATACGTGCCCAGTTAATAGAGTTTACTGCACCAACATGGTACTTTTCGTTAAACTCCTTATCACCAAAAATTTGCTTCACGATATCTTGACAGTCATCAAAAGTTCCCTTGACTGAAATGGTGTGAACGTTTGCATCTTGAACGGTAGTCATTTGCTCTTCTTGAATAGCAGAGATTCTACCAGTTGGATACAAAATGAAAACTGAAACATCTTTCTTGCCTCTTAATCCATAAATGGCTGCTGATCCTGTGTCACCAGATGTTGCACCAACAACAGTTATGGTATCATTCTTCTCTCCAGCTGCTTTTCTAGCATTGCGCCTGTTCAAAAAAAATTCAAATAAATTGCCCACAAATTGCAATGCAACATCCTTGAAGGCATAGGTTGGACCATGAAACAATTCCAATAAATAGACTGTATCATCAAGCTTCTTAATTGGTGTAACTTCTGGTGTACGGAAAGTACTATAAGATCTAGAAATTAATTCTTTCAACTCTAAATCCGAAATTTCAGTATCGCTGATATATAATCTCATGATGTTGAAAGCCAAATCTTCGAAGGACAAGTCTCTCCACTCGTTCAAAAACGAGTTTGAAAGTTTGGGAATTTGAGATGGAACAAATAACCCACCATCACTTGCCAAACCCGTCATGACGACATCTTCAAAGCTTAGCTCTTGAGTCTCGCTAGAGCGGGTAGATCTGTAATACTTGGAGGACATGTGGATGAATAACTTGGAAAATTAAACCTGAGTCATAACGAAATTTTGACTACTATTATTTGTCACGTGACTGAATAATGTACGACCAGCGCACGCCCAAACTTGTTCTTACCTTCGCTAAATTCATGTCGAAGAATTGAAATGATAAGGAAATCGGTAATTAGGAGTATCTACAGGTATGGTAGTAACATATCATCCAGGAGAGAACCACAAGGTATAGAAACTCCCTTTCAAAGATTTGAGTATGAAGGTATAAGTAGTATTGGACTAAAAGTTGATGTTGACCATTCCACTCAAACCACACCTTATTCAGACAAGTATTACCAGCCAATTATTAGTGAAGGATTTAGAGGATTCGACAAATTAGTAATACCAAATGATTTTAAAGCTTCTAATCAAGAGGTGACTATCAAATCGGAGGAAGATCACCGACAGCAACATGAATTGACTAACATAGTCAATGAGTTCAAATCTCCGATTAAAGTTGCAATAGGCTATGGCTCAGGAGTTTTCCCTCAAGATGGATATGAAATCAATGACAATACCACTTCAGCTGAAAAACAAATTGATTTCATTAATATTGTTGAAGACAATGATCGATTCCATCGCATTAATACACTTCAAAATGCAGAGCACTATTCAATAAAAAATACATCATTAATAAGGTTAATTCAAGGAAGTACTGGTATCTATTTTAATCCATTTGTGAAGATTCAGCTGAAGTTAGTCAAGTATGGAATAATATCTACAAATGCCAGCTTGTTAGATTTGAGTGAATGGTCATCATTATATTTTGCAGGTCGGTTACAGAAACCGGTAAATTTTGTGCGAGATGACGAGCCAATGATCAAGTTCTTGAATCAATACAACTTAAAGAATGCAGTTACATTATCCATCCTATTTATTGAAACCCCCAAGTTTACAGAACGAGAATTGTATGAGCAAATAACAAATATTTCATATCTGGGTGATTTCAGAATGTACATAGGAGGAGAAAATCCCAACAAAGTTCGAAATATTGTCAACAAGCAATTCAAACAATTTAGAAAACTTTACGAACCAATACTAGAGTATTTCATACTGAGGAACATTTTAATTCCAGTTGAATCAAATGAGGATGACATGAAAGCCTTTCAAAAGAATCTCACAATTAATAATAAGATCAAACTTATAAGTACACTCCCCCTACAATTCCGATCAAAATTATATCAAATGTACCACGAAAAATCGATAAAAGAGATAGTCAAAGACAAGAATCTATCGGGAAACTTGATGAAAATCATAAGTCGAACTATTCAAATATCATCGGTTAGTCAATTAATTAGAGGGGTATTTAGTTCTGGCATTCTTAAGTCTATTAAGTATGCTTTGGCAAAGCAAGCGAAGTTCTGGAAGGGCAAATTAAGTAAGCAAAATTAGAAAATCATCCATTCTTCCAAATACAATATCTTGTGTCAAGACCTTATTGGGTTAATTGCTTGACACAAATCATACTAACAAAGTTACAAAACAACCTCTGTAGGAAATGCTCGCTCCATGAAAGATTTATCAAAGTAAACCCACTCTAACTCTAGAACATCGGTATTAATAAATATTAGTGGCATCAATTGTTCTTCTCCCATGGAGGAGAATCTGAGAGAATCTTAGCCAGATTTTCCTCCCCCCGGAGGAGATGATAGGTCAAGTTTATGTTGAAATTTTTTCTCATAGCTATCCATAGTTAATTCCACTAAGTCTGAGAGCAAAATCAAAAAATTTGCAACCTTTCTGCAATTAGAAATTGTTGAACTTTTGGGTACATTTTTCCCTCTCATTTTGTCCAAGCTTATTGTATAAAACTTTCAGAATCTAATTCTTTAAGTATTCGTTTATGCTCTGTGTGCTTGCGAAAAGATTAAAGCTCAACATAGTTCTTATTTCTTTGTTGGGCAAGTTGGCTGTCGCAGACTACAGGGAGTAGGAAATTTTGTTCTCCTGCATATAAACATACTTGAAAGATTAACAGCCTTCTATGATATTTCTTGAAAATTATGAATTTTAAGAAAATATTGAAAAATTAATATTGGGGGACTGAGCAGAAAACGCGAGCAAACAGAACTAGAACCTCACATGAGCCGCCAACTCAGTTAGCTATGGGACTTACAAATTTACCTATACTATAGGACCGCAACTATTCAGATTATGCAACAAGATGGACTCAATATGTTGCTGACCCATTTTCAAATTTGAATTACCCCTTGCATATTACAATTATTTAAAACACAAGCTGAAAACAGCACCTTTATTCGCGCTATATTCGATCGCATGAATATCGAAAAGCGAATATGTACATCCCTGATTATACTTCTCATATTTCTCAGATTATTTTATATCTATTTAAGCTCTGAATAAATCTAGCTCATATGAATGAGTCTAACTCCGAAACTGGATAGAAGTTTTATCACGACAATAATCGCAGTGACGTGATTTTACCAATATCTAAGAATCTTATTGCTTGAAGTATGTACCAATTAGAATTGCTGATCCCAAGACTTCAATTTCATAGTTCCATTCTCCTGGAAATTCATATGCATCTTGAAGGCATCCTTCAAAATGTGGGGCTCATGCAAACTCTTCTTCTTTGTGCCATAGAAGATAGATCTATCCAAGTAGTCTTGCAATTGATCTCTGTAGTCAGGGTGTGCAGTTTTCCTGATGATTTCTTGGGCACGCTCCTTGGGCGACAATCCTCTCAAGTCGGCCAAACCCTGATCAGTCACCACTATATCCAAATCATGCTCAGTCTGATCGACGTGTGTCGCCATAGGAACGATACAAGAAACACCAGTAGGATCTGTCTTAGTTGGCCTAGCAGAAGGTGTGTGCATAATGGACAACTTAGCATTTCTGAGGAAGTCAGCAGAACCACCCAAACCATTCAACATTCTTGATCCCATAACATTAGTTGAGTTTGCGTGTGCGAAAATATCAATTTCAACTGGTGTGTTCATCGCAATAACACCTAATCTTCTGATAATTTCAGGCGAATTAGAGACAACTTGAGATCTCAAACATAATTTCTTGCTATACTCATCCCAATTTTCATAAAATCTCTCAAAGCCAGCTTCAGTCAATCTAATAGAAGTCGCAGTAGCAAAATCCAAGGAACCAGATTCAAAGAAGTCCAAGAATGAATCTTGTAAAACTTCAGTCCAAACACTCAAATTCTTGAAGTTAGAAGATGCCAAACCCTCCACCACAGCATTTGCGATATTTCCAATACCAGATTGCAATGGATGCAAATTTTCTGGCAATCTTCCAATCTTGACTTCATGCTCCAAAAATTCAATCAAATGGTTTGCAATATTTGTTGACATTTGGTCAGATGGAGTATTTGGAGGAACTATATCACCCTCATTAGTTTCAACAATAGCGACCACTTTTGAAGGATCAATTGGAATAGCAACTCTTCCAATTTTGTAATCTGCCGAGGTATGGGGATATGGTTGTCTGAATGGTGGATTAACAGGTAAATCAATATCATGAATACCCTCGAAAGAAGGCGTCTTGGTATTAACTTCAATTATAACCTTTTCGGAAACTGAGAGCATTTCTGGGGAAGCACCAACTGCAGGTCCAGGAACGATACTTCCATCTTCCGTAATAGCGGTGGCTTCAATAATGGTATAATCCAATAAATCGTTTTCCTTTTCCCTTGTGTAAAACCCGTAGGTCAAGTCCTGAGGAAACATTGACAAATGCTTATCAAAGAATTGAGTTCTTCCGTCATTGATAGCCTGTGCAATGGGCTTACCAACCTGATGTGGAGAACGTCTCAAGAGCATGTCGTTCTCGGCCCAACGATTTTCCACAGGTCCAGCAGAAGCGCCAACGAACAAATTAAAGGCAAGTTTTCCTTGCAAATTATTCTTTTCCACGTGGTTCACCAATGCTTCTGGAACAGCCTTTGGTGCACCAACACCAGTGAATCCAGACCAACCTAAATATTGGCCATTCTTGAACAACTCAACACATTGCTCTGCTGTTCTTAGTTTGTTCAAGTATGGCGCGTACCTCACTCTTTGCTTCAAGATAGATGACATGTCCTAGGATGTTGTACTTCTTAAAATAGTTTAGTTAACACGTTTGACAAATGCTTTAACGATGGAAGGGATTAAAATGGAATAGTTGGCTACTCCCCTTCATATATACACGTCTTCCAATAGTGAAAGAAACACAAAACAGCTTCCGACCTACAGCCTCGTAGGAGCAAAAGAAATTTTTTGTTGAGAAAAGTACCGGTGGATTATCTTCCGCAAGGGTCGAGGGCACTCTTTTAAAGATGATTACATAACAAGATTGTTTGTGTTTTTGGGGTGATTGGAGGGGTAGTTAAACTAGTTGGGTTTTTCAACATGTTCATTGACAAGGTAATGCACATTCGTGAAATACTCCACCTCTTGAAAAAAAAAGGGAGCATATCTGATCATATTTTTCGTTCCAGTATCCACCGGAATTGACTTCCGAAAACTTTCGGTCGGCACTTCGCTCGGATTTAAAACCCTCAAGTCCGAACGCAATTGGTTCGATGTGGGGCGAATGTCGGACTTCTAATTCTTATTCAAATAAACTTGGTACGAGACTGAAACCTTTCGATTTCAAAACACCCTTTGGCTCTGAAATTACATAGCAAACTATTTCGTATTCTTTTGGGCTATACAGATAAGAGCGGGGTATTAGGAGGGGCAAATCGTTTATCGTTTAGTTCAATCTCAATACGCGTTCACAAAAGTAAGTCAGGTGTTTTATTGCTCCATACGCACCCCGGATTCTGCAGATTATCTGTGCAATACGCCACGAATTTCGATCCAATTTCGAACGGGTACTCGGATATCCATTTCATAGTGGAATGATATTTTCAACGTAATGTTTTATATCGCCCAATTCTACAATTAGTATTCTACAGAGCTGTGCCATAAGTCAACTTCAGTTACAAATAACTATAAGTAAATATTTTGTTTTCGTGATTGTACTATGTTAACAAGAATGGTTGCTCATTTGTTCTAGCATTAATGAGGAGTAAATTATGACATAAAAACAATACACTATTTTTTCATCCTCATAGCCTTAAATTTACTAACACGAACAGTATTTCCTTCATCATCAAGAGGCTCAAATTCCATTTCTTTGTCAGTACCTATATTTTTATCTTGATTATTCTGAAATAGAATTTTTTGGCGGAGCTTGTGATAGTTTGTAGCAATTTCTTGTCGAATTAAATCTGATTCAAATGATTCCACTAAGTCCAAAGACAGATTTTCGATCTCGCCGTAGTCATTTTCAACGATTTGTTCCATTAACATGGGACCCTCATCGAAATCACTAGAATCTTCATCTATATCCTTTGGTTCATATTGCCTTTCAATTATATCCAGTGTTGTAACAAATGATGGAGAGTTTTCAGAAAGCTTCGCTTTCACGTTTAGATCATCAGAGGTAGGGGACTTCGAAGCAAGAACATTGTTCAATAACTCAAAGTCATCCATACTATTTACAACAGGTCCCTCTGTATCGATATCATCGTCATACAATCCCAAAACATAAGCTTTTGCCATGGTTTCGATATCACCATTTATATCTTGAAAATTGACGCTTGCTTGCTTTATTTGACTTGGATTGTTATAATTTTCAACTCTTGTTTCTTCTCTCTGTACTCCAACAACTTCATTATTTTGATCTACTAATTTTTCTTGATCGACAACTTGTGAGATTGGATTCATGGTGTTGATAGACCTTTCTTTATTTTTCCCAAAAATTTTCTTGATATATTCTTTGGGTTCGGACTGGGTCGTCGATTGCTCAAGCTTTTGATTTGATTCAAAGACATGTTCGAATACATCACTGGTAATATTTTCTCCAATACTTTCAGGATTAACTTTACCAGGAGTGATATTGTGCCCAACCTCAATAGCCTCTATTCTTTCAAGGATTGTAGAACTCATTATTGAACTATTTTCTGTACTAGGATTTGCATTAGGAATACTAGATTTACCCCCTGCAATTCTTCCTTGTCTAAACAAAGACAATTTGGGAGCATAGTCAGTTGATTTTGTCAAGTGACTTATATTTTCTACCTCTTTAACTTCCAAATTCTCAGCAAACCTCACAGTCTTCTTTTTATTCTCCTTCAGGTTAACAACATCTATTTCGTTTCCAGAATCTATTTGGTTTCCAGAAGGGGTTTCATTTGTGGTTTGAGAATTTCTGAGGCTCATTATTTGTTCCCAAAGTCTGTTATTTAAGTTTTGCTCACCCTGGATGAACGAAGGTTTACCTCCGTATAGCATATCGTCTGCAATATCCGAATCCTCATCTGAAAATTCAAATTCCCATTCCTCATCATCAGGAAAGCTATTTGAAGCATCAGGAGTTTCTCCCAAGTCCTCAGCTAGTAATTCCAACTCCAATAAGTCCTGTCTATCAAACTCATTGTTTATTAGATCAAACAGTTGGGTGTTGTCATATATTTGATTATCTTGGTCAATTTCATTCTCCTCAACAACTTCAGAAATGACCAGACTCTTCGGACCAGGTAATTTCGTTGACCTTGAAACTTCAGAAGTGTCTGCATCGAGCTTTAGCGATGCATTTTCTCGAGTTGCGTTAATAAACGCATTCTTTAGATTAAACTTATCGTCAGGAGTTATGTTGAGAAGGTCAATAAGCTCTAAAACTTCTCTTTCATCCTTTTCTCTTGCAGATTTTGATTGTGAAATCCCCATTTCCATCATTAAGTCGTTTAACTGATCGTCAGGATCTGAAATACTGTCAACCGATGGAGAAAAATGCGTACCTTCTGATAAACCTTTATCGAATGTATCACCCGATACATGCCTTATTGAGGTTGGTATTTCTTCTATTATTCTGTTCGAATCCAGATTCTTTTCTTTAACTTGTACTTTTATCACATTGTCGTCGTCATCCAATTGTTCTTCGATCTCAAAAATTGGTAAGTTCTCATCTTCTTCTTCAGGTAGAAGACTTGATGCCCTGGAATCGGAATGCATTTTAAAATTATTGACGTTAGTTTGTACTCTTACTCTTGCTTCTTCTTGTTCTTCTTCTTTTTTTATATTCTGGCAAATGCCAGTGAATGTTGTTTTAAGACCTTCTAATCTATGATTTAAAAACTTTATTGCTTGCTTTTTCGTTCTTTCAACATAGTAATCTCCCCCAAGAAATACTATGAAGTTGTCGTCAGAGTGATTGTTGTCGATAGTTTCGAACAAATTTGAGAATATCAATATCTCATTCTCTACATCCTTCTGCTTTTGAATAAGATAGGACATTCTATCTGTATTGGGAGTCTCTAATGCAATTAAGCCCAGAGTATCCGATAATTTTGAAAAGTCAATCATTACATGGGACATCTGATTATATTTTTTTTTGCATACTTCTCAAAATCCATCTAGCACAAAAGATCACGATCTATCCACACACGACTACAGTGCAAATACGTCAGAGATTGAAGAAGTCTATATTTATGATTTTAAAGGTTAGTGCTTGAAAGTTCCATCGCCTCCTCTATTTTGTTCCCATTCTCTTAATGCATTATCCCATTCCTCTTCTTCATTAATATTTACCGCTTCTTCCCTCCCTTCCTGTTCTTTAAATTTTTGCTCTTCAATGTCGTACTTTTGCTTGTGTTCAATCCATCTCTCATGTATGTCAATTTCTAAGAATTCGGTTTTACCACTCAGTCTAACAGTTTCGCTCCATATTGAATCACTTCCAATTTCACTGCCAAAGCTGTATCCATTAGCTTTATCTATGATACTTAACAACGAGATCATACTCCTCTTATTTTCAACCGCAAGAACTTGAAATGAGACAAGATTAAAATCTTCAACTAGCTCAGCTATTGCTTCTGTCAAACGTACATAGTTTTTACCAAGTACCGAATTGGATTCTTGCTCTAGGTATGGTGTAAGATAGTGTAAATCTTGCACCTCAGTATAATAATCTAGTCTGAAAGGTAAATTTCCATACCCACTTAAAAGGTCAATTTTTGAGATGACATTAATATGTGGTAAATCCAATTGTATCATTGATCTCAAACTTAACAAGAGAATACTAATGTACTGAGATGGACTTGTCAAATAAATCGAGTCAATCAAGGATACTACACATAAGCGTAAGTGATCCAATTTCGTCAATGTCTTAAATATTTTATACAATGAATTATGATGTGTGAAAAGTTCAACTTGACCTGGACAATCAAAGATGAGGTAATTGTTTTCTTCAACTAATTTGTTCACCTTTTTCACAAATACATCGATACCAGATTGATCAAGACTCTCCAATGCATACATCAAGCCACCGTTAGGTCCCAAGTTTAGTTCTTGCATAATATCCTCAAGCGTTATATAGTCACGAATGTCCAATTCGCAATTAGGATATGGTAATCTATCATTTGCGGGGTCAAGGTTGATAATACACAGTTTCCTTCCTATTGCGGACAAAAACTGAAACATTCCATGGCAATATGTAGATTTGCCCGACCCTGGCGGGCCTATGACTATTTGACCAAACATATTTACTGAAAATATACATAGTTTATATTTTGCTTATTATAAAATTTAACCCGAGTACACGACCATTTTTCTGAAGGCGATTACTACAAACGAAGTGTTCACGGTAACGACCTTGCAAGTTTATACTTCAGAAATAGAGCAATCATTCTGATTATAGTTGAAATAGTCCCATCGAGCCTAATAAGTTGGATAAAGCACATCAATTACTAATTGAACTCTTTCAGGAAACGTTAATCAATTATTGTTGACTCATTACAACGATGTCTTCCTCTACAAATGAAACTACCTTTTTGAACAGAATCGTCACTGTTTCTCCTCTTGTTTTGCTTTCAGTGGTGGATCATTACAATAGAGTTTCAAAGGATTCCAAGAAGCGGGTGGTAGGTGTTATTTTAGGTGAGAAGTCCGATGAAATAATAAAAGTGACAAATTCTTATGCAATTCCCTTCGAAGAGGATGAGAAGAACCCTACCGTTTGGTTTTTGGACCATAATTTCATTGATTCAATGGGCGAAATGTTCAAGAAAATTAATGCAAAGGAGAAGTTGATTGGCTGGTATCATTCGGGACCCAAGTTGAAACCATCTGACTTGAAAATCAATGAAGTTTTTAAGAAGTATACAAATAATCCCTTATTATTAATTGTTGATGTTCAACCAAGAGAAGTGGGCATTCCAACAGATGCTTACTTTGCAGTTGATGATATCAAAAATGATGGTTCAGCTGCAGAGAAGACTTTTGTTCATGTTCCGTCACTTATTGAAGCTGAAGAAGCTGAAGAGATTGGTGTTGAACATTTATTGAGAGATATCAGAGACCAGGCTTCTGGAAACTTATCTTTGAGAGTTACCCAAACCTACCAATCCTTGTTAGGATTGCATCAGAAGCTTAGGGAAATTGCTAGCTACTTGGATAAGGTGTATCAAAAGAACTTACCAATTAATCACACCATCTTGGGAAAGCTCCAGAATGTTTTCAATTTATTACCCAATCTTGCAAAGTCTTCGCTGATAGACTCAAAAGAAATTGATACAAGCAATCCTTTGGCCACAGCGTTTACTATCAAAACCAATGATGAATTGATGATTGTCTACATAAGTACCCTCGTAAGGGCAATAATTGCTTTTCATGATTTGATTGAAAATAAGTTGGAAAACAAGAATTTGAATGAGAAAAAATCGATTGAAAACAAGCAAGAGAATGAATCTGATTCACAGCTTGTAAGTGATAAAGTCGATCATTCGTCAAATGAATAGGTACATAGTCTCTTTAGTGGAGCTACATATTTAAAAGTAGTGCGTAGCACAAGAAAAAAATTGACATGTCAAATAAAGCGATTGTATACGTTTGTTCAACTCTTGTTGATTGGATGTATACTTCCCTCTAATTGAAATATTTGCCTTGTCTCGTCGTTTCAAGACATCATATACCACATCTTTAAAATGTCGCTAAGAGTTCTTGGAATACCCAGATCGAATACTCTAAGTCATTTCAATTACTTTTTCAAAAACACGAAGAAAGGTTTCAGACTAGATCAAAACTTCATTAACAACCAATACCTTCTAACACATCGAAGGCTTGTCCTCAAACCAAATGAAATCCTACAAAATAACAATAAGAAGTATAATGAAGATCAATCAATTCTTGAAGAAGTTGCAACGAAGGTACTAAATTGCCAGGAACCTGAAGCGAAGCTGTCTCAAAAGATATCTTATAATCAAATTCCCTTCAAGGTCACCCCCAAAAGCTCCAGCCATGATTCTTACAAAGAAACTTCTTCGCAGCCCAAAGAGCAAATTAATAACAAACTAAATGCATATTTAAAACTTACAAAACCCAATTTGACTGTTCTTGTTACACTTAGCTCTATTTGTTCATACGCTATTTCACCATTCACAGTCTCATTGAGCGAGCTTATTTTCCTAACGATTGGAACTGCAATGTGTTCCGGGGCCGCAAATGCAATCAACATGGGAAGGGAACCAGAATTTGATAGGAAAATGCCCCGTACTGTTGGTCGACCTGTTGTTAGAGGGCTCATAAGCCCACAGCAGGCATACTATTTTGCAACTATTACTGGTACGATAGGATGTACAATGCTTTACTTCGGCGTGAATCCAACGGTTTCTTTACTAGGGTTCGCAAACATAGTATTATATTCGTGGATATATACATCGCTCAAAAGGCGCTCTATCATCAATACTTGGGTTGGTGCAATCGTTGGTGCCATTCCACCTTTAATGGGCTGGGCAGCTGCATCTCCTCTCAATCATCCTGCAGCTTGGTGCTTAGCAGGTTTACTCTACGCCTGGCAATTTCCTCACTTCAATGCGTTATCACACAACATTGCAAGCCAATATAAACAAGCAGGCTATGTTATGGCCGCCGCCGAAAATCCCAAACTTAACGCAAGAGTTGCCTTGCGTTATTCCATTTTAATGTTCCCACTTTGCTTTGGATTAAGCTATTTTGATATTACAGATTGGATTTTCCCTATTGATTCAGCAATTGCAAATGGATGGTTAACTTATCTTGCATTTCAGTTTTGGAGCCAGCAACAGAAAAACTATAGCGGAGGACAAAATCCAACTACTGAAGGTATTGCAAAAGCAGGAGCACACGCAAAGCAATTGTTTTGGTGCTCAGTTTGGCATCTACCAGCCGTTCTAATTTTGGCCATGTTGCATAAGAAAGGACAATGGGATAGATTGTTCGTTTATTTGGGGTTCAAAAAGCCTAACAGTTCCCAGATAGTTTTGTCTAATTAAACTTGTACATAGCAAATTAAAACTTCCGGACAATATATAAAATCTTCAGGCTAGACTTGAAAGTTCACGAAAAAAATCGAACACTAATGTTACGTATCCAAATTAGACCCAACTCAAGTAAAATACCCAATGTTGACAATATTCGTACAATACATGACTAAAATCTTGAAAACATCAACGTAAACTTCATATCTGCTAAACTACTCCCAACTTAATCTATAGTTATCAAGAATATATGATAAAAATTCAAACATCACGTTAATTATAGAAAAATAGATTCGCAAGCAAATTTTTAGATTTCAATAAACCAGTTCTAAAGAATTGAATAAATGTGATCAACTTTGTATATTGTAATCAGGTTTATAAAACATCCTCGCATCCTCATGAAACAATTATTGAACGTTCGCTTAATGAATACAATAGATTTTTCAAAAATGGACAAGAATTTATTGAATTACGCCATACCATTCCTTCAAAAATTACTGCAAAACGTAACAAAATTCCATATTCCAAGTAATGAAATTAAAACAGCTCTAATACACTATCTGAAATACGAATGTGCTTCTTTCGCGTTTAAACACTTGACCAGCCGGAATAAAAATTCTTAGCAATATCAATGTTTGATTCAAAGAAAGATTCGTGCAATGAACTGTGCAACGTCATGATATGCCTACCTTTTTCTTCAATACCCAATGATAAGAGCATGAAAAAAAATACATAGAGGAAAAAATTTTTGCTACAAACCTTCCAAATTTGTTCAGCAAAATTATGGTTGAATACTCATTTGTTCAATTTTAATACTCCCAGAATTGGATCCAAACACATCTATGATAATATAGTCCACATAGAAACATAACATGGAATTACATAGGTCATTCAACCAATAATACATTATAAAGACATCAAGAGAAAATGAAACTAAGCAGCTAATATTTCACTCGATATATTTCTTCTACAAAAACATTCCTCTCTTACTACATTAGAACTAAACAGAAATAATACATAACAATATAAAATAAAAGTATTACAGTTCATGTTCCAGATATTTGAAAAATGCAACAAATAGAACAAATTCTGGTCATCAAATAAAATAATAGCTTATTCAAATGCCCTACAATACTTATATACTTTTGCTTGCGTAGAAACATTCGAAATCCTATGGAATTCATGCATTTCAACTACTTTCATTTAAATAATCCAACTTCACATACCTTTGTGACATTGTAAGATATGCAAATTAGATGGATAAGGGTATATGATAAATTTGCACATATATATATATATATATATATATATATCAATACAAATAGTGAAAACTATAACTGAGAGAAGAATTTATGAAAGAATGATTTTAAAAATTTAGCTACTTTATGAAATTTATCCTTATCAGTATTATAAGGTAGTTGTAGTAAATAACGCGTGAAAGGTTCCAATTAATAAATAGGATAACATTTGATTTTGATTATCATGAATATTCAATTGTTCTAAGATTATTTCTATATACCTACTGTACCTCCATCTTAGCTTTTGATGGTGAATTGAAATATGGGTTTTGGAAGAAATTGCTTTTATTCTAATTAAAGGCTGTTCTATATGTGGTTGACTCAAAATTCCCAATATTCAAATATCTTATTATTAGTATTGCAAAATTTGAATGAATTTTAATGATCCAATAATTTTGCATTCTTATTTCATTTCTATGTCCGTTAATCAGAAAATGTCCTGGTTTCAGATTTTGTTCAGAATTTAAAAGCAAGGCTATATATATTATTATTCTTCAATATTCCAACAAAGTAGTGTTTCCATGAAGGAGAATATAACTCTACCTGAATTTCAAAATAGAAGGAGTCCCGATACACTAGATTATTAATTTTCTCTATTGGCAAATAGATAGGCAGCAAAAGTATGGACTAGTCGGTGAAGTACAAATACTTTCTTTGTCGAATACCTTTCTTTCGATAATGGTATTTTAGAATCTTATTTGTGGGTTCATATATGTATTCTGTATGAGATTGTGAATGTAAGTCATTATGTTGTACTTTCGTCAGTTAATTCTTTCCGGATGAAAAAATTTGCAACAATGTACATCACAAGTAACTATTCCGAAAGTTATTTTATTATTGTTCTACTTTGGTCGCTGATCTACACTGATCCTTTTCTTGCTAACTCTTGGTTAAATTATATAGAGGAAAGTAAATCACAGCAAATGAATAAATGAACTTATAATTGGTCAATCTAATATTGGTCTTTCTGTTTGGAATATGGCGTCAGATGATATCCTTTGAGGGTATTGTCGTCGGATTATTAAGAATTGACATTTTGCATGGGTATGGTCGACTTTAAAAGTCATACAAGCGTAAGAATTTCAAAAGATTTTGGGAAATTGGATTGTATTAAAAAATTTAATTAAAGAATTTTTTTTATCATGAATTACGTTAGAATCTTCTTCTTTCATCACTGGAATAGAACATATCCTCAACATTTTTAGCTAATACAGTACTTTCTTCTGCATTTCCCAACGCAATTCCTTTTTGCCTAAGCTCCTTCTTTTTTATTGCTAGGAAGTGAGTGAGAAAATATAGGAAGCACCACGCGTTCTTGAAATAATTTTATCAAGTGAACATAAAAGTATATGAAGTAAATGATTGTTCAATCGTGAGTTCCGGAGAGTAGAGTTCCGGTGAGTATGCCGGTAGGTAAAGACATCTGTACCCACGTGCCGCTAAGATTTCCCTGACTTTAGTACTTCTATGGATACTCGCATTATCCATAACTATGTAGCAATTTTAAAGGAGAGTTCCTTTCAACACTTTCTTTACGAGCAAGCTTGAATGTAAGGACAAATTCTTGTTTAGCAAATCGAGAAAACGTGAATTTACTTATTTGAACTGCATCAAATTGCACTCGCAAGCTTTCCATCATACCTTCTACAGTAATGCTGGGATTATTATCCACTAAGTCAATAAGATATAATTTATATAAGTTTGAAAATTTAGGACTACCTCTCTTTCGTGGAACATATTCATCATCCATATATTTGGCCACATACTCCTGCCATTCAGTAGAATCTTTCACTCAATTCTGGGCTACTCCTACTGATATATGTTTTTGTTGAGCTGAGTTTGCAAAGCTTGAAAAGGGTTGTTTCGTCCAGACGTCAAAAAAGAGTTGTCTATCCCATTCAGTGTAGGCATGATAACTTCTAGAAGGATCTACATTTGTCCTATTCTTCTTCTGACTAGTTTGGGGTTCAAGTTATGTTTCGGTTTTTGCAATCGTATCAACAGACTTTGAAGTTTTCAGGTGGTGCTCGTGACTTATCAATGTTTGTACTGGAATTGCATCACTGAGATCCACTTCATCATCTATTGACGCAGTGTCATCGTCTGCACCGATCTCATAAGCAAACATACTCATATTAATAAGAAGAAGAAGAAAATTGTAATTGGTTTTAGTTAATCAGTTACTCCCTTAATTCCTTAAATACTGGAATGTATATTACTTGAGGCGTTACAAAGTACACTGGCTGCAAAACGTAAGTAGTTCTAGTTCAGGGAATGCAAAAGCCCCCATAACTGATTAGTAAAAAAATAGCTAGACCCACACCTTGTACCTTATATGGATAAAAAATATTTGGTGAGGTGAAGGCAAAAATTAAGATTGCACTGAACATTCTTTATTACAGATACACGTCAAAATTGTTTCAAGCTATCGCAGAAATGGGCGCACCCTTATAAATTGGGGAGTTCATCTTTTTAATGGAATTTGATGCACATTAATGCAGAGGCTAAGAAAGAGAAAAGTTGGAATTAAATAATCTTTGTGAATACATATTGAAATGAAGTAGCGCTATATTTTACAAAGTCTCTTCACATTTTTTGTTTCCTGATGTTCACACCAACTAACGCAAAGATTTGGTCCGACAAAAGTAGAAAGTTTTCAGAAATGCCAAATCCGAAAGAAAATTACTGTATGACATATAATACTAATATAACAAAACCATTGAAAATCCTGTATCTGTGTTGGTATTTCTTAAAATTAAACGTTGATTTGAACATTTGGCCAAACCTCTAGTTTTTGCCCGTAGTCTTGTTATTGCCAAAGAAGGATAGCGGTCTTGCTATGATTAGTTCCTGAAAGATTTACTAGAAAGACGAAATTTTTGGAGAGCTGGATTGCTTTTGATTTTGCCCTGACTTCAATTCTCCTTCTCAATGCTTTTAATTCACTGGCTTCATAGTCTGGCGAGTGGATTTATCTGTGTATTGAAGTATGCACTATTTGTGACTCCGCCGGAGTATATTTCGCCTAGTTTTCCAAACGCCTCCAAGTTTTGGTTTGTTATCGAAAGTCACGTAGGGTATTCGATTAATTAAGTTATTGGGTATTTGATCTTTAATCCTTTGATTTATTTGTTGTACTTCATGTTCGTGGTTTCTGATTATTTCTCTGTTCATCAACTCTATTGAGGGAATTTCTCCTTCGCCCTTGACTAGAATAAGCTTGTGCCCCTTTGCCAACATTTCCTGCAAAAATGTTAAATTTGCTGGAGGGATGTACATATTTATATATCCCTTGTCTGTGTTAACGCTATGATTAAGAGCTAGACCGGCAAATTTGAAATCACTTCTTTTATTATCAACTTGGTAAACTTGATTTAGATATTCGTATTGAACATATTGTGGATAAGCTTGATTACCTGATGATTTATGAATTGTTATAAGTTTATGGTTTTGAGGGATTAAAAATAATCCAAGTATTGTAGATTCTATCATGACAACAAGGTCAGAAAAATTTAGCTGACATGTATCATAGTTCAAACACGTTACTGCTTTTATTGCAAAGTCATTAGAAGTATTCGAATTCTCAAACGAAACTCTGAGTGGAGACCTATCCAAAATATGATTGCGAAAATCTATCGAATTAGTGTTCCTATGCAAATAGACCAATTTGTTCAATTCTCTTAGTTGGGCTGCAGAAAACCTAGACTCTTTATTGATGCTCCTAAGAATAATGCACTTTTGAAATATCAATCCATTTAATATGTCAAAGTTCTCACCTTGATCAATTCCAGGCAGAGATGAAAGTAATACCAAAATGTCTGGTTGGATATATTCAGTCAAGGAACATAGCAATTCTTTCCCTAAACCCTTGATCCACCCTGGTGTGTTTATTATCAAGTTTTTATTGTCATCCAGATTGTTCGAGTATAAGTCAAATAATCTCTTCAGTATTTTGAGAAAGTGTTCTGGCAGATGAATTGGAGACGAATATCCAAAAAAATCTGATATTGTGGTATTTTCTCTCGAATCTTCTGAGAAATCTGGTATATTAAATCCCAAATTAGGAGACTTGACCTTGGTTAATGATAAAGTTGTTGGAATGGAAAATTCTGATTGACCTGGATCCAAGTCTAAATATGACATACTTTTGTTTGAATTCAAAAGAAAATGATTTAGCAAAGATTTGGAAAAAGTGGATTTTCCTGTATTTTTATTCCCTATGACCATTACTTTTGAACCGTGGGTTGATTCCCTCAATGAATCTACTAATTCAGATATTCCACTTGACCAACTTGTATCTAAATTTTGGCCCTCTAGTCCGTGCTTTGTATCCATTAATATTTGAAACGTTTGGGACTCTAACGTAACAGCACTTGGAGTTTGTTTCCGAGACTCCTGGTAGTACAAATTTGCAAATACTGGATAATAGTTCCCTATGATTTCTAACCCTGTTCTCAATTCCTCCAATTCAAAAATAGAATCAAATCCTTGTCCGAATTGTGTTCCTTGAATCTCAATTGATGTGAGTTCACTTCCCTTTACTCCTTCAATAAGGGGTAGGGCTTGTGAGCTGGGCGCAAGAATCAGATGTGACTTTCTGTCGTGAAGTAAATGCAAACGGTTTAAAAGTATAGAGCCTCTTAGTATTCGCATCCGAAATTGACCATGAATAATAATGTATTCATTTTGCTTTAATCCCACATACATTCCCTTGCTGTGACGAATGACATTCTCTGTTGATGGTCTAAAATTTGAAGACAAAATAGGGATGGGATATGGAGTTTCATTATTAAATAGATGACTTTGTACTGAGAGCAGTGGCTCTTCCAGTGTGATCATAGGGTTTCTTGGATTGAGAGCTTTTATCAGTGCGTCATGCACATTGTTCACCTCAAATTCATCTTGATCTGAAGAATTTTCTTCATATAATAACCCTTCTTTACCTTCCTGTGACGGTTTACCTCCGGAATTGACAGCAGTGTTGCCCTTGAATGCCGCGTAAGCACTCATTGAAAGAGTATAACAACTCAGTGCATGTTTCTCATCTCATCTGGTATAACGGTTAATGGACGACTTTGTAAAATCAGTAGTTAATTAGCAACGACATTTCCTAAATGGCAGTGACCACCAGTTGTGATCCAGGACAGGCATATTTATAGTTGCAACAACAAAAAAAATGTTTGGTACAACTAATGGACGATTGCATCCTATTTGGGCCGATAAAAAGAAGTTATACTGAAAAAATCTGAAGTATTATAATTCTCAATTAATCTCAACGTGGAAAAATCGAATCCTAAAATAGTTCCAATTTTCAGTAGACTCTCAAAACAGAATTATTAGACTTATAATACATACTATGCCATTTATTTTGTACAAGTAAAGGACCAAGAAATTGGAATTGAAAATGATTTGGTTATCCATTTCGCCTGCATTTTTTCCTTCCACTTAATTGGGACAATATTAATGACCCAACAGTAATAAAATTAAATTGGACTTAGAAATTTGGAAGAAAATGCCATTCAATCCAAAATTTAGAATATTAACCTATCCAACTAATTCCTTGTAGAACATATAAAATCATCTTCCTATTGAATTGTCAATTACTATCTGCTCAGAATGGTTTCCAAATTTTTGTGATTGGTTGGGCTCAAATCATACGCATGCATGTCCGGTGGGAAATTTCTATGCTTTGAACCTATATAGAATTTGTTGAACTTCTTTAGCTTGCATATTGCAATTGAATATTACTCTAGAGATATTTTCTTAAATCATTTGACATTAATGTTGGGGGTCCTCATTGAAGAGATGTCGCATTCTGTTCTTAAGTTTCAAGTACATTTTCATTTTTCTCAACTTTCACCCTATTACATCAAAATAATTTACAATTTTCTCTGTTCTACTTTGAAGGTGCATTTTGCAAAAAGTTTTGATAAGTAAATTGCAGAATTTTGCGATTATTTGTTGGAATGTTGCAGGGATTCGACAGTTTGATAAAATAAATCAGATCTATTTTTTTGCAAATTTTAAACTTATTTGCTAGCGACTTTAACCTTTGGTTGTCTGAATCTTTCAATCTGAAATACGATAATACCCACTACTTGAAAACCCTTTTGATCTGCTACTCGAAAATGAATGATGTATTCTTGAGACATTATTAATGTTTCGCGCGGTATAATCCAATATCTTTATTAGAGAATGTGCGTCAGTATGCGGGGAGATTAATTTCCAGCGATAAATTCGTAAACTTTCAAATTAGAAACTTACCTACTCAATGAAAATACAACCTAAAGAAGAGGAGGTTCTTATCCTTTCGAAGGGATCATTTCTGGTGGGACTTGAGCTCTGAGTATAATCTTCAAGTAACGACAATCAGAATTGTATCATTCAATCAAATTTAGATACTTTCTCTAGTTCTTGGTCGATCACCCTAGCTAAATTGGATCCAATTTGATTTATTATACAAGTTTTTCTGTCAAGCCAAAAGTAAAGTTTCCCTCTTAATACATTTACTTTTTGAAATTACGAATGGCGGTTCTTGCCCAGTAGGTTATATTTGTTCAATTCTCAATTTTAATGAACAAGTCCTTAGTCAAGAAATTTGTTCTTTTAAGGCTTCTTTCAGATCGTTCTACTAAAATTAGCCAAATTGGAAAAATAACAACTCCTCTTGCTGAACTAATGCAGTCGCACAGATTTGGTGATGGTCAGTAGTTCTGAAAGTGGGACGACAAGTATGTATAGATTATGCATGACACAAAACAAAATAATGTCAGACTTTGGCTTTCCCCACTTTTCCCCTATTAATTGGTCCAGTGATTGAATATGGTAACCTTGTCACTAAGTAGACATAAAGCTTCTAAATCATTGTGATTTCATATCACAGCTATACAAGTAGCTAGTGAGTAGATGTGATTTCTTAAGTCGTATGAGTTCATCATCCGAGTTTTTTGTGAATCGCGTGCCGACAAATTTGAGAAAGGAAGATAATGCTCCGAGATTTTTCTCCGAATATAAATTCACACATTCGGCCACAACTGAATCCACTTTCTAGATATTAGTTACAACATATAAAACATGAATGAAAAGTTAGAAGCTGCCATTGATCAGATTGTGGACCAATTCTCAGTCAATAAAGAATTTTTAATTGAAGCAACCAAGCACTTCAATGAATCAATGGATAAAGGGTTGTCTCACACCGCTGAATCCAGAGAGCACATGCCTATGATTCCCACATATGTTACAAGTGTTCCCACAGGTAAAGAGACTGGATTGTACTTAGCAGGAGACTTAGGTGGTACAAACTTTAGAGTTTGCTCCACCCATTTGAATGGTGACCATACTTACGAATTGAGACAATCCAAGTATAAAATTCCTCTTGATTTGATGAAAGATTCGTCTGCAGACAGTTTGTTCTCTTACTTAGCCAGTAAGGTTAAAAACTTCGTGGAAGAGCACCACAATGAGTACTCCAGCGAAGAATCTTTACGTTTGGGATTCACATTTTCATTCCCTGTTGACCAAACAGCATTGAACAAAGGTACATTAATTCGCTGGACAAAAGGATTTGACTTACCAGATTGTGTGGGTCAAGACATTGTTCAATTGCTACAAAAACACCTTGATGCACTTAATGTTAAGGTTTCAGTTGTGGCATTAGCAAACGACACAGTTGGCACTCTTTTATCGAGAGCATATTCAAACGATCCTTCTAAAACCAATTCCAACACTGTTATTGGAGCCATTTTTGGTACAGGTACTAATGGTGCTTATTTCGAAGAGATAAACAAAATCAAAAAATTAGATCTTTCAAGTGTTCCTCAAAATGCTTCAGGTGTTGTCATCAATACTGAATGGGGCTCGTTTGACAATACTCTTCAAATCTTACCATCAACTAAGTACGACCAAACGATTGATCAAGAGACAGCCAACAAAGGATTTCATTTGTTTGAAAAAAGAATAAGTGGTATGTTCTTGGGTGAAATTGTGCGTGTAATTTTGATTGACTTATTTGATAGAGGCTTAATGTTCCAGGATCTCTACAAATCTAGAGGTGGTTCTTTACCTCATAGATTGGCCGAGGCTTGGCAATTGGACTCTGAAGTATTGTCGTATTTGCAGATTGATGATTCTACGGACTTGAAAATGTCCCAATTAATTTTGGAGAATCATTTGAGATTACCTACTACCAAAGAGGAAAGAATTGCAATTCAAAAAATCACACAAGTGGTTTCACATAGAGCTGCTTATCTTTCTGCCATTCCATTAGCTGCAATTATCGCACGCGTCAAAGATCAATATAAGGATGACGACAAAGATTTTGAAGTTGGTTGTGATGGATCTGTTTTTGAATTCTATCCTGGATTCCAAGAAAAGATTTTAGAAGCAATTGGATTGATTGACCCATTGAATGGTGAGAAGAAGAAGATCCATTTGAAGTTAGCTAAAGACGGAAGTGGAGTAGGTGCCGCCTTATGCGCTAGTCTTGCTTGAGTGGACAATTGTCTTTCACATCTTTATAAAAAAACATGATTCTTCTGTATTGTGCGAGTATTGTATTGATATCGCTGTAGTAAAACATTTAACACTCGAACAACATACCTGAGATGAAATGAAGCCTTATGTTCCTGCGGAAATACGTAATATATTCACATTGACAATTTTAGCAACTCGACTATATGCACACCTCAGAGAACGCGGTCTAGTTGGCAAATGTATCAGAATTTCTGATCTAGAAGTTTTTCCAACAAACAAGATGAAATTTTATCTTGATCGTTTAGGAGCTGTTGTATTCGTACTAGCAGCAACTGCATTTGCAGCGATACCAAACCTCAACCATAATCCTAAGAGTTCGGACTTTGGAGGAAATTCAGAGTTGAGAATTGATCCAAGCCATTTGTCATTACCTAATTTACTCCATATTGATAGTATAAATGATTTGTTGGTTAACTGGAAAATTCAGGGTAGCCCTACACTTGATACGGGTAGATTGATATTTTCCAAGTCTGGTGGTTCAGTATGGTCAATTCCAGGATTGGAGAATTCTTTCGAAGAATGGACGATCGAATTGGTATTTCGTTCCTCTGGTACAACTACAGACGACCTAGCATATGCAGAGCTGAATGGCTTCTCTTTTTGGCTCATAAATCCAAGTCATTCAATGGACTCAATCGAGAACTTCGGGGGACCAACAAAGTTTGATGGATTTCAGTTTTTGTTCAATAACAGAGATGTTAAAGGGTTAAAAATATTCAATAGCGACGGTGTGGCGGAAGTCGAAAACAAGATTCAAAATTCAATTGGTAATTGTGCATTCAATTACTTGGATTCACAAGTTCCATTTACATTGAGAATTTCTTATTCAAGGTCAAAGCGGTGGTTCAAGGTTCAAATAGATAATAATGTTTGTTTCAAAACTGACAAAATAGGTATTCCAGTGGATATTGGTGATTTTAAGTTTGGTGTGACTGCTGGAATTGATCATAATTCCAATGAAGAATTTGAATTGCTTGGATTGAAAGTATGGCCTACTTTAACAGAAGATGCAGTAGATGACCATGGAATTATGTCCAATGGCCACGTTAAGGTTCTGTACACTACTGTTGTTGAAAATTCCGAACAGACTGCCAACCCCTATGTTAACCCTAGTCATATTAGGGGCTCATTAATGGCAAGAACTCAAAGGCATAAATTAGAAATGGAAAACAAAAATCAAGAATTCCAAGACGATGCGAATTCTATCTTGGATTCTAAATTTGAAATGGTATATTTGGGCATCAAAAACTTGGAGAGTTCTATTTCAGAACTCAAGGTTCCAAATGACGATTTTTCCAAGCTGTATTCCACTAAATTCCTGGAGATCCAACAAGCTCAAGTGGACAACAAGCAACAAGTAGTAGCATTACAAAATTCTTTGGAAGATTTCAAATCAATTATCGCACAGCAATATTCACAAATGCTCTCTGCGGTTTCAAAATTAAACGAGAAAACGATCGGTGAAATACGGGAACAACAACATATTATTAACGAATTAGGAACGAAAGTAGACTTACTTATGTCAAATCACAAGGAAATTACTTATCAGTACAAAAAGAAAGAAAATTTATCAGAAAAACATCTAGAACTTTCAGTTGTGAAATGGATTTTTCTTCCTATTTACTTAGGTTTAGTTGTGTTTGCTATTTTCATTTATCGTCAACGACAAAGCAAACATTCCAAGATACTTTAGACAAAAAAAAGATATACTTACCCGTTCGGAGACAAGAGATTCGTTCAAATTACTCATTCTTCAACTCCGACACTAGGCCTCGTGATTCTTTCTCTTTTGCTAGGAGAAAGCGACCGTTCACTGGTTGGGGATTCTGGCGCAGGTGAGTCAAACTTGGTTGCCAAATCTTTAACAGAAGTTTTCCGACCTAAAGTTGAAATAAATTTAGGTTGAACAAATTCAGATCCTGTTGTAGCACTTGTAGCAGAACTCGAATCATAGATGATATCCTTCCGAGATGGTCTTGATGAGACGACTATCTTCGCGGGCTTTTTTTCTTCAGTTAAAATTGAGTTTAACTTTTTTTTGTTTGGAGAGGTTGACCGTTTGAGGGATGATGGTGCCAGCTTTTGAGGAGTAGCTGGAGGTGGGGTTGATGGTGATTTGAGTTCTTTGTCGTCAAGTTGTTCACTCTCGTTTGGTCCGGAATTATTTGAAGTAGCATTCTTGTCATCTTTTTCAGATTTCTTACCTTTCTGCACAGCATTTTGCAATTTAGATTCTAATCTTGATTTTGACCTTTGGGCAATAGATCCGGAGGAAGACAAAGAAGTTTTAGTCGAGTTCTCTCTGCTAACTGAGTTTGAATGACTATTGGGTCTAGTTGAATTTGCCCTTCTCAACTCCTTAAAAATAGTTTCTTTATGCTTAAAAAGATCTGTCATGAATGATATCTGGTGTTTATCATGAATAACAGTTCTCAAATAATCAGAATTAGAAGAATCTGATTTAGGTCTGAGAATCAAATGTCCAAATTCTCTTGATAACGTTGACCTAAATGAATCAGCTAAATCAAGATTCTTTGAACCGATTATTTGAACCAATCTATTCAAATGAGTGAGGATTGCATCCAATGTAGCAAGATTACACTTGGGCAAGTCAATCAAAACATTCTGCAAGCCTGTAACTCTTGAAGATGTTTTGGAATCATCATTAGGTGGATAATTTAAGTATAAGGATTTGATCAAGTCATAATAGTTGTAAGGAATTACTGAGTCAGGTAGCTCCATTAAGTATAGCTTCAAGAGATTAGTAACGACTATTGGTGGAGAAACATTCAAAATTTCATTAATTTTTTCAGCATCGGTCAAGTCATTTAATTGAAATCTTAATTTGTGAACACTGGTTAAGTGAATTGGTTGAGTCCATAAATTAATCCTTTCCTCATCATTTTCAATATCAGGGTACACCTTGTCAAGATGAGATAAAATGCATTGAATCAATATTGGTACAACCTTTCTATCAAGCCTGGACTTCACATTTAAATCCACTCCGAAAGATTGCTTGATATTTGAATTATAGTAGTTATCATACAATATAACATGTGGCTTGAACTTACCAGTGGAGTAGTTTTCAATTAAGAATTTCAAATCATTAACGGGATTTATGGTTTCTTCCAAAAGTAATAACTCATCACATAACAGTTTCATCGACATAATCTTGTTTGAAAAACTAGACAAGAAGTCAAAGGTTACTTTTTTAATTGCCTTGAGTCTATCCAATTCACACTTTTGCATAAACATTAAATGATCCATGATAAGCTCCTCGTATTCACATCTTAAGTTGTCAAGCTCAACAGTTCTCATATAGTATTGAGAGTCAAGTTGGTTGACTTCGGAAATTAGTCTGGTCAATTGGCTCTTATCATTATAGTCCACTGAATTAACCCCAATAGCCTGCTTCATGTCCTCAAAATAATCCACAAATTGATTTCCAGTACCAGTTGTTAAAGAAGCATTCCTGCTTAAGTGCATCTCATCTCCAGATCCATTCTCAACTGTGGTAAATTTGGTAATTTCGAAAACTAATGGTTTCCATTGGTAAAAAAATTGAGAGGAATTAATAAAATTTTTGCCTCCACTCATTGTGCCAATTAATCTTATGAAATTGTTGTTCACTAAGTCTTGTCCAAATGCTTCAGCTTTAACAATATTTCTATTGAACTCTGGCATGTTATCCAATAGCCATTGGGTGATTGCACCTCCTGTTGAAACATTTTGATAAATGCCCAAAATGGGAACTTTATGAGACGAAAGTTCAATTTGAGATAACATGTCAATAAGTAATGCTTTGATCGCTTTGTGGTCGTACACAGCATTGCCAATTGTGTACGTAGTATTATTATCTTCCTCTTCTTCTTGCGCTCTTTCTTCTGTGATGTTTGCCTTTTTCTTGTTCAATTCTGCAAATTCGGCATCCTTTAACTCTTCACTCAACTCTTCCTCTGAGTAATGAGATTTGAATTCTTCCAACATTCTGCACTTGTTGAAGTATCTTTTCTGCAATTTATCCAATGAGTTCTTCCCACCCTTGAATGCTTTATTTTTTTCCATGATCATTGTTTCAGAGTATTCCACTCTTTGACTATGTTCTTTACACCATTTGGTAAAAGGCTCCAAGACTAGAATTCTTATGTTCGAAGCAACTTGTAGATGATAATCACCTTGTTTACTGAAGTTTTCGTTGATCTTTTGATATGCATTTTTGATTGAAGAGACATAATCATCATTTGCCTGGCGTTTAGAATTGTTTCTGTTAACTGACTTTTCAATAGATTCTAGTTGAGTGCCATATACCATCTCCAGCTCCATACGCTTGGTGAATAATTGGACGAAGTCTTCATTCTCATTGATACCTTGTTTGAGTTGTTCAAACAAAGCCTTGAAGCCATGTTCATAATCTTGAGACCAGAAGCTATCTGCAAAAGACATACTCTCTAAAATTCTGGACCTGTTGATTTGGAAAGAAATGAAGCTGAACTGGATCTTATAGGATTTCTTGAAAACGCGTTGGTCGGGTTCGCTGTTATATTTAACCACAATCCGTCAACGCCTGTATATAACCTTTTTAGATTGTTTCAGTGAATCACGCAAAGCCGCATAGTCGATCCATTGATCTGGAAATTTCGGTTAAGGTTGTCCTTCCACCATATTTAAAAGATTGTTACAAGATTATTTATAATGCCTACTGATTGCACCCCTCTTCTTAAACACTGAGGGAAACAAATAGGGAAATAGGAAGGTATTTTATCCAAATTCAGAATACTCGTTATAGAACAATTCACATTCAAATCCCCTGAATTAAGCTCCTGCCTCGCGACATACGTATATCTATACATCATAATTCTTTCATTCCCTATATTTCCTCAAGTTGTCCCAGCCCACCGAATTGGAATTGGGTAACTTAATAACCTCTATCCTATTCAATACCTCCGGGTTGTTTGAATCTGGATATGTAGCGATATAGGGAATCACCTTTTTAATGGAGGGAATTTCGCCTGGTGATGTTACGCCTCTAAGTTCTACCGGTATCAGCTTCACAATTTCTTGATAGAACGAAGGAGCAGTAAACTTAGCTTGAATGTCCAATAGAGGTGTCTCTACTGGGACTGGTGGTGAGATTGGCACATGCAAGGTGCTCTCGTCTTCCGAAGGTTCGGAAATTACCTCATCAATCTCATTGTCATCGTCAAAGCCCTTTAAAAACTCATTTTCTCCTTCTCCAAAAGGATCATTGAAAGATGATTCGAGTCGTTTTTTCTCTTCCCTTTCCTTCTTCAATTGATCTTTTTCATTTTTCTTTTTCATTCTCTCTGACTTTAAGTGTAGCTTGCTTTGTCTTTCGGTTTCTAGCCGCTGCCATTCTTGATATTTCTTAAAGTAATTCTGTTTTGCTTCAGCTTCAGATTTCTCTCTTTGGGCAGCGCCTAATTGTTCGAAATCTGTCAACTTAAAATCATAGTAATGTTTCCATGTATCCTCGGACATTTCCCGATAGGTATTCACTAATAAGTTGAACTGCGCATTACTGTGTAGCATTTCGAGATTCTTGTAGTCTTCAGTAAACTTTTTATGACCTGCAATAATATGATCAACAACTCTCTTGCTGAACTTTTCATGGACTAGTCCCTTCAAATTTTGCTTATACCTCAGATTTTGAGACTTAGAAAGTTGCTTTGCCAACTTATGAGAATTCATTATTGGAGAACTCGATGTCTGAATTTTATTGATGCGATTCATTACAGAGGCATCTTTATAGTTTCCACTCCCGGGGCCTCTGTATACCTTTGTATAGTAGTACTTTCCATGGTTGTTTCCGTCGGTTTCGTTGCTGAAAACAAGCTTAATATTCTCTTCAGGAAATTTGACATTCTCATTAAACTGGTAAGATGAACTTGAGTTTTCATCAAGCATAGCAGAATCTAATCGAATATTCAGGTTAATAGATTGTTGATTACTGCTAGTGATGTAATAGCTTGGTACTTTGCATAAGTGATTCACATTAAATTCCTGAATAAAGCCTTGTCCAGGAATCACCGAATCAGTCAAGTCCATTGAATTTGGATCCACGTTAGAAGTACTTCTCTTTGACTTACTTAATTGTCTCCGATTATCCTTTCCTTGACTGGCATTTTGCTCATTGATCCCTAGTTCCGTATAATCATTTTCTCTGAACAAAATTTCACGTTCAATAAAACTTAATTTATTGTTTGGGAGAAACTTAAAAGAATTATTATGATTCTTATAGTAGTTCAATTTCGCAAATATATTCAATGAATTGAAAAATGAATGATTCATTTCAATACTTGATTCAATAAACCCATAGTGAGGGAATACTTGACTGATCGTTATAATATCCTCGTGTGACTTAGAGCTAGACTTTCTGGATTTCTCATCGCCGAATTCTTCAGTGTTCTTAGTATTACTTACTTTAGCCGAGTCGTTTGATTCCTCGTTTTCTTCCTCTCCATTGGAACGATTGATTTCATTTTGTAGTGTTGAAGATTCTGATTCGTCACTAAAAAATACTTCCTTATTCCTAACGAGTGTGTAAATAGTTGCAAGTTTGGTGTAATATAATGAGAACTTTATATCTTCCTCGCCAATTAATTCATTCTTGTAGAGTAAATAATTCAATTCTCGATTGGTACCCTTCATAAACCTGTCCTTGGGAATTCCTGTTTTCTTGACCAATTTGTTAATTAGTTGATATGAAGAGGGGTATCCCCACGCAGTTGCCAAATCTTTCAATAACACATAATAACTTTCATCTGACTCTGGAAGTTTGAACACAGGGAAACCGATACTATTAACTATCCAAGAAATATCCTCCTCAAGATAATCTTTTGATTCATTCAACTCAAGAATAACTCTCTTTGCACCATCCAATGGAGCTTCACGGGGCAGAACCGGTATCAATACGTCAATTTGCATTCTTTACTTAAGGGTTAGTGAAGTATGTAAACAACTTCAATTCTTTGAATTAAGTCGTTCAAAACCCAAGTATCACACGTGACAAAACTTGTTGTTCTCTGAGACAGTTTTCTGTGTTGGGGACTACCTCCTTATCATGTGGGCGCTGAAAATTCACAGCATTCAAATAAGGCATTATGATCGATAAGAATATTTGACTTACTCACATTACCGCTTCCAATCTCCAAATCTTAAGGATATAGGCCAAGAATCGAACTCTTCGAAATTTCTCCAGAAATCACCAGATTTATGTAATATTGCATTTTAATACATTCTCCCATCTTGTTAGCTAGATTTAATATTTCTGTGGCTTTCATTAGATGCCATGTGCCTAACGAAGATAATGACATGGACTATTCAGTTTCTTAAGAACTATCACGTGTCATTCGTTAGCAATTTTTACACCCGAATCTATCTTTGCAAAACCATTTCAATCCCAAAACGAAAATAAGTAAGTTTCACATATTCACTACCTTAGTAAGCGAGGAAAAAGTACATCCCCACAGTGAAAGTAACAAATAAAGGATATGTTCCTCAAAACTCCTTTCTCCACACTTAGGAACTTTTTGGAAATGTTCTACCGAGGTTTGCGCGACTCCAAATGTCTGTGATTTATAATTGTAGCTAAAGGGTGCAATCTACAAAGTTGAATTCAATGGCGCCAGCACCAACGTAAGCACAAGAGAACTATTAGAACCCAATCTTTACCTGGATGATTTCGTATTCGGTCTAGTTCTTCTTTCGAAATTCTAGTGCAAGTAATTTAGCAGTCACTTACTTTTACCCCAATCCACAGGAGCCGAGCTTCGCACTCCCCCCACTTTCAGCTGAAATTGTACTATATATAATGGTAATCCCAGTCTATACATGAAGTTGGACTCTGAGAAGTAAAGTTAAAGATGGGTTTAGTAAAGGATGTCGGTGATACTATCACCTATGAAGTTCGTGACCGTGTTGCTATCATCACCTTGAATCAACCAAAGAAGCTCAATGCCTTGAATGGAGAGCAATACTTGCAATTGGCAAAGTATGTGGAGCAAGCTGATCGTGAAGAAGGAACGATTTTAACTTTAATCCAGAGTACTGGTCGTTACTTTTCTGCTGGAGCTAATATTGCTGATAAGAGTCTCTTGAACGGTGACTTGGAAATTTCAGACATGTTTTCCAGAGAATACTGGTTGGACAAGTTCGTTTCCAGAAATGCCTATCTTGCAGACTTATTCCACAACCATACCAAGATTTTGGCTGCCGCAGTCAATGGTCCTGTTATTGGATTAAGTGCAGCTTTGTTGGCTTTGTGTGATTTGATTTATGTCAAGGACGAGAAGGACTTCTTCTTGTTGGCTCCATTTTCTAACTTAGGATTAGTCGCTGAGGGTGCTGCCTCAGCAACTTTGTTCTTGAGATTAGGCTGGTCCAAGGCCGCCGAAGCTTTATTGTTGGCAAAGCCTATCAGCGGTGCTGACTTGAACAAATTGGGCTTCATCAACAAGACTTACGATGGCCAATTCAAGACTACTGAGGAATTCAATACTCATGTGCATGATGAATTGGTCAACGCATTCTCCAACTTATATGAGCCATCTATTTTGGAGAACAAGCAATTGTTAAAGGCTAACAGGGACACTTTGATCACCAGTGCTACTTCTAGAGAACTTATTAAGGGCTTGAACAAGTGGGTCGAAGGTATTCCTCAATCTAGATTCTCAAGCTTACATCAAAAGGAGATTAAACATAAGTTGTAAGTATTTATGTAACACAATATATTATTGCTATTAAGTAAACTGTAGTTCCAAGTCGTGGAAAGTACATCTTAAGTGCGTGTGAACTTTTGTTAGAGTGTACCTCTACTATTAATGAGTTTCAACTTGCCCAATCCCAGTCTATTGGGGATCCTACTTATAATTTCAACACATAGTGGCCCTCAATTGGTCTTCAAGTACCCACCGGACCTCTCAGGGGAGTCACCTGATGTAAATGAACAATCTGAAGATGAAGAAGAAGAGGATGAAGTGAACGGAGAACTGTCCAAACTACCAGCAAATGAAGCATCTTATCACAACCGCTCGTCAAGAGCGACAGACAGAATAACCCAGCCATTGATGTCTAGGATGAAACCGAAAGAATGGGATTCACACCATCTTGATTATTACTTAGGCACTAAAAAAGACCTAATTCTGTTTCTTGATGAGCAAGAGATTAACAGGAAAAAGCACGTCAATGACAAAAATTACACATCTGAAGCTGAACGAAATGAAGGTAAAAAGACCTTTACTGCTGAGAATGATACAATATTTGGACTTGAGCCTGGCTATTTATGTGAGATGCTCTCACCTCCCAAAAGTATGTGCAATTCAAGATTTGAGATAATGATAGATAGCAAAATATTTTTAGGGTTACCAATTCATAAGTATACCAATGGAAGCTGGAGATTGAGGAAAGGAGATCGAGAAAATACCGAAAAATCTAAAAAGCACAAACAAGAAAGTGAAGTTGAAAAATCAACTCAAGAGAATACCAATCATGAAGGAGCTGTCACCGAATCGACCCACCTGGAAGCTGAAACAGTGAATAAGTCAAACAGCATAAATATGTTTCATTTGGTATTTGTTATGGATCCCCCTGTGGTAGAAAGCAATTACAGGATTGATGAGCTATTTCATTATGTTATTTCTAGATTGTCATTGGTTTTGAGATATGAACAGCTGAAATATGACTATTTATCTTCGCAAGTGAAGCTTATATTCAACCTCAAAGAACAATTATCGGTAACTGACAATTTAACCCAACAATTGATCAACAAATCCTCACTTTGCAAAGTTATTAGCGATTGCTACCAGTCAATTGCACAATCCAAAATTGCAAATTTGTCTATTAATAATAAATTGAGATCATTTCAAATTCCAATAAAGTCTGAATTTCACTCATTACCAGCAATTTCTGTTCCGTACATACCTGGGTCTCACTTGTCTTCGACCGTTAAATTATTAGAAGATTCTGGCTTAATAAGTGTCGGTGAGACAACAAGATATAGCCAATTTGGCCAATTGGATTCTGCTACAGACCAGGAAGAAAGTTCTAACACTTCTGAAGATGTCATGCATTTTGCATTACTATTACTAGATGATCCAGAATCAATTATCCGTGATATCAAAACAGAGCAAGAAAGTACTTTGGCAAAATTTATAAACATGATAAAGCCAACTGAATCCTTGTTGAAATTATCTTTACGCAATCCAAGCTTGGATAAGATACAATTAAAGTCATTTGCATTTCACTTGATTTATTGGAGAAGAGCAAGAGTAATCCAACCTTTAAGCTCAAGATCTACTTTTATCATATCTCCAATGGCTCCCATAACTATAAACTTCTTCACAGATATTAGAAGATTTAAAAAGAAATTTCCAAGTATTCCATCTCTACCAAATTTTTTGAAGTTATTGACTCCGAAATCGCGCAAGCCACAGCAATATGCCTCAATAATACCCTCAAAAGACCACAGAGATACGTATTTGGAAGCATTGGCTTGGTTGATCCGATACGGTTATGTGACCCAGTTGCAAACATTTATTTGGCTAAAAATATCAAAGAAAATAAAAATTATGGTAGAGGAAGATATTGAGAACGAAAATTCAACAAAGAAAAGAAGCAGCTTGTCAAAGAAAGCTGCAGTTGGAGGAACAGATAATACTTCAAAACAAATTGAAAAAAAGATAAAATCACATTCGGATGATACTGATAGAAATGTCGATCTAGAAATTGATAACTTGAATGACATGTTCAAAGAAATTTACTCTGGAAACAATGTCAGCCTAGAAGATGATGAAGATACTATCATTCTTGATCCTGGAAGAGCGACTACATTGGAACGCAAGTGGATAAACAAAATTATTTTTGAAGAATGTAATTTGTCGTCTGAACTAACTACTATCTTCTACAAATTACTCAAATATATGAACGGAAAAAGCCCTTTGGAATTGCTTTTGTTGAAGGAGAACATATCACGAGTTGATTTGAGAAAATTACTTTTCGCTATAGAAGACCACATCATTTCTGTAAGACATTGGTAATATATAATAATGAATAATGATAATGAATTAGATAATCGCTAGAGTTATCGAATCTCAAGAAAAGACATTCTGCATATTTGCTTCTTCACCTTCATCATCTTGCTTCGTTTCTATTTCATTGAATGAAAAGAAATGAGTTGGGCGATGAAGTTGATCATAGAAACTTAATGGAATATCAACTTTGAGAAAGTAATTTTCTGGATCATGCCAAACGGCACCAAGGAAGAAGTAGTTCCAAATTTTATCATCTGGAACCCAAAAGTTGCCAGAAATTCGTTCAGTTAATAATAATTGATAGCTCTTAGTAAACTCTTTCTTATATCCCTTGGGAAGTTCCGAAATAAGGTCAACGTTACTCTTTCCCCAGTCAAATCCTTCTTCAGTGAGTATTAATGAGTCTAGTGAAACTGATCCAGGGGTAAAAGAGACTGTCAATGTCATAAAATTTGGATTATATTCTTTTAATAATTTTGATTGGAAAGATATATCCATTGGAGTTAAACTCTTGCTTTCTTGCGATTGAGTATGTATCCAACCCAATAATTCCAAATTTTGGTCCTGAATTGTTGGTAATTTCAATGGTAGTTGAACTGAGTTTCCACTACCGATTTGAGGAACTAATGCTATGCTTAAAATTTCCTTGACATTGGAATTATCCTCTGGTGATCTTCCGAAAATAAAACCTCCCACTTGAATTCTTGAATCCGCTATCTGCACGAACTTTTTGAGAATGTTTTTAGGCATGACAAAAGTAATTGAATCATCCACATTGTTTGATGTCACATATATGTTCTTTGTCCTCAAGTGTAAGTTGTTTGCGGCAATTGCTCTGTTCCGCCATTCATTTCTTGAAGAGAATGATTGCTGTTCGTAATTTGAACTAGTGACGGTAACAATTTCTTCACCGTGAACATTCTTACTAACAGTCTTTAAGGCAGTTAGTTCCTTATTCTCATTAGCATCTCCATTACTTTCTTCAATAGATGTTGCTTCCTGGCGTGTTGCAGAGGGAGTTCGAATATCTTGGCCCAAAATCAAATCTCGAATTTCGGATTGGGTCAAAGATTGAATATTGACATTAAATTTTTTCGAATAATCATTAAGAATGAGGTCCCTAAGTTGGGATTCCACGTCTATCCATTGCTCATCTGAAAATGTTGGCCACATATGATGTTCCTGAACAACAACACTTGAATCAGGTTGTAAGATCAAGTTCGTTTTATCCTGATTAATACTCAATGCTCTCAAGAGCAAAATAATTCTTGAAAATGCCGTGTATGGAGAAATATTTTTGAGCCAGTCATCATAGATGTTAAACATGATTAATTGGGGCTCATTTGCTCTTAACACAATATTCTCCAATTTTTGAATCTTAAGAGCTGAAGCAAAAGGCAAGTGAAGCTCGGATGACCTGATGGATATATTTGGAAAATCCAACATATGAACTTCCAAAGGATCTATAATTCCTTTTCTGGTAGCAATCAATTGTTTAGGTTGTTCCTCTAGTGGCAATGACCTTATCAACGCAGAAACCTCCTCGGCAGTTTTCCACTTGGCCAATTGGCCCAATCTCTTTTGTCCAGACCATACCGACGTATGGATAATTTTTAAGAATAGTTGACCGGAGCGAGGATTCAACATTAAAACTGCTCCATTAATTGGTTTGGTGGTCATATTGCCCTCAAAAGTTTTGTGGATTGTAACTCGATAGACATTTGTATCATCAACGAACAATTGATTCTCATTATTGAAAAGGTCAGCATAGTTGTTCGAATTTAACAATGCCTGTTGTGGCAGCGATTCGTATAACTGTAACGCCTTCCGGAGACGTTCTCGTAAAACATATAGAGCTGGATTTGATTTCATGATTTCCTTCATCGCATTCTGAACTAATGTTTTCAATCCTGGGAACCAATTTCCATAGACTTCGTACATGTTGTATGCTAAATCAATTGCAATTATGATACCAGTTGGTGATGGATAGGTACTGGTATTGTCCGTGGTATAGTCCAAGAACTTAGACCTTGCATACCTTGAAATATCGTGCGAGTCATAGTCTCCATATCTAAGTTGAACGTCAATCCAAAACTTGTTTGAATTAATTTGAAATGAGTCACTCTTGTCAAATAATAAAGATGGAGAAGAAACCTTCCATCTATATGTACTTGTCAAGACAATATCTGCACATGATGAATTCATCTTGTAAGACTTTCTGGGGTGAATAGCTTGTTTTTCAACATTGTCGACTTGCAAAACCTCCATCTCCTTGTCTAAAACTTGGCAAATATCTTGCACAACACTCTCGTGTATCTTCTGCCACAAATGAGCTCTAAAGATTTGAATTAACGAAATTTTGAGAGTTGGAATCTTTCCATGTAAAAATATTCCTGTTAGATCCAATTGGACTAAAAATCCGACATACACATTCGCACGGTTGATAGTTGGGGACCACCAAAGCGTGAAACGCCTGTTTGGAATTTGACTTAATCCAGATCTCTGTGCATTGGTCAACTTTTTAAACTTCAATGAGTCTTCAAATCCTGAAGCTTTCTCCCAAAACAATCCTTCCCAGGATTCAAATCCAGTACCTTTAAAGAGTGTATGCTCCAAAATAGTTTCAATACCACCTAAGGCTTGAATCACATCAGTTCTGTAGGTGTTGAGGTTCCATAACTTTCCGTCATGATTATTACTAGTCCACCAGAATGGATTGAATCTTGGTAAACTAAACATTTTGAATAATCTCCGAACCCGATGCCCCTTGTCATAGGCCAAGGTATGTCTATCCTTTTGGAACAAAGTACTTATGCGGGGAAGTCCTCTATCCCAATTATTCTCCATGTCTTCGAATGTTAACTTTCTGTTTTGTTCTATGGCCAGCTGTCTTTTTATGGAATATTCAGCCCATACTCTTTGGGAGTCCAAAAACTCGTTCTCCCAAGTTGTAATATATCTGAATATCGTGGGAATCATCTTCTCTTCTTGATGGGTCATACCTGCCCGGAAATGGGTGATTCCAGTATCAGTTTGCTTTGACCATTTGAGGTCAGAGGCAGGAATTAAAATATGCGAAGCACTTAACATTCCCAAACCTCCCAACTCTTTAGGAGTATAAAACACAGCAGGTGGAAATCTCGTGGGCATTTTAGAATTTAATCCCATCTTCACCCTATTCTGAATCTTGGTCTCGCACTTTACCAACGTATCTAGCAATGATTCGGTTGAGACAATTGCCTCTCGGAAATATGTGAATAATGAAATTAAGGCAGTATTCCATTTCGATGCGACTTTTGTGAATGTGGTCGATCCAGAGGACATCAAAATCTGTCTGATGCGATTATTAAATTTATCAACTTCTTCTTCTGAAACTCTCAAAAACGCATTAGCAGTTCTTTCCTTTGTGCTTTGATCAATTAGGTCCCAAACACCCTCTTTTGACTGCTCATTCTTTGAAGAACGGCACTTAGGAAGGATTCTTACTTCAAAACCGCACATTGAAAACAACAAGTTGGGATTGTCTTGCGAGTAAACTGAGACGTATGAATTATCCCATTCCAAGTTTGTAATCGTATTTGGTAAGCGACCCGAAAGTTCCCAAAATACTGCTCTTCCCAAATTGACATCATGGCGCATTAATCTCATACGACTATCCTTTGGCCAACAAGTACGGTTCCTATAACCGATCACATTTTCATAATTGGGATCTGGGTCCTCGTTCAAATAATCTTGAATAAGTGAGTTAGACTGCTCTTCAGAGAACTTCAAGAAAATATGAACTTTATTCATATAACGAGAATACAATCTAATTGGACTAGATGTCTCTGAGTCAATGTCTTTGAATTGTAGAAAAGCATTGGGTTGATTTGATGGGCCTGCAATCTCAAGAGCTCTATCCAAGCCAAGAAGAAGTAAGTCGACGACTAGTCCGTAAAACTGATATATGAACGAGGAAAACTGTAAACCTCTGATAAGACCGAACTGGTTAACATGATTCATATCTTTATATGCTAAGTTGACGTTATTCTTTGAACTCATATAGTCAGCAATATTTGGATCGATGATTAATCTGAGTAATCTATTCAACAATGTAAAATCCATTTTCTCCGTTAGTTTCTCAAGTGTCGTTTCGACCATCACGCCGCACTCACCATTCTCAGTGTCCCAGACATTGGATAAGTTGTTGATTCCTTGGCACCATTTATAAACTAAAAGAGGTGGAATTTCATCGTCACTAGGTTTTGTCCAATTTGGAAAAAGATTTCTCTTATCAGATTCGTACCACAAGTATTGGTCTAAATATGCATCTGTGATCTTTTCCAATGGATCAACTGCATATGTGGGGATCAAGTGGTCGTAATAATCCATCATTTCCAAGCCTATTTCCTTGAATATTCTTTGAGTCAAAAGAAACTTCTTTATGCGAGAGAGACATTCATTGGGATTGTCGTATGCTTGTTCAATTAGGGCCAATTCCTCACGTTGAGTTGAATTCAACCGAGCATTCGCATTATAGCTCTCCTTCAAGTTCTCCAAAGCAAGAACAAGAAGCTTATTGTCATGTTTGTAGGAAAGCGGTGGGAATGGAATAGGACTGAACTTTCTAATCTCAAGCCAATTAACCATTGTTTGAAATATTTTTATAGCTTCATTAGGCAAGACATACGGTCCATCCTTCACAAAATTCAATTGGCGCTCCTGTTCGTTTTTCACCCAAAGTCTGGTCAATCTTCCTAAATTCTTCTTGGCAACCGTTTTCTCTACAGTTGTACCTCTCATTATCCGTTCCCTGTTATAATGTGCAACTGAAATCCACCCATCTGCTTTTGCTTGAATGTACCTTCTAATTAACTTTTCGATGGGTTCCGGCAATCCTGGAACATGCCAATGAATATTAGCTTTCCAACATCTCCAAGCCTCGCTCAAATGTTGAAGTATAACTTTTGATTTGTTTTGCTTTAACCCATCAGGAATCATATCAAGAATGTCGTGAATCACTTGGGCTCTCAATTCAAGATCATAATATGAATCAATTCTTTGCTTAGTGATTGTCTTTGCGACGTCGTTACTTCTCCTTCCTTCAAATTGTCTCGCCAATAAATTGCTTAACCATCTCTCAAGCAACGGAATAATTCCTCTCATGAAAAATATCCAAACTCTCCACGCAGGCTGCCAAAAACCACATCCTGGACCTTTACCAATAATCTTATTAAATCGAGCATAGACCACATGTTTCAAGTCCTTGCATGCACGAATCTGATGCATAACTTTATACTTGTAACGGTAAATACCAGTTAATTGACCAAGGTGATTCAAAATGTAGTAAATACCGTCCGCTAGTTGAAATGCATCAACATTTCCCAATCTATACTGAACATGGGAATCTACCAATATTTTGGTAACTCTTAAGACTTCTCGGATTAAATGAAAAGCGTTTCCAAATCTGGATTTCTTTCTCTCTTTTGTTGTTAAGGTTTTTGTTGGCTTTAAATTGAAGTTGTAGTCTAGATGCAAATATGTCAATCCCTTTCTGTGTATGAGTAGGTTGAGCATGTTGAAGCCTTGACGACAAAGCTGTAACCCTGCTTCAACCCAATCTATTTGAGTTGTTTGAAAGTATTTAGTTGAGCCTAGGACTTTTAGTAATTTTATATTCTTCTTTGTCGAATGTTGATCTGTTTTGCTCACTTTATGAAGTTCATTTAGGACTTGATTTTTTAATAGCTTCTGGTAAGATACTCTCACTTTAATTGGTAAGTGCTTTTGCGAAGACTTCAAAACCCATTTCTTGATAAAAGAAGCATCTTGGGCTCTAATCATTCTTCCACTTCTTTTGTTGAATGGATAAGGTGCCCACCAAAGAACAATAGACTCTTTTGTTCCTTCAGGTTCTATGCTTTCTGTTGTCATAAAAGGAGAAATACTTCCAAGATCAAAATCTTCCTCGTCTTCATCTCCTTCTTGTTCTTCGTTTTCATTTTCTATTATGATTTGATGAGCTTTCTGTAATAATGCAGGGTTATACTTAGACTTGAAATGAAAAGCTGGCACTTCCGAGCTAAAGTCTTCAATAAAATTGTTGAATTGAGTATAATATCTGTTTGGGTATACTTTTTTGACAAATGAATTGTAAAGAAATGGAAATGCAACTTTATACTCGGTCCTTATTGGAATTCGAATGATTATTCTGTCAATAGAATTGAATTCAGTGAAATCTTCAAGCTTCGAGTTATTAATCTTATCTTTAAATAGAGGCTCAAACTTGGGACCTCCAGGAAGTGCAACATTTAGACTCTTCGCTGTGAAAAATGAATTCTTATCGAACAAGTATGAAGCCCCCTTTGATACTTCCAGAGGTAAAATCGATTTGGAAAATTCAAATAGGCTTGACATTTGAAATACGTCCAAATTCCAAGTCCGATACGAATCTCCATTGACCAAATTTTCATTCTCTAGCAATGGTTTTTCATCATAGAGCCATTCGTCAATATGACTGTTGTCCTTTGAATTTAACGATAATTGGATAGGTTCAAGTGGTTCAACATGTTCCAAATTCTCTAGCCAATCAATGGGAGGCTCCTCGTCATCAAATGGGGGAAAAAGCATTCTTTTAAAGTGCTTTCTGTCACGTTTTTCTCTCCTCATCATTATCCACACTGTCGCCCATTGCGCCGTGTAAATTGGTTCAATCACTCTAGGAATCTCATCAACAAAGGTGATCGCACCACTTATGTGATACAACACCTTTACGTCTTTTCTTTGCTCCCAGGGTTGAGGCATGTTTTCAAGTAATTTCAAAATTGCATGGGGCATGTACTTTAAGGATCCCAAATGAGCCCGTTTATCAGAAGCTACATTCTTATGCGAAAGGTCACCATGATCTATCATGATTTTTCTTAAATGTTCTGGCGGCATGTCTGGCTTTTTTGGCATTACGATGCCTCTTTTGGTTCGATGCAACGTATTGTATCTGTTCTTTTGTATATGCAACCATTGCTGTCTTCTTATAGCAAGTACTTCTTGTGTTTGGGATCCTTGATCAAGTTGATTTGAAGTAGATACACCTGCCTTTGGAGGGGGGGGAGGTGGAGGTGGTGGTCTTGCCGATTTTATTGGAATGCCTCTTGCAGTTGGTGGAGGTGGCGGTAATGTAGGAAATTGATTGGTCTTGCCACCTTTCTTTATTCCCAGAATTCCAGGAGGTGGGGGAGGTGGAGGCAAATCACGTCCCATGTTGTCATATGTTGATATTTTAATTTGATAGTTGAATAGTTGATGCTCATCTTCTATGGCGTTTATGCAGGAAGTGAATAGGTCTGGTTGATGGTAGTATTTTGGTTCTGCAGGTAAAGAAAATCTGTAGGACCACAACTTCATGGAAGTACAGGAAACTTGTAGAAATTATAGCAAACAGAACTTCAGGCTAACTCTAACAACAATATACCTTTGGTAAAATGTACTAAAACGCTAATATGTTCTTTCATTAGAGCATTGCCCTTTTACTGACGATTAGGCTCTTTTCTTAAACCCAGCCCAGTACAACATATAGCATGAAATTTGTTTGCATGCTTAGCATCGACTGTTGAGCCAGCATTTCAAAGCTATAGAATTACTTCCCCTCTGTAATCTAATCGGACCCAAGAATGTTATTGCAATGTTGATTCTTTAGTTCAAAATGGACCAAAGTTGATAATTTTTCACAATAGAACCCCCATAGCGCAGATGTGAAACTACTTCTTCTAATAATTATATTCTTCTAGGACTGTAAGGTTTCTTTTCATGGCTGTTGCAATCCAATAAGTGCCTATGTTTCGGGGCATGGGGTTTTGCACTTTTAGATAGTGACCTCAAATGACTAAGATCACACAAAAGCAACTGTACGATTACATTTCGAGATTTAGTGGAGACTTAAGGGTGTTGTTGCGTTCTTGAATACAATGTCCAATAGCTCAAATTCATTCATAGAATCAAATGCAAAACCTATATACAAAAACTCCCCATATTATTGGTTGGAAACGAAGTTGGTAAAGGCTCTACTCAATGCAATTGGGGAGCAAGCAGAAGAATCTTCTAGTTCATGGAATAGAGTCAAATCATCAGGAATGTACTTTTGGTCGAGTTACGGCTTTACGTGCATGGCTATGTCCTTAATTTTGAATAGAACTATGGTGCTAGCAGCAACTAATACTTCAAGAGATCAGGCATCACTCGGCAGAAATAGAGGAGCATTCACGATACCAAGACCAGCAGAATTGATGAAGAGATTTAGCATACTCAGTTTCAGAATTGGCATTATTTCTGTTCTTTTATACAACGTATACAATGTCATGGTGGCCTTGAATCTTCACGGACATATAGGGATATCAGGGTCCTCTATTCCATTCTGGTACAAATTATTACCTGACAGATTCTTCGCATATGACGCTGACTACTTCAGCTCAACTAATTACATGAAATCACCAAGTACGGAAACATTGATTGGGCCTTCAATGGATATGTGCTGGCCGATATTTCTAACATTTTGCTTGCTGATGTATGCCGAGACATTTCTCTCCGTTGTTCAAGGATATACACCCTACACTGAAAGTGGAGTAACAATATTCGAATTTTCGATGGCTTTTCAGGAATTTTCTCCTGTCGGAGGAACCCGTGACTGTATCAGACCAAATGAAGAACTATTGGTAATTACATTGTTGCTGTTGCTAGCACATCTCAATATCCATGTTGGGGGGTTGATTAATAATAATAAGTACAGGCTTATTCCACTGTCAATTATCGGGATATGTTTATTGACTTATTTCTTTACATGCATGTTCAACCTCAAGAAACTCATGAGTATACCAATAATGCTTTCCTTAACATTATTTCCTTACGCTGTCGTTATTGTTGTGATCATGATTAGCACTGTTATTTTTGTTACTGCCTTATTTGTCAGTGGCATTCGCTTTCAAGACTTGAACTTTTCTAGCATCATTTTTAGCGAATTACTGGACTTGGACGAGGACGAAAACTCATACATCATAGAAAACTTGTTGAAAAGTGACTTTTTCACCGTCTTGCTTAAAGTTGGGAAATTGGCTATTGCACTGGCAGGAAAGTTTAGTTACATTTCTTCGTTGAGTCTTGTAACCTTGGATAGTACAACTTGGATTGAAAGAAGCTTACTTAAGGGTCTGCCGGTTTCCAAAGAAATAATGAACTCCTTAGGAAATTCGCCTCCTTCTGGATATGACACCATGATTTCTCAACCACTGAGCAATCTAATTACTGGTGGTCATGAAAAATTGATAGAAAATGAAGAAACAACAAGCATTTTTAATAGGAGAATACTTCAAGTTCAGGAAATTGTGACGAATCTCATCCAACTATTTTACGGTCTATTTTTTAAGATGCTTACATTCAAAAGAAGAGATCGGAATCCATTAGCCTCGGATCAAGGAAATGATGAGGAAAGTTTAGAAGAGTTTGAATTACGCAAAGCGAGTGTTCCTGAATTCTTGAGAAAGTACGTGCAGAGAAAGCCTGTGGCACCTCAACCATTGGTCGAAGTAGACAAACTTACGATTGAAGAGCTAGGAGAAACATATCTTGACATTTTGAATGGAGTACCCATCTCAGAATTGGACAATTCTGACAACTATGGATACGTAAGTCAAGCAGAATCAGACTTTTCAGAAGCAGAGGATCAAGAGTATCTGTTTATCGGTTCGGAAAGAACTGTCGTGACTCGTGCAGACACGCCCGCTATCAATGAATTGATAAATGCCAGAGATTTTACTGAAATGATTAGTGCAAACTTGGATGTTTTGCAGGTTCACATGAAGTATGATGGTGGTATTTTGACCAGATCCAAATATGCCCAACTATCCAAGGATACTTTACAGAAAAATCAAAGTGAGAGTGTCAAACTCTTAGACGTGCTCTCGACTGCTAGACTGAATAGGCCCATTGTTGAGGAAAGTCCTGAGTTGTCTGATCTTTCATCACGTTTTGACTGCGTTATTTGTCAAGTTAACACGAGAGAAATTATCACTTGGCCATGCAAATGTTTTGCAATTTGCGAACAATGCCGTTTACGATTAGTTACCAATGAAATAGAAACTTGCGTCTGTTGCCGGAGGAGAGTTGAGGGAGTTTCGAAATTGTTCATACCTTAATGGCATATTACACACATGAGAATATGAAAACAGTATCTCTTGTCTTTTGGTTTGTAGCTTGTAAGATTGGCATCTAAGCAGATACTTATCCGAGCTAAGATTAAGTACAGGATAGAACTACGCCCAAGTCATGGTTTGCAATAGAACAAATATTGTCTTTTCTAGTCACACTACCTTCATTATCTATTGCCTATTTTTGGATTATCTTTTCCACAGCCTCCATTTATCCATACTGAATGAAATTCGTGCGACGAAAAAACGAGGTGACGCGTTGAAGCCAGTAAAGGGCAACAGAAAGTAGCACTAAACCCTACAGTGTTCCTTATTAGTTGAAGGAAACTCGGCCTAATCTCAGTAGCGACCTCATTCACACGTGCAAGCGATTTTTCCACGTTGAACTGAAGCTCTAATTGTCTTGATTCGTCTAAATTTAAGAATAGATATTTTGCACGACATTTGATTTTAGTGCATGATATTCCACTCGAACCGAAGACTACTTTTTTAATCAGTTTATTTCGCAAGACACTCACAACACCATCTTCTAGAATTTGTATTGGATAGCTATTCATTACATAAGCCCGTTAGACTAAGTGTGTCCAAGATGTCTTCTCATGCCATGTCTAGTGTCGCCACTACTCCCGTTCCCCCAGTGTGGGACTTGGTAACCGCTTCATTATCAGATACCTTTGTCCGTAACTTGAACCACTTGGAGAAGCTTCCCGGTGGTCAAATCATCTTACGTTATATCAAATCGTCCTACAAGAATGATCCCATCAGATCGTTGTTTGAGTTGGCATTATTTATGTTTGCTTGCCACTATTTCCTCTCTTCCAAGAAGAAAGAAAACAAGGCTGAGCTCGTGAAGTTCTCGAAAAACGAAATTGATGAGTTGTGCAAAGAGTGGGAGCCTGAACCTTTGGTTGATGATATCCAGCCTTTGGAGCAGTGGAAGTTAAACTGCGTTCCAGAAGTCATCGGTCATAATGGAGCATATGTGAAATTAGCGGGCCACAACGGTAAGGTCACAAACTTGGCATCGTTGGACTTTTTGAACTTGAACCACAATGAGAACATCAAGGCCGTTGCCAAGGCCACTATTTCCACCACCGGTGTTGGTGCTTGTGGCCCTCCAAACTTTTATGGAACACAGGATGTCCACGTCAGATTGGAAGAAGATCTTGCTAACTATTTGGAAACCGAGCAGGCCATTTTGTACGGTCAAGATTTTGTTACTGCTGGTTCTGTGATTCCTGCATTTTTGAAGAGAGGAGATTTGTGTGTGGTGGATAGTGGTGTGAACTTAGCCATCCAAAAGGCGTTGATTGTGAGTAGAAGTGACATTGTGTGGTTTGACCATAACGACCTGAAGCACTTGGAACAAGTTTTGAACGACCTCAAACCTGAATTGGACAAGCAAAAGCCAATAAAGAGAAGATTTATTATTACTGAAGCGTTGTTCGCAAATTCCGGTGACATTGCTGACTTGCCTAGAATTGTTGAATTGAAGAACAAGTTCAAGTACCGTTTGTTTTTGGATGAGACTTTGTCTATCGGAATTTTGGGTAACACGGGAAAGGGTTTGGTTGAACATTTCAACATTCCAAGAAAAGAAATAGCAATCACCATTGGATCGATGGCTTTGGCATTTGCTTCTTCTGGAGGTTTCTGTGCGGGTGTCAACCCTATGGTCCATCACCAAAGAATTCAATCTCTTGCTTATGTCTTTAGCGCTTCTTTGCCCCCTTATTCAGCCAGAGTTTCGTCTCAAGCAATCAAAGAAATTAGTGAACTTGATTCCAATGGAAAGTCCAAGTTGATCAGTCAATTGAGAACTAAAACTTCTTCTGTTTATAACAGACTTGCCAAGGTTCTTGAAACTAATAAATTTCTCCAATTGATTTCTGATTCCAATTCTCCTTCCATTCACTTGAGTTTGCATCCAGACTTCAGAGCAAAGTTGAATTTCCCACTTCAATATGGCAATACCCACTTTTTGACTACAGGTAAACAAGCCAAAAAGGCCAACCCATTTGATGAGTATTACAACCTTGAGTCGTACATCTTGCAAACAATTATCAATGAACTTTTGACCAAATCCAGCATTTTAATCACAAGAACTAAGTTTCTTTTGGAGCATGAGAATTTGCCTGTTACAAACCCTCATTTGCTTGTGAATGTGAATGCTGGAGTTTTGGATGAAGACTTCATAAAATTGACCACTTCCTTAGATGAAGTAGTTAGACACGTTTGTTCACCATTAAAATCTGAAGCCGATCTCATTAGATTAAACGCGTTGATTCAACAATAGAAATGGTACATTTGTCGGTTTTACCGGAACAGGCTTCATAAATTATGATCTGCCCATTTTTTTAATCAAATTATTGTTTCTGAGTTTTTTCGTTTGTCATAATATTCGTAAACTGATCTATAGAAACCTAATATACAAAACTAATATGAGAATTCATTTCGAAATCCTATTGCGTGCTTCTCTTGCAATTGACCTAGCTTCCTCGATGTCGTGTGCATTATTGTGATTCAAGTCTTTCGCTAATTCGTAAGCTTCTTCGTAGCGATTATTCTCTAATGCATTTCTGGCTAACCAAATTCTTGCTTTTGAGGTTGCATCACTGATTCCCCATTCGTATTCTTGGTCAAAGCATAACTTCATGTACTTGTATGTATCCTTATTTCTGCCAAGTTTTTCTGAAATCGTGGCGAGTCTATAGCAGATGTGCGGCTCACTGCTGAAAACACCTTCGTTATCTTCACTATTATAATTGTCTATCATCAAAGCCTTCTCAAAAGACTTGGTTGCTTCCTCTAGTTTGTCTATCTTTTCATAACAGTTACCTATAGCTTGCCACATCCTCTTGTCAAGTGGTTGTAAGTTTGTTGCCCTTTGGTAATAGTAGAGAGCGTAAAGATGCATATCCAATACTTCATAAGCTTGACCAAGACCATACCAAGCCCTAAAATCCTTGGGATTGGTGTCGACCGCTCTCCTATAAGACTCAATTGCTGCGTGTGAATTCTTTAGTTCAACAAATTCATGACCCATTAAAGTCCATGCACTCAAACAATTCTTATTGAGCGTCAATGCACGCTTGTAGTACATAATTGCTTTTCCATGTTCACATTTCATGGAGTGATAATTTGCTATTATGCAACATGTTTCTGGCTTGAATTTATCGATAGTGGACGCGTATTGTGCAAGAAAGGAAAGTTTAGATCTTTTCTCCATCACATACAACATGTTAGAATAAGTGTCCAAATCATCTAATCTCAAGGGATCGTCAACTAAAATTTTGTCAAATATTGTCTCGGCTTGAAAGTAATCGAGGTTGTGATAGGCAATTAAAAATTGTTGCACCTTCAAAAAATTGAATTTTGGAAATATCCCTATCAACGAATTTACACTTTCCGATAAAGAAAACAGCTGTTGATAAAATTCTTGGAGTATCACAATTTCAAAGAATTGAAACATAACGTTTGATGCAAGGGCAATTTTTGCTGATTTGATTTTGTTTATAAAATCGAGCGCTTCATCAAGCAGACTTAATGAAGAGATAAGTTCTTGCCAACATGACCAATTGTATGGAAAGAGTTTTAATGACTTGTACAAATTCGATTGTGCCAATGCGTACTTTTTCTTCTTGTTGTAGATAACTCCACTCAAGTAATACAAGAAGGCATTTTCTTGACCTGACGCGTGGTAGGTGTTGATCTCCTGAAGTATTTTCGACAAACGAGTATTCAAATCGTTAACCACTTCCTTCTCAGAACCTTCGGTGTCCATATCAAGAACGCAATCTGTATTTCCGATATTAATGGAACCATCGGTCTCCTCTGTAGCCTTCTTGTCTACCAGTATCAATATTGAATAAAGTCGTAAGAACAAGGCATATCCAGTCTTAGAATCCTTCAACACGTGAGCTGCTCTATCGAATTCTTTGCAATGCATGTATGATTTGGCTAGCAAAATCTTAGGGCGTTCTGCTTCTTCTTCTGGAGCTGGTGGCCATGGGCTTTCGTGCAAGGGCTCTGTTGTTCCCATTGACTCGAGTCCATTGAGTGCTTCTGCGCTCCATTTTGCAGCTTGAAATAAGTGCAATTCTGAAAGTAGTATCGTAGCATGGTGCAACTCATTTCGAAGCTTCTCTATGCTTGTTTTGGCCATGTTGGGTAGGTATTGATAATGCTTTGCAACATTAGCTTTCGTGAAGATGCAGGAACTTGGGTCGTGTAAAGCACAAATCTGATTCGAGGACTTGCTACTAAAAATGAAACAGTATGAGAATAAGGGCAGTATTAGATTAAGAGCAGTATGTAAATGATTTTTAGTAAATGGATAAAATGGGGTTAATGGCATATTCAATTTGATTTAGTTCAAAATTTAGAATTAATCAAAGGAGTTCAATAGTTTATAATTTTTTAAAATTTTTGGAATATTCCAAACTAATTGGTGAAACCATAAAAACAAGAGAATTAATACGACAAATATTATTTCTTCCACTTACACATTGCATTCTCTTCTTATTGGCATTAGGAATTGAAAATTACAAGTTTAAAGCTCTTCATAATTTTCACGTGAAGTTTTGCACGTGACCAAAGATGTATTGATCAAGATGAATACTCAAAGTTGGACATCAAACAGCCAGCTTGACACTAGCAATTACACTCTGTTACAAAGAATTTGGTACTTAAAAAGTAACCTTCTCAAGAATTCCAATTTCAATCATTCTGATCATTATCTATCATAAAAAAGCACAAGCAAAGTCAATATTGTTCAAACTATGAAACCAAGCATAGACGTGGAGACGGAACAAAAGATTCGAGAGTTTGAATCAGCAGCCGAAGAAGCTCTTTCGAGTGTTCTTTCAGCATTTGATATGTTAAAAATAGGTCTACAACTTGCCAAAGGCGACATACAAGACACAGATGGAATCCAATCATTGAAAAGACAGTTCATCTTAGACTCCTTCAAGATCGACAGGTTTCAAAAAACCCTCCGCAATTGGGAGTCCCAGAAAGATGAGAATTTCATACAGACAGAAGTCAAATTGTACAATAAGACTACAGCAAACATGTCTAGAGTCAACGAGGAAGTTGAAAAATTATCATCAGAACTCGAGACTTTGAAAAAGTCAGTGGAGCTTCCTTCCTTCAAATTCTCCAGGGAAACCATTGAGAAATATGGAGGTAATTTGTCCAATGAAATTAAAAAGGATTCAACAGGAACGTTACCTACAGTCATTAGCATTGATAGAATATTTTCTTTGGACCCGTTATCAGACCTTCCCTTTCCAGACTTCAAAATGTTCAATGAATTGATCAATATAGAGTTTCGCTTACGTTTAGAGCGTCGGTTGAAGTATGAAATCTTGGTCCTGATAAAACACCAAGTAATTGCCAATAATAATAAGTGGAATACAAGGGAGCGAGAGTTGAACGATTTCATTCACAACAAGTTAACTGGAGTTATCGAGGAAGTGGAAAAGATTAAAGCCAATGAGCACGAAGACCTCAACTTTGAAGAGAGTGACGAGGACCTCGATAGCTTTGAACAAGAAATCGAAGAGGACGAAGAAGACGTGAACGAGGAACTGGAAGAGGAATTGGACACGCTTCTGACCACCACCGCCTCCAGACGTGAAAATGAAAAGCACGAAGACTCTGACGAAGAAATGTTAATTGAAGGTTAGAATATATAGGAATAAGTACAAATGTAGTCATAAAAATCATACTTGTCATACTAAAGACGCCACACCGCGTAGAACACTCTGACCACACGACCGTGCCGAACCCTTAGAAACCAATTCTCGGGGAGGTTGAAACCAATTCTTCCCCAACGAAATTGCAGACTCCCTTCTTTCGTCCTCAGCATTGGACAATCTAATAGTACCCGTCATCAAACCTTGTATGGACGGCATTGGACATCTAGTTAGCAGCCACCTCCTCTTCTCCCGGGCCGGCAGTCTTTCCTTGTGCAATGTATTGGAAGGCCTGGTATGGGGTGTCACCTGCATCTAATCTGAACTTGGTGATACGGAAGATTTGGTAACCGGCCACTCCACCTAAGAAGAAATTCACACTGGCCAACAAGGTGTTTCTAGGGCGAATGACAAAACCGGCCCATCTGGTCCAGATGGCACCTGTGGCAAACAAGGCGACTTGTTGGGTTCCACTGATTTTCTCGACTGGTCTTTGGATGTCGTTGATTCCGGCAAATACCAATGCCCATTTGAAGACTGGGGCCCAAAAGTGGACGGTTTTGGGGCCAGTTTCCGAATTCATGAAACGGGCAAACTTAGAAGCGTGTTGAGTGGAGGCAGCCATGATGTGAAGTGAAGTGAAGTGAAGTGAATCCTTGATTCTAGAAATGTTGCGGGTAAAGTCGTGTTTGTTGGCGCACGACCACGGTAATGTCGGAGTAGGAAGTCCGTCATAGTAGACTAAATAGTATGAGATGAAAGTATAAAACGGTTTCTACAGTGGTAGTTTCTCTTGTGTATTGAGATATGCATATTTGGGTGTAGTGCACCATTAGGTTATGTCTATAATTTTTGATTCAAGCTTCACCTGGATTTTGATACTAGAGATATCCTCCCTGGTCACAGAGACCGTAAAATACCCCCTCCTTGTTCTTCAACAAGTTAGCCGGCGAGTCAAACTCCTTGAGCTCTCCCTTATCCAACGTAAGAATTTTGTCGCTGTCCATAACGGTCTCCAACCTGTGTGCAATGGTGATGATGGTCTTGTCTTTAAGCTCTTTCCTGATAGTCTCTTGAATAATCTTGTCGGTCTGGACATCAACTGCAGCAGTGGCCTCGTCCAAAATCAAGATTCTCGAATTTTTCATCCTCAATAAAACTCGGGCCAACGACATTAACTGTCTTTGACCCAGGGAAAAATTAGAACCCGACTCCTTAACCTTACAGTAGAGATTGCTGTATTCCTGCGAGTCATCTTCTACCGTAGCCTTGTCAAGTTCGAGCTTCATGATATGATCCTTCAAATGGGCCAATTCCAAGGCTTTCCAGATTTCTGCATCGGTGTAGTAATTGAAGGGATCCAAATTCTGTCTAATTGTTCCTTCAATAAGCTGTGAATCCTGCGGAATAATGCTCAAGTTCAGTCTAAGGTCCCCCAAAGGCATACCACTAGTCTTGAGGTCATCTATAAAGATATTTCCTTCGTACGCTTCAATTATTCTGAAGATTGCCAACGCAAGAGAACTCTTACCAGATCCTGTTCTTCCAACCACTCCTACCTTTTCCCCTGGGGCAATTTTGAAAGATATCTTCTTGAGAATCAAGTCCAAGTTTTCTCTGTATCTTGCTGAGTACTCATTAAATTCGATTGAACCTTCCATTGGCCAGCTAATGGGTGGCTTACTCATAGCCTTCAACTGCGCGTCTTCTTCTTCAACAGGTAGTTTTCCATATTCCAAGCACCTTTCAACGGCAACAAAACTTGTTTCTACCTCTGCGGATAATCTAACCATGACTTTAAGAGATCCGGTCACCTGTAAAGCATATGTCATGATAAATCCTGCCATTGACGAAGAAAGTGGCGAAGATGTGGATAAGGTAGAGATTGCTAAAGTTCCAGCAGTCCACATACCGAGTGAGCCTATTAACTGTAATCTGGAAAACAACCAACGGTTAATAGATCTCAACATATACACCGACTTTAAATTAAAATCGGTGTTAGAATTGTTGATATAATCAAACCTTCCAGTTTGTCCAAATGCCCTGATAGTATCCAAACCATTCAAACTTTCTCCAAGATGAGCATAGATTGGCGATCTAGAAATTGAAACCAATCTTTTCAATTCTCTGGAAATGGCAATGTAGAATATATCGTAATAATAGTACAACAGCGACAAAAGGACAATGACAATGATGTATAATGGCATAGCAAAGCCAATTATTATGAATGTCATTATGGCACTAATGCATTGCTTCAAAAAGCTTTGAATTGTACTTGGCAATGATGAATCAATTTTCAGGATATCATTGGTAAATCTATTCATAATTCGCCCAACTGGAGTTCGCTCGAAGTAAGACATTGGAGCCCTGATTATTCTGCTGGCCATGTCATTGTGAATTTTGGTTGAAGCATTAATGGCCAACCTCAACATCAATACAAGACCTCTTAACACTGTAACAAAACTAGAACCAAACCCGAACATTCCATATACCAAGATAAATTTCCAAAGACTATCCCTTTGCGTTTTTGAGTCAGTCTCTGTCCAGTGCTTGAGCCAATAGTTACCTCCAACAGACAAAGCAGTAGCTGCTACTAAAAGAACAAACCATAAAATAATTCCAGACAACGAGCATGCTCTTGCATATTCCCAATATATTCCCCATTTGACCTTACCTTTAACCGAAACTTCATTCATTGGACCACTGCGTAAAGTTGGCAATAGCCTCGTTAATGGTTCCCATTTGAAAGTTTCAACACTTGCTCTTCTATAGTTTAAAAGAGTCGTCAGCTCTGAGTTGGAGATTAAATCTTGGTCTGATAATTCTGGAGTGCATAATTCTTCCAGAGAACTTTCACTTGATTCTCTATCAAATTCTTTCAACAAATTGAAAAGACCTGGATGTGAATGATCAACAATTCCTTCATAATTACTTACTTCAGCGATTTTACCGCTCTGAAGCAAAATAATTTTGGAAGAATGCTTGAGGACAGAAATCGAATTTGTACAAAGAATAACAGTCTTAGTGCAAAGTAAACCTTTCGAACCAAGAACCCGCTCAATAATTTGCTTTCCAACATGCGAGTCAACCGCTGAAAGAATATCATCAAGTAAGTAAATATCTGATCTGGAATATACGGCTCTGGCCAAGGCTAATCTAGCTTTTTGTCCTCCGGACAAAGACACTCCCTTTTCTCCAACCTGTGTGTTGTCACCATCAGGTAGAATTTCAATGTCAGGAATCAATTGACAAGCTTCAATAGTTTTCTTGTAATAAACTTCGTCATATCTATGTCCAAATAAAACGTTTTCTTTCACTGATGCATTCATAATCCAAGGCTGTTGAGCACAATATGCAATCAGCCCGTGAATATTGATAACAGGATTGGCATCCACCAGCTTAGGTACATCTGGATAATAATTTGCTATTTCCGACGACGAAGAAGTTTCAAGATTCGATGAGTTAGATACTTGATCACTTTTATTTTGCAAAACAGTGCTGAATTTCGATTGCTGAATTACCAATTGCCCTAATACTCCGTACAATAATGCAGACTTTCCACTTCCGACACGACCAACAACGCAAGTTAACTGACCCTTCTTCGCTTCCAAAGATACGCCTTCCAATGCAATTTGAGGCAAGGATTCATCTGTGCCCTCATTCCAAAGGAAAGTTACATTATCAATGTTCACTGCCACTTCTCCCTTGTTTTGAGTCGATGGTAAATGTGCAATCAATTTCTCATCCACTTCCTCGAGCAATAAGAAATCTCTGATTCTGGTAATGGAAACAGAAGCCTCAATCATTGTGTTGATAAATTGTGGGAGAGACAATAATGGCGAGGAAAGCAAGCCCAATAGGGCCAACGCTGGAAATACAACATCAGAGGTCAAAGGCACAGGCAGGATATATGAGAAGGCCGAAAAACTGGTGAATGATACCAAAAATGGAATTGAAACCCAAACCAAACTTCCTATTTGACCAAACATCCTAATTTTCTTTAAATTCTTTAATTCTTTATCATTTCTTGCCTCAGACAACTTTCGTAACATTGCATTTTCCCAGTTGAATAACTTGATACTCTTTATATTCATCATAATCTCGTTGACAATATTGGTTCTCGTGTCCTTGAATTTCATCTGTTTTTTGTTAAGTTTCCTAAGGTATTTGATAACAAAGCTGTTAACTGGAACCAACAAAACCATAACCGAAATACCTGCTAATGTAGCCTTGCCTAATAAGGGCCACAAGGACACCACGCAGAGAATAATATCGAATGGAGCCAAGACAAGAACAGACATGTCTTGTACAACTGTTTGGATTCTATTAGAATCCACAGACATGTAATTAATGATATCACCAGATGATGCCTTACTTCTTGCAGAAGAAGATAATTTTAAACTCTTCTTATAAATTAGCGAAGTGAGTGATGACCGCACATTTAAGCCAACTTCCAAGTTGATCAAAATATACTCATTATAGAATAATGTTTGTAACATCGTCAAAACAAACATGCCAGCGGAAATCAATACTCCTTTTAAGATAGTTGGATTATCTTCGTCGAAATATCTGATGAAAAGTCTCAACATCTGAGGTTGAACAAAAGTCAACACTTTGGTTATTAACTCGAAAAAAAATGAGTATAAGATCAATGGACCGAATGCCCATCCCAACAGGATAAATAGAGAAGTATTTTCTTTATTTCCAGACGAATTGGATGAAGATGAAGACCAATACTTCAATAATTTCGCAGAAGATGCTTGAGTACTTAGCTTGGCAGGGGAGTTAGGAAGGTCAACTTGTTGGATAGTTTGAGTTTGGTAAGTTTTCATGATCATTTCATTCATCCAACTGAAGGTTAACTTATCTATGATGTTTGGCTTTTCGAGCTCAGACTTCTTGCCATCGGTGATATATTGAAAAATCAATTCATGGGAAGGTTTCCAGTGGTAATATTCCAAAATGAAGATGAGGGCTGACAAGATTATGGTAAATCCCTCACCGAACATGATTTGGTTTGGATGATCGACCAGCTTGAATAGAATCCAATTTGTGAACTGGTCCTGGTAAAATAAGACACTTCCGAAGAAGGACGAAAAGAGCCAGAAAAAAATCAAAACATTCGACGGCACTGGACTATGATTGACTTCAATGATATGCAAGGGCAAAATGGCCACCAATGTGGTGAAAATAAGTAAATGGAAGCCCAAGAACTTCTGGTCAGCAAATCTCTCATGTATGCTCAAAAATGTGCAGAGGTAGATCAGAACAACAAGATGAAGGATCACCATTGCAACTCTTATTTGATGTAATAGACCGGTACTTTTGGGTCTATGACTACCGTAGCGTGGTAGCTGTAATGTTTTGTAAAGGCCATTTGCACCCAAAACAAAGAATAGACTTGAAGACACCGCTATCACCAAAGCCAAGAAGCAGGGATTGAAGGCGTTCTCACCCACCACCAACGGTTCAGCTATACTCCTGAAGCCGCATGTTATGGAAGGGTAGTTGGGTTTCATTGATGGGCCATGTGACTTTGGTATAATTGTGAAATGGGGACCTTGGAGGAGTGGAGGTGGAGTTGGCTAGCAATTTTAGGCTATTTTGCGAATATGATGTAAGCCTTGGAATCAGATAAGAAAGTGGCGTGTACCATACATTTTGAAGAAGGATACAATTGCAATTGATATTGGCCAATTGTAGGGAAGTTTCTTGGATGGGAAGGGCTTTGTGAAGTAGCTCTGGTGTCTACAGTTCCAGTTTTGGTTAAATTTAATCGACAGGAGCAAGCTACTGGAGTGGAAAGGAGCGATTAAGAGGCATAGTATTTACCAAACAAGTAAATTGCGGACCAAGGGTGAAAAAAATATGCTAGAGCGTATCTGATATGAGCACATCCCTGGATCTGTCAAATACGAAGGCCAGGTAGGGCTACTGTCATTCATCAACCAGTCTATTCACTCACCCTTCTATTATGCAGGGAGCTCCATCATCCTGCACATTCCGATCCACCTCTGCTTCCCATTCTCAAACACATGCACGTTGTGGACCAAGCATTATTCCGAGGTCCTTCCATCCGTGTTTCATCCGATCTGGATGCGCATGAAGGGAATTCCACCTATTCGGGGTCACGTGGCCCATTAGGGATCACCACCACCGAATCCAGCCCCAGCAGCCCGTGAGCCGGAACACTCCTTTCCGCATCGCCGCATGCGTCTCGTATAGTGCAGACGCAGAGCACCGAAGCCCACGCCAAAATTGACCGCCGAGCTCCCACAAAGCGGGCCTCGGGGTTGGGGCCGACGCCGGCCCCGAAGAATATGGGCCAATCACCGTGCGAGCAATTGGCCCAATCCGTTCGGAGTCGCACCGTGTTTTCTCCAGGTTTCGCACGGTGCAGGACGTCACCTGAAAAATTTGCTACCCGAAGGAACCACAAGACCGACGCCAAATACGGCTGGTGGCCATTCCGGGGCCCTGGAGGCTCCCACAGCGCTGAAAGTGCTGGAAATGACCGTAGACCGAATTCCGGACCCCATTCCCCCTTTTTCCCGCCAAAAAAGGCCCCGGAACCATGTGGTTCCCCCACCCTCGGATGTCTGTATTATAAATTTCTGCCCCGTCATTGGCTGTCGGCCCCACCATTGATCCCTTGTTATAAAAACACCGCTGCATCCTGTTTGCGGAAATTTTCCTTTCCTCTCCACTGACGAAATGTTATCTGCCAGAACCGCCATGAGAGCTCCACGCTCAATCCGTGGTTTAGCCACTTCCGGTTTGACCAAGGACTCCCAAGTTAACCAGAACTTGTTGGAGACCCACTCCTTCATCAACTACAAGAAGCACTTGGAGAACGTCAAGATTGTCAAGGACAGATTGAACCGTCCTTTGACCTACGCCGAGAAGATCTTGTACGGTCACTTGGACGACCCCCACGGACAGGACATCCAGAGAGGTGTCTCCTACTTGAAGTTGAGACCCGACCGTGTCGCTTGTCAAGACGCTACCGCCCAGATGGCCATCTTGCAATTCATGTCCGCCGGCATGCCCCAGGTTGCCACCCCCTCCACCGTCCACTGTGACCACTTGATCCAAGCCCAGGTCGGTGGTGCCAAGGACTTGGCTAGAGCCATTGACCTCAACAAGGAGGTCTACGACTTCTTGTCCTCGGCCTGTGCCAAGTACAACCTCGGTTTCTGGAAGCCAGGATCCGGTATCATCCATCAAATCATCTTGGAGAACTACGCTTTCCCAGGTGCCCTTTTGATCGGTACCGACTCCCACACCCCTAACGCTGGTGGTTTGGGTCAATTGGCCATCGGTGTCGGTGGTGCTGACGCCGTCGACGTCATGGCCGACTTGCCATGGGAGTTGAAGGCCCCTAAGATTATCGGTGTCAAGTTGACCGGTAAGATGTCCGGCTGGACCTCTCCAAAGGATATCATCTTGAAGTTGGCTGGTATCACCACCGTCAAGGGTGGAACTGGTTCCATCATCGAGTACTTCGGTTCCGGTGTCGAGACCTTCTCTTGTACTGGTATGGGTACCATCTGTAACATGGGTGCCGAAATCGGTGCTACCACCTCCGTGTTCCCATTCAACCCATCCATGGTTGACTACTTGAACGCTACCGGCAGATCTGAGATCTCCGAATTCGCCAACCTCTACAAGAAGGAGTTCTTGTCCGCTGACGAGGGCTGTGAGTACGATGACGTTATCGAGATCGACTTGAACACCTTGGAGCCTCACATCAACGGTCCTTTCACCCCAGACTTGGCCACCCCAGTCTCCAAGATGAAGGAGACCGCCATTGCTAACGGCTGGCCATTGGAGGTCAAGGTCGGTTTGATCGGTTCTTGTACCAACTCTTCTTACGAAGACATGACCAGAGCTGCCTCCATCATCGAGGATGCTGGTGCTCACGGCTTGAAGGCCAAGTCCATCTACACTGTCTCCCCAGGTTCCGAGCAAGTCAGAGCCACCATTGCCAGAGACGGTCAATTGAAGACCTTCGAGGACTTCGGTGGTGTCGTCATGGCCAACGCCTGTGGTCCTTGTATCGGTCAATGGGACAGACAAGACATCAAGAAGGGTGACAAGAACACTATTGTTTCTTCTTTCAACAGAAACTTCACTTCCAGAAACGACGGTAACCCAGCCACCCACGCTTTCGTCGCTTCCCCAGAGATGACCACCGCCTACGCCATCTCCGGTGACTTGGGTTTCAACCCACTCACTGACTCTTTGGTCGGTGCTGACGGTAAGGAGTTCAAGTTGCAAGTTCCTCAAGGTGTCGGTTTGCCACCTAACGGTTACGATGCTGGTGAGAACACCTACCAAGCTCCTCCTGAGAACAGAGCCTCTGTCCAAGTTGAGATTTCCCCATCTTCCGACAGATTGCAGAAGTTGACTCCATTCAAGCCATGGGACGGTAAGGATGCCACCAACATGCCTATTTTGATCAAGGCCGTTGGTAAGACCACCACCGACCATATCTCTATGGCTGGTCCATGGTTGAAATACCGTGGTCACTTGGAGAATATCTCCAACAACTACATGATTGGTGCCACCAACGCCGAGAACGGTGAGGCTAACAACGTCAAGAACCTCTACACCGGTGAGTACAAGGGTGTCCCCAACACTGCTGCTGACTACAGAGACGCTGGCAAGAAGTGGGTTGTCATTGGTGACGAGAACTTCGGTGAAGGTTCTTCCAGAGAGCACGCTGCCTTGGAGCCAAGATTCTTGGGTGGTTTCGCTATCATCACCAAGTCCTTCGCTCGTATCCACGAGACCAACTTGAAGAAGCAAGGTTTGTTGCCATTGAACTTCGTCAACGTTGCTGACTACGACAAGATCAACCCAGAGGACACTGTTGACTTGCTTGGTTTGACCGAGTTGGCTCCAGGTAAGAACGTTACCTTGAGAGTCCACCCTAAGAACGGTGAGTCCTGGGATGCTGAGTTGTCCCACACTTACAACAAGGAACAAATTGAGTGGTTTAAGTACGGTTCTGCCTTGAACAAGATGGCCGCTGTTGCTGCTGAGAAGAAGTAAGTGATCCAATTGTAATTATGCATTGTCTTACTCCTCCTTTCTAGCATGGTAACGCTTAAGGTCTAAAAGGCAACAGAACCAAACAGGACTCTATTCCATATTTATTCAAGTAATGTCCCACGTTAGTTGCTGCTGTTAAGTATTTTGTTACTATTAAATGAACGCACAAAAATATCGAGATGTAGTTGATAGCCCACTCTGCTTTAGACAGGAACAAGGGTAGGCGAGAGGAAGACTAAAAGAGCATATTAGCTCACATGGTAAAGTTCACGCCGTGCATAAGAAGCAGGTTAAAAGTACAGGTATAAGCCAGCAACACGAAAAAGTATTGGCTGAAGATATCAGGGGAAGGAACACTGGTGGTCCTCGTGTATACAGATGCACCTCATTGCCTGAAGTAAGTAAGTGCAAAGTCATAAGTGCAAAAATCATCAGTGCATAGTGCAACAGTGCACGTTCATTAGACTAATTGATAGTGTACATAAAATATATACCTTGCAATCCACATATAACGTTAATGCCCATCCAAGTACTTCACCTCCATATGCACAAGTTCTTCATGGCAGGAATAAGCACGCTGGTTAATTACGTTAATTACACTCACAAGATGCTTGTTTACAAATGGCCCGATTCGGGAATTGCTGCGGAAAGTATAACCCAGCTAGTTAAATGAAGTACATACATTCGCCAATTACCTTCATCAACTCCTCGAACCATACAGGGAGCCAGTCCCATACGGAAATGCACGGACATGATTACGGCAAATTGGATTCACGGGTGGTCAGTGACACGTCCAGGTTCGAACATGTGCCTCTGCGGTTGAGATCTAGAAACACTACTCCGACCTCACTCAATGACGAGAGCCTGAGTATTATTACCTTCAGCACGGTTGGACCGGGAATCAAGCCCAGTGCCCTGAAAAGGGTGGTGGAAACCTCCGGAAGACCCCACACATTGCTTGAAATCGCCGAAAGAAACCCCACCCTTCCCAAGTTGAGAGCAGAAAGAGCACCCACTCCACCTTCAAAAGATGCTGTCATTAGCAAGCCCAACCCCTCGTACCACGACTTCCACCACCACCAGATGTATCCAGAAAGCATAATAGACCCATACACCCAACCCCATGTCCCCAATTATCCTGGCGGAGACGAACTCCCTCCAGAAATGGACACCAAGGAGTACCAAAGAAAGCTCTTTGAAGGCGAGGTTTCCGAAACCAGCGCCGAAATCGAGAGCTTGACGTCGAAACAGAAGCGCTTGGAAGTGGATCTCGTCAAACAAGTCATGAATAAGAGGTTATTTGCAATTCCTGCAAACAAATTCGTGGGACTTGAACGATGGGAAGACAAAAGCTTCAGTGTCACCGCCAATTTTGTGCTCTACGTCTTTGAAGTGCTGTTTGGAATCACTTGCATAACCCTAGCTGCAATATTGCTAAATCGGGACCACGATGCCGCAAAATCCATCTACCAGTACTTCATTGCAGACAGTGTAATTTCTACAGCCGTGGCTGTTCTTTTTATCACAAAAGTCATCAACTTCGAGAAGCGAAACGGCAGTTTCTACTGTCTAGCTGCAGCCATTATGAAGATAGTGTCGTTTATTATGGCTACTTCATATTTAATCCCGAGGGACTGTCCTCCACAGAAAGACATATGCTCTATGAGGAAAGCAGTGTCTGCCCTAATGATCATCTCCACGTTTTTATGGGAAGGAAATCTCGTAATGTTCCTTACCACACTCTACATTTCACGCCTTAACCTCTTGGATGATATAAACTTCGATTTCAGTGAGAGAGGTGCAGCTCGGGAATATAATACAGCCAATTCATTCCATCATGCCCATCATATTGATCCTATCACCAAAGAACCCCTAAAGGAATACTATCTCAACGAACAAGGCGAAATGTACAGAATTGACAGTACAACGGACGTCTCGGGTAAGAACAAGATTATTGTATATACCTTTTGATGGGTACACAGAACATATAATTGCAGGACTTGGACTTCACGACTCTATGATTTTAGGTCAAAGCGCACACAGACAAGTCACTCCTGATGCTTTGATCTTTCAATGGTATTTTAATCTGTTTTGGATTTTCAATCAGAATGAGCTAAAGATACACTTCAGGGATTACTCTTGTTTTGTGAGGAATTAATTACCTGAGCATAACCATAACACACTCGTTAAAGAGGATGGATAATATAAATAATGTATTTAGGCTGGATTGATGCACCGTTTCAACTGGCTCCTATAATGTTCATGTAAATTAAATGAAAATGTTCATGTATCTTTCCATGGTAAAATTTGACTGCAAAAATGCCAATATGAAATAAAATTGTATTTAGCCCTCGTAAATATGATTTTGATACATTTTAAATTTCATTCCACATATGTTACATAGCTTAAAAAAAAAACTAACCTAAAAATTAATTCAATTCAAGATGAAATACAGACCGATTGGAACTCTACAGTTTGAGACAATCTCACACGATATAAATCCTAATACTTCAAAAATAATAGTGTATTTTGCTAACGGCTATAATCAAATATAAAGGAATGTGCCTGTCTCATCCCATGAACATAAAAGAAATGAAGGAAATCATATGTAGCTACCGCGGTCATTCTGTGGATATCCAGCATGGTGTTGTGGCTTTTGATTGTTGTAAGAAGGTTGACTGTAATTGCTGTTGTTACCATATGACCCCGCGTAGCTGGATCCACTATAATTCATGGCTTGAGAGGGATTTCCAACAATGGTGGAGGTTGGTTGGGTGGGCTCGATAGACTCCAAGTAGTAAGAGTCTCTCTTGAGGTCCGAATCGGAAGGCAGTGACTTGTTATTGGAATTCACCCGACGGTTGTAGATGGAGTCGTCGTATACGGACTCTTCCTCGTCATAAACATTATTGGTTGGTCCATGCTCATGACCCTTCATGGCGGTGGCACCTAAGGCCATCAATTCCATTTCGTCACTGTTGGTATTCTTCTGTCCTTGGTTAGGGTTGTCAAATCTAGGCAAGAAGGAGACTCTGTCATCCTTCATTGGTTGGTATCTAGTGTCTGGGTTCTTGTAGAGCAAAGCCAACACACATGTAATGATGGTGAAGAGCAACAAGAACAAGGCGAAAACAGCATTCAAAATGAAGTAGACGATACCCATAATCGAAGACACGATGTGTGGTTCGTTAAAGATGTAGGAGAAGAACATGTAGAACAAAGCATTGATAGTGTTGATGACACCAATGGTGATGTTGAAGGCATTAGTTCTCTTGTCCATGAATGGTCTCAAAACACAGAGACAAACACAGTAGGCCAATTCAATAACGAAAATGATCACACCCTGAGCCTTACCGTGAGTTTGCAAAACGGCAACGAACAACGACTTAGCAAGGATGTAAACCAAGGAAATGAGGATAAAGTAGTAGCAGTCAGCTCTAAATTGGACGTACAAGAATCCAAACTTGTTGAGGAAGGCACCGTCACCGAACAACAAGTAAGCAGGGTTTCTAAATTGCCTGATGGATCTCTTACCCATCAAAAACACTCTAACTGCAGCTTGGAACAACAAGATGATGGAAATGAAAACCAAGAATGCGGCAACTATCACGGTACCGACCGAATCTCTCTCGGAAAATTGCCAGAGACACATGACACCCACTTGAGGGAATGCAAGAATTAACAATCTGTACAAAGCACCCTTGACGATGTGGGACCATTGTTGTCTGTATTCGTTGAACTTACCCTCATTCATGACCTTGGAGCGGACCAAGATTTCGATGATGGCCTTGAACATGGTCAAAGCCACCACCATGACGAAGCCGAAGAAAAGCAAGAAAATGATGGTGGTCATGAACAAGTTGGTGATTTCAATGCCGGCCAAGTAGGCGACTCTCTGGATACCTCTCAAGACCAAGACCTTGGAAAGCAAGTCCTTGTCCTTCTCGTTGGTGGTGTACAAGGTGGAGTTCAATGTGTCGGTGTAGCCAAACTTGTCGGAGCTGATACTGACGGAGACTCTCTTGGCCAAGGGGGAAATGACGGGGGACATCTCGCTCAAGTAGTCGAGGGATCTCTTGGCCTTCTTTTGCACTGCAACAGACAAGTAGGTCGAGCCAAGGACGTTGGTGGGGCTGCCGCCGGTCGCTTGCATGTACCAGTTGGCAATGTCCTGAACAAACCCGACCTTGACGATACCGAGGGACCACATGAAGTTCTGGGCCCAGGCGGCCGCAATAGGGGGCACGTTGGCCACGGACATCATGGAAGTGATGGCCAAGGACTGGAAGTAGATGAACAAGGACATGGAGTTGGAGGCGATGTGGGCGGCGGTGTTGGAGTGGCCGATGACGGAGATGACACCGGAGGTGATGACACCAATACCCGAGATGGCGGCAATGGGCCAGGCGGCGTACTTAGTCTGGACGGTCTTGCCGTTGGTCAAGATGGCTTCCACACAGGCAACGGGGTCGTTGGACTTCTCGTTGTAGAGCATGACCTGGACACGGGCGTCCAAGTCGGGGATGGTGTAGGTGATGCCGGGGATCTGGGACGCAAGATCGTTGTTCAACTGGATCTGGGAGTCGGATTCGACACGGCCGGTCAACATGGGACAGAGGGTCTTGTAGCCCAAGTCACAGATGGAGACTTTCTTGTTGAGGACGTTGAGGCCGTAGGCGATGACGGTGATGTCGGCGGTGATGTTACCCTCGACGTTGGAGAAGGCCATGACGTTGAAGAAGGCGGTCTTGTTGTCGGGGAAGTAGGTGACGTCGAAGAGGTTGGCGGTCAACTGGGAGTTGTCCATGCACGTCAACAAGGAGGAGGAGGAGATGAATCTCAGGGCGCTTGCCAAGTTGGCGAGCCCGAGGCAGAAGGCCACGAAGAGGCACGGAAGGTTCATGGTGCCTGGCCAGGTGTCAGTAAGCGGGGGGTGGGGGAGTGGAGAAGTTGACGGAGGAGTCTTGCAAGAAGGGTTGGTATGTCACAGAAAAGAGCCTTTGACGAGGATGGCCTGGAGGAAAAGAAGAGAGATGACTGGATCAAAAGTTGTGAAACGGTGAGAATATGAAGTAGTCGCTATTAATAGAGGTCACGGGGATTTGGCTAGCGAAAGTAAACAGAGAAAAGGCTGGTGCAAAGTTGCGCGCACTACACGCTACAGGGGCTGGGATTAGCACTACGACATGAGACACGAGGACGAAGAAGGAGGAGGAGGAGGAGGAGGAGGAGCCAGTAGGCTGTGCAGGAGCTCCCAAGGAGACACGACGACATTGGACAAGATGGCCAGGGCCGCAAAATAGACGAGGCTGAGATGGGGAAACGGAAGGAATGGAGAGGAACTAATGCGATCTCGACTAGTGCTATGGGGAGTGGGTTAATGGTTACCAAGAGTGCAAGAGGAGTTGTATATTATGAGGATGTTACGAGGAGTGTATTATGATTAGTGCAATCTATGAATAGTATAGAGAAGGGATGATAGAATGGGGATCCAAGGGCCTCGGTTGCTGATCTTCTAGCGACTCTCATATAAGCCTCAGGGAGCTGGCAACTGCGGGCTATGTCTCTTGTCTGCAGTGTCGATGAAGTGCAGGGGGCGAAGTTCGGTGCAGAGCTGGCGATTTACAGGGATGCAAACATACACCCAGGGGTGCCAGAAAGGGCTGGAAAGGGACTGAAAGGGCCAGAAAGTGTCTGAAAGGGACGCAAAGGGACTAGATGCGCTGTCTGTTCGGTGGCTGTAGGCGCAAGGTCAGATAAACGGAAAGGGCTGGTTGCACTAAATGTAAAGGATGAACATTTACTATAGTTGAGGTGGGCCGTTTTCGTGCTATAAAATACTGATGGAAGATTTGCGATCAAGCGGAAATGCCTGGACACATGGCTGCGGCCGTGTGTCAGAAGTATATGATGTGGAGAAGTGGGATGGAGAAGTGGGTTAATACGAGGAAAGATATGAGTAGGGGTTAGATATAAGTAGTGGGTTAGATATGAGTAGTGGACTACATATGGAGTAGTGGGTTACTCATTGGTCTTCTGCTGAACATGACCATACCGGAGTTCCTATTATCTAAAACTTTACTTTGCTGTTAGACCATTCATTCTACTTCGAATCATATGTAAATGTTTAAGATCCAGTCTTGGAACGTTTCAATAGTGAAAACTGACACTTGCACTTTAGTTCGCTGGACAATAGAGTTCTCTAATTTAGCACGTCATCTGACGTCATGTACTGGTATTGCAGATCGACAGCTTTGCGCACATGATGGCACATTGGAGAATTGTCAAAATGTGCCAGTCTATCAATTTTTACTAGTTTATTGACATGCATTGTTTATTCATTAAATTTTATAGGGCCAGATAATTTTTTTGTATTGATTTGCTTCTGGGCTTTATATTTATTCTGTATTGATTAGCTTCTGGGCCTGAATATACTGTTTTTTGATTAGCTTTTGGGCTTACATTTATTCTGCATTGATTAGCTTCTGGGCCTGAATATACTGTGTATTGATTTACTTTTATTGGGCTGACGTTTATTTTGTGATCTTCTCCAGGAATTGAAGTTTCTGCTAATATCACCAAAATTCACTATATTCAATTTCCCTACTAATATTTTCATCATGCCTCTTCTTCCTTTTCAAGAAACTAGTATGGAATACCGTTGGTAAGTCTTTGGAACTCGTCGTATCCCTTGGTGTAGAAACTCTCCATAGACTTCTTCACCAATCCCCTCATGTGAAGGCTGGCATCCTTTTCGGTCTTGGTAGGAACAAATCTGGAACGAAGCTTCTTGATCGTAGTTTCCTTGAAACATGGCAAGCCACTCTCTAACATAGGAGTAACACATCTGACAATAGCCTCCATATATGGACGACATGCCAAGTACCCCTTGACACACAATTCCTCAAACCATCTGAATGCCTGGGTATTGTGACTGCCACCCAAGACCAAGATCATTTCATGGGTCAACTTGAATGGTGCCACTTCAAACTTAACTCCACCAGGAACAATGTCGAAGCAGAAACCAAAGTCAATATGTAAGATGTGACCTTGGTCGTCGTACATAATGTTACCATTATGTCTGTCTTTAAATTGAAGAAGATAGGAAATAATCGAATAGGCAGCTAACGACTTGATGAAATTGTTTCTAGCCTCTTGGAATTCAATGGAATCTTCAGGTCCAAATTTGGTGGTGAAGTACTCGTACAAGCCGTTGACAGCCTCTCTTCCTAACATATCTCTGGAAATAGAGTTGGGCAACACATCAATGACACCACAGCCTGGAGCAGTGGCAGTAACTCTGTAAGGGTAAACGAAAAGATCCACACCTGCGTTGGTCCAAATAGTTCTGAATACCGAAATCAATTGCAAAGCCAACACATCCTGTCTGCAATCATCACCAACCTTGAAAATAGCACTTTGCCAACTTTCAACAGGGAGAAGAATTGGCTTTCCAAATTCATCGATGGACTTAATTTCGTCCTGAATCTTGAAAGTTGCCATGAATGGCGCCTTTGCGTGGGACTGCAATGGCTTACCCGATTTTCTATTGATGTCGACGACAACACCGTTTGGATTACTTGGCAAGTATACCCCTGGCTCGACCTTAATCTTGAACATTTCCTCATCAATCTTAATCTTCTTCTCGGCCTTAGACTTCTTGATGTATGGCTTCAACTTTCCAGAAATACTTGTGACTTCGTTAAAGAAACCAAATTCCCTCTCGTAGAAGCTCAAATCAGACTTAGCGAAGGAAGACAACATTTTCTTCTGAATGGAATCCAATGTTGGCTTCAAGGGGTCTGGATCAGTCGAATCCTCATCCTTGTAACTGTTTGCCAACATATTCCAAATAATTTGGTGAGCAAACAATTGAGAAACCTTGGCTGTTTCCACGATAAATCTTTCCACATATCCTTTGATGTCAAATCTCAAACTTTGCACAATTTGTGGAACGTAGAAGAAGGTCAAATTAACGTCATGATGCTCCAAGGATCTCATGGTGTACTGCAAAATATAAGGGTTATTACCGAATGGAGGCAAGAACAAGGTAATACAATCAATAGGAGGTAATGGTTGCCAGAAAAGAAGGTAATGACTGGGCATGTTGACACCTCCATTAATACCAATGAAGAATTGGACCGCTTCTGGGTAGTATATCGATGGAAGTGGATTTTTGGTAATGATACTTTGTAACAAATCGTCCAAATTCTTGACCTTGTATCTAAGGGCCAAGTTGATCGCTAAAATTGGATCAATGTTGTAACTCTGAGTAATGTGGTGGGAAGACAAAGGTCCATTGCTGTATGTTCCCTTAAGATCAGTTGGATTCAAAGGATGTAACCAAATTGACACCTTGGAAATTTCGTCATCGAGGAAAAAGAGTAAAATAGTCTTTTTATCTTGTAAAGATTCACGTCCGAAGACTTCCACTGTGCCAATCAACTTAGCAACATCCTTCAACATCTCGAAATCAGCTTTAATCTTCAAAAGATTACCGCCATATGGGTAAGAGAATTTTTGTCTAAACCAAGACAAGGCACCAGATAAAATACGTTGGGTAAGTCCCACCAAACTTCTAGATTTCAATTTTGAATGGAAGTTCAACACGTCGAAGGAGAATCTGATCAACTCAAATCTAATAAACCTTGCAAAGGGGTGCAAACTTGCAAATTTCAAACCGTCAAGACCAACCTCGACGAATCTGGTGAAAATTTTCAACAAATGATCACTTTGGTTCATAGTGGCTTGGAAGTTGGAAGAGATCAACTTGATAATGGTAAGATGAGATTTGAAGGTTTCATTAGTGGCCTTGCTGAACAGCTTGACTTGATTCATATCAGTAGGAGAATATTCCATCTTCGAGAATGTAGAGTCCTTGATGTCAAATTGTTGCAGGAACAATCCCAATCTTAATTGAACGGAAACTTCCCAATGTTTCATGATTTCGGCTAAAATTAGAGTAGACAATTCAGGCTTGTCCTTCATAATAGTAAGCCAGACGACAACAGCATAATTGATAATGATTGACTTGAAAATTTTGAAAGGCAATTGAACAAGGTAACGAACCAATTCACCGTTGTTTGAATCAGAAACAATAATTAATCCAGCAATTTCATTAATCAAAGCAATCACTTCATCGTCGTCAAGATTACCAGAGGCGAGGAAGGAGGAGTCTTCAGTTAAAGGAATCTTGGACTCAATATTAAACACTTTCAATTTAATATTCTTCAAAATATTGTCATGGTTGGACTGCACTGGAATCTTGCTGATAAGGTCATTTCTCAAGTTTAATTGAAGAATGACATTGGAAGTATTTGAGTGAGGATGGAAAGACGATGAAATCTCATGAACAACAAAGTTTTCTCTGTTACCGACAACAGTGCCAGCCATATTCAAAGCAAAAGAAACTCCATAGAAGACTCTACCCGATTGAAGTTGATTGAGCTTCGACACGTAGGATTGAATCAAGCCCTTAACATCAAAGTTACTCTTAATAAGAATAATTTTCATCCAATGTCTTGCTTCCTTCTCAAATCTCTTAAAGGTCTGATTTCTCCACTCGTAATCATCAGACAACGATAAGACGATACCGTAGTGTCTTGTCTTGAAAATAGTAGTTGGCTGATACAAGTTCTCATCTGCATCCACAATACTATCATACATCAAGGTCAACAAATCAAACAATGTGAACAAACTCTCCTGGTTAATCAATGAGGATGGAATCTTGTGAATTAAGGCCTCACAACACTGCAAAGCAGTTTCCTGCAAGTCTCTGAGTCTGTGGCAACATAAGGCCAACATTTCAGTTAATTGATGTGCAACATTGTCAGAACTAAATTGACGATTGCCACCATGGTTAACCAAAGTAATGTAGTCCTTGATAATCTTAGAAGCGACGTATCCAATGAACTTCTCAACTCCACTATTCTTCACAGATGGGTCAGAATAGTATTGAAGAATCTTCGAACAGTTTCCTGATTTGACTCTCAAAGATTCCAAAAACATGGTGGAAGACAAGAAAATAAGCTTTTGATAAGATAAAGAACGGTGAACATCGAAGAACTCACCCAAGAAAGTTCTGTGATGTTTGATATTGTGGTTCGAAGAACCTCTTCTCAAGACAGTGTTCAATTCCAAAGAGGTCTCAGTTCTGTCCCAAGAAAACTCACTGACTAATGGAGGGGAATTGTAAGCAATTCTTTCCAACTCCCGAACATAAGGCTTGGAAATTTCCGACTTGATGGAGTATCCGTGAACAACCAAGTTGAACCAGAAATTCTTGAACAAATTTGTAGTCTCAACTGTAACAATGTTCAAAGGCTCATCACCAACATTGACGTCTGGTAAGAGTGCAGCCAATGGCTTAAGATAAATACTGATTTGAGAACCCACCTCAATAATCTCATTGTGAGATCTGTGATGTTCCAAAACTTGAACATCTCCCTTACTAATGATAGTGTGGAGAAGTTCATGAAGGTAAACCCTGAAGAGAGGGCTCTTTCTATCAAGAGTTTTGGAGAGTTCAACTTGGGAGGCAATCATGTTGTCCAATAAGTCCTGATTCTTGTTTTCGAAGGCTTCAAGCGAAAGTCTGAAGAGAATCTTGATCAAAATGATGAATTCACGTTCGGGAAGGTAAGGCGCACAAGAACTCAAACCGTGAAGTAACAAAGGTCCAATGCTGGAGTTCAAGTTGGAAGTCTTTTGACTCAACAAAGTAACCGCCAAAGTGGTCACCTTCTCATCATCACAAGCCTTTGAAATCTCAATAATGGCAATAATGGCATTTTCACAAATCTTTTTGTAGTCACTGTCACTAAAGTCGCCAAAGCTGGCATTGTTTCTTGTTGCATTAGCAACAGAAGTGAGCGAATTGGATCTGGAAATCGAATCCTTGATCGAATCAGCTCTAATGGAAGAAGTTTCCCTCATGCCATTGTTTCTTGATCTATAATTGTTTCTAAATTGTTGGTTCTCAGTTCCAACAAAGAGCAAATTAGTCAACGCATAAATGGTGGTGATGACAGCGTCCTGGGATAAAACCTTACTGGCAATTCCCAAACTCTTGGACGCTTCAATACAATACTCCTTGGAAAATCTAGGATTGGAAACCAAGGACGTAAAGGATCTGGTCAACAAATTGCCCATCTTTTCGTCCTTGAAAATCAACAAGGAGCCGAGCTGGATCACACTCAATCCGAGATCCTGATCCAACATGACATCCTTGATTTCCAAACAATTCTTGAAAAGCCTCTTGGAAACCTTGATGTCGATGTTGTCAGTAAAAATACCGCAACTAATCACCTGCAAGAATTGACTTTTGGCAGAGTATCCGAGTCTCAAACGGTTGTAGGTGGAGTAAACAATGTAGGTTTCACCCCTGTCTAAAAACTCCATCTTTTGGATGGAAATGTCAGTCAAGTGCTTGATTATGTCCATGTGGTCTCTGGAAATGTCCATGTTCTCCTTGGTCAACAAGTAATTGTCAAAGACGCCGTCATGTGCGGCAAAGGACCCGTCGTCGTATCTTCCAGCAACACGCTCAATAATGCTCTCCAACAACGGCTTGTTGCCGTTGTCAATGATGGCATTGATCATGCGGCACAGAAGCTTGCCGAGGTAGTCAAGGTAAAGAACTGGCGAAAAGTCGATCATGATGTCCTTGTCAAGAAGAGACGAGTAGTCATTGTAGGACTTGGACTGGGTCTGCGAGTAGATGGTGTTGGAGAAGATTTCGACCTCGTTCAAGAAGTCGAAGTTGTCAATCAAGGTGTCGAGGTTCAAGAAGATGGAGAACGACTTGGGGGAGTAGGTCAAAATGTCAGCATTGCCGATCAAGCCGGAAAGAAAACCCAAAAGCGTGAAGTAGTTGGAGAAACCAAGGGACTTGTTGCTGAAGAAGGAGTCGTTGAAGTCCAGGAAAATCTCAATGGCCTGGTCCACCAACATATAGTCGAACTTCTTGGCAAGACGGATGATGGCGGTGGTCAACTTCTCACTGATGATGAGCCAGGGAGTGGAGGAGCCGCAGTGCTTGTGGATCACGGTGGGCGAGAACTTCTGGTTGGGAAGCTCCAAGAAGTACAACCGGAACTTCTTCATCAAGATCTGGGCATGGTTGGGGAACTTGAAGTCTTCGTTGGTGGAATCGCACAAGGAGATAAGGACTTCGTATTCCCGTGGCGAAATGGCCACGGCAGAAAGGTCTTCCTGGCTAAAAACGTCCTCCTTGGTGGTGTAGGAAAGCAATTGGGAGAAACTGTCGGAGGAGCTGTCAACACCGTCAATGGAGGTGGGTGTCTGTTCCACTGCGAGTTTGGCAAGCTTCTTGAGAGCCTCCTGGCGAATTGAGCCACGAGGGATGCCCAAGTAGTCCATGGTGACAGTAACAGCAAGGGATAGACTTGACGAGGGAATGGAAAGAGCCAAGTGGAAGGATAAACTGCTAAATCACTTGATCTTCAGAATTCTCAGACTATTCCTAGAATAACACTTCACTTGGTTAGGTCAAAAGATGTCTCTACCTATGAAGAAGAAGAAAGGAGTAGGAAAAGAAAGGAGTATAAAGGAGAAGAAAGCAGGGAGTATGAAGAATGTGGTATATGATTAGACGCTTCCAGTCTGGGGAATTGTTGTACATGTGCAATATGCATGCAGAGTGAAAATGCTGCGCGAAAACACATGAAAATGTTGCCGCATTGGGATCTACATGGAGCCGAAGAGCCTGTATTAACTAATGTACAAAAGAGCAGGAAGTGAGGGGACAACATGCCATGAGATGCATTGCATAGGTGCTAAGTGACGGTGCAAGTGCAAGTGAAGTGCAAGTGCAAGTGCATAAATTTAGTGCATATGTCTAGTGCATGGCTTCCTCCTTTAGATCAAGAGTAGGTCTCGATCAAGGTGTCTCTCAAGTTACCAGAAATAGCATCTGGCTGAGCGTCCTGCAATCTGAAGATCGACTCAATCACAGACAATTCGGGGGCAGTGGTGTCGATACCAGTCACCGACAACCAGTCGTTGACCACCATGCCGGCACCCACCACCGAGGAACCTCTGTTGACGGTACCCGCCACCAAAGGGACCTGGAGCAAAGAGGACAACTCCTCCTGGTCCTGGATGGACGTCTGGGGGTGTACTATACCACCCTGGTTAGACAATGCACAGTAGGAGCCCACCAACACGTTTCCGGCGATGGTCTGACGGAACACCTCCACGCCCAACACGTCGGCAATCAACTCCTCGGTCTCTCTCTCGATGTCGGGATGTACCAAGGCAACATAGTCGTTGCAGCAGATCACGTTGCCTAGGGCAGACAACCGCTCTTCCACTCTCTGTATCTTGACGGAGTCGGGCAACGAGTTTCTTAAATGCATTAATTCTTGGTCGGTGGTCTGGGTGGGCACGAGCAAGCCACGTCTGTTACCAGCAGTCATTCTTCCGACTATACGGGTACCGGCAATGGTGGTGTGGACGATGGGGATGACATCGCCTAATTCGGCCTCGAACGCAGAGTAGAAGTTCTCGGAGCCTCCGACGGCGACCAAACAGTAGGAGTTGGTCAACTTGGAGAAGACACCGACTTCGTTGGAGTTTTCAAATTGGGTTCTGGTAGCCATTTTGTCTAATTGTAATTGTAGGATTTGAAAATTTGACTTAGATGGAGATGAGTCAAATTTTTAGTCACGTGACAAATATTAATGGGCGATGCACGCAGGCTGCAAAATGATTGATTTGGAGGAGGTGCCCTTCTGGAAAGGTGGGATTGGCAAGAGAGAGGTTCCGAGGAGGGAAGGGTGAGTCTTGGCACAGAGTAATCTTTGAATTTGAAATTTTGGAACTTCCTTTATGCCTTACCTTTTAAGCATCATTATAATGGATAATTATTCATTAGGCAAAGAAATCGTTGTAATGAATAATTATTCATTATCGTTATTATTATTCTAGAAAGATTATTCTCATTGATTCTACATTACTTTCTCTTCTCTTTCTCTTTCTCTTTCTCTTTCTCTTTCTCTTTCTCTTTCTCTTTCTCTTAAGACAATATTTCATTATCTCAAGTCGTTTTTCAATACAGTTCACATAGTGTCAACCTTTCTGAAATATGAAATCTTTTACGAAGTTCATGAATATATTACTACATCTTTTTTTCATTACTATATTAATTAAATTAAACTTTGCAGCTATATGCAATAAAACTATGAACAATATGAATTAGAATCTTTAAACGTATTAATTTACTCGTAAGTTTGGTCGTCCTCTTCTTCCGAGTCTTGCCATCCGTCAACATCGTCAGCCATGTCAACATCTTCAGCGTCATGGTTGGGCAACACTTCAAGTCCCTTTTCGCCCTTTGTGACCACTGCAACTTCTTTGTCCTTGATTTGGCCCTTCAACAACAATACGGCCAACTTGTTCAAAATTTCACTTTGAATGAGCCTGTTCAAAGGTCTGGCACCCAAGTCTGGTGAGTATCCAAACTCACAGAGGTAATCCAAAGCGTCACTATCCACTTCCAAGGTGACTTGTCTGCCGTTAGCAGCAAACCTGTCCTGAATCTCTTGGATTCTGATGCGGACAATCTTGGAAATGGCCTTCTTGGACAATCTGTTGAACACAACAGTGCTGGAAATACGGTTTAAGAACTCGGGTCTGAAATGAGCCCTCACAGCCCCCATGACCAATTCCTTGGTGGCTATGTCCACCTTGGATCCCTTGTACGAATTGATGTACTCAGCACCCAAGTTGGAAGTCATAATGATAATTGCATTGGAGCAGTTGACCACCTTACCTTGAGAGCTGGTGACTCTACCGTCGTCCAAGATTTGAAGAAGCACAGTGAGAACTTCAGGAGCAGCCTTTTCAACCTCATCAAACAAAACCACAGAGTATGGACGTCTGATTAAAGGCTCGGTCAAAATACCACCTTCTTCATATCCAACGTATCCTGGAGCAGCTCCCAATAACTTAGAAGCGGACCACTTGTCGCCAAGCTCAGAACAGTCGATTCTGATTATGGCACGTTCGTCAGCGAATAAGAATCCCGCCATCTTCTTGGCCAATTCGGTCTTACCAGAACCAGACAATCCCAAAAACAAGAAGGAAGCTGGCTGGTTGGGGTTGGCCAAGCCAGATCTGGTCAATCTGACCGCGTTAGAAACAGCCTTGACCGCCTCCGATTGACCAACAACGGCAGAAGAAAGCTCCTTTTCCATGTTAATCAACTTGGAGTTTTCGGCCTGAGTCAACTTGCTGACAGGAATGCCGGTCAATCTGGCAGCCGTCTCAGCAACTTGCTCGGTGCTGACGACATTGGCCACCATTCTTTCTGGACCAGCCTTGAGTTCTTCCTCGGCAACCTTGACTTCCAAGTCTTCGATTTGCTTGTTGAGGTCTGGAATGGCGAAGTATCTCAAGTCAGCAGCAGTGGCAGTGTCGTGTCTTCTCTCGGCATCCTGGGCCTTGATCTCCAACTCATCCAACTTTCTCTTGGCTCCAATCAATAAGTCGTGACTAGCACGCTCTTGGTTGAATCTTTCTTGCAATGGACGCAACTTCTCTTCAAGTTCGGCCTTCTTCTTTCTGGCCTCTTCCAAGCGGTCCTTGGAGTTGTGGTCGGCCTCAACGTCTCTTTCCAAAGCGTTGATTTCGACCTCGATCAAATGCAACTTTCTCTCCAAGTTGTCCAATTCTTCAGGCTTGGAGTCTCTCGCAACTGCAACAGTAGCAGCAGTTTCATCAATGAGATCCACAGCCGAGTCGGGCAAGCTTCTGTAGGTCAAGTATCTGGAGGCAAGCTGAGCAGCAGTGACCAAGGCACTGTCCAAAATTCTCACACCATGGTGGATTTCGTATCTGGGTTGCAATCCTCTCAAAATGGCGACGGTTTCGTTGATAGTGGAGGCAGGAACGTCGATCTTCTGGAATCTTCTTTCAAAGGCACCGTCCTTGGAGATGAACTTTCTGTATTCTGCAAAAGTGGTGGCACCGATACAGTGCAACGCACCTCTGGCCAACATAGGCTTCAACAAGTTGGCAGCGTCGGACTTGCCGTCACCCATCAACATGTGGATTTCGTCGATGAACAAAATGATCATCTCTTTGGACTTCTCGATGTCGTTCAAAACACCCTTTATTCTCTCTTCAAATTCTCCCTTGTACTTAGCGCCGGCAGTCAAAGCACCCAAGTCCAAGGCAAAGAGCCTGGAGTTGGCCAAAATGCTAGGAACATCACCGTCAATGATTCTTTGGGCAACGCCCTCCACAATCGAGGTCTTTCCCACACCGGGTTCACCGATTAAGACTGAGTTGGACTTGGATCTTCTGGCCAAAACGCGGATAACTCTTCTGATCTCCTCTTCACGGCCTATCACAGGGTCAATTTGACCCTGGCGGGCCTTTTCTGTCAAGTCCTCGCAATACTTGCCGAGGAATTCATACGAAGAGGACGAGTCGGCCTGTCTGGAGTCGATTCTTTGGTTGCCTCTTAATTCAATAGCCTGGGTCTTCAACACCTTGGGGTCGACACCGGCCTCTTTGCAGATGTCCTTGATGGACGAGTCGTCCAACAAGGCCAACAAGATGTGATCCTGGGCAATGTAGCTGTCCTTTTGCTGTTGTTTGATCTTGGTTGCATTGGTGATCATTTGGCCCGTGGCATAGCTGGGCCTGATGTCTTCAGGAGCAGGCGTTTGGAAAGGAGTTCTGACCAAATGCTTGTTGACGACTCTCTCGAAAGTAGGCCACTCGTATCTGGCTTTCTGGATCAAGGTTTGGAGGTAGGGCGTGGAGTCTTCCGAGTCAGTAGGCACCATTGCTGCCAAAAAGTGGATGGGCAACAACTGGGCATGACTGTTTTCCCTTGCTATCTGGGTAGCATTGGTGAATATCTTCAATGCGTTGTCAGTGAATTGAGACTCTTCCATTGTGTGTTTGCAAATTGAGGTAGGTGGATGGAGGAGATGGGCCCCGAGTCGTTTATATAAGACAGCAAAGATCTCGGAAGGTAGTAGAAGGTTCTAGAATGTTCTGTGTAGAGACGAGGGAAGGGCCTGGAAGGTTCCAGAAGGGGGTGAAGGGGAAGTCACGGGACTACGGGGTACTACATGGCAACCAGCCACAGCCCACCAGAGTTGGCTGCTCCAGGTGCAGAGAGGAGTGGCCTTTGCACCTCGTATCGCACTGGTCGCACAAGATGCACCACGATCGCACAGTTCACGTGATCGCACAAGATGGAACCACTTACCCTTCACGTGATATCTCCTGGTCAGGTGACCTGCATCAACTGGCACCATGTGGCACCCCACTTTGGGCACCCCACTTTGGCACCCCACTTGGGGCGTGATTCCCAAAAGCGTTATCTAAATGCGTTATGCAATGTGCTAAATGTGGTATTCAAATGCCGTTATCGGTGGTGCAAGAACGGAAGTATCGATGAAAAGGAGACACATGATTCTCCACACTTAGAACATGAAGACGCACAGTGAAAGAGTCTAAGAATATGAAGACCCATATGAAAGAGTCCAAAAAGAAGAAGGGCCCATAATGAATAAGTCCAAGATTTGTATCCATAATTAAGTAGTTTCTACACTAAAAGAGTACTCATCATGAATGAGTAGACCACCTAAGAATGAGAAGTTACCCATAAGAAATGAGTCTAAAAATGTGATGAGTCTTTGAGAATTCTACCCATTATGAATGAGTAGAGTCTACATCAGGAATTATAATCAGTGCTCACACTGACTATCTACTCTGGTGACTACACAGCTGTAACTATCTATAATGTGTATTGATTGGTACGTAAAGAAATGAAGGTCGTAAAGTCCGGTGTGCCAGCCACCTAGTTAGAGTTGGTTTGTTCGGTAATTTTGAGGGCAATGGAGTCGCCCGTGTCGCAGTCGGTGGACAACTTGTATCCTTCCGCAGTACCGCATGCATAGAAAGTCTTGTCTCCAAGGGTCAAGAAGCCGTCCTTGAGGGCAAAGCCCTTGGTGGCTTTGGTGTACACCAAGGTCTCAGCAACGTCGTTGCCCTCGACTTGGATGAATCTGTTGTTGGTGGCATCCACCAAGGTCTTGTCGTCGTTCAAGATGAAATTTATGGGGGAGTTCAGGCCCGACACATAAATCTGGCCGTTCTTGGACACAATGTTTTTGTACTGGAAGGGAGTGCCGGACTTAATGGAAACGATTCTGAAGACTGGCGCGGCAGTCACGACAGATGCCAATGTGATGTAGGAAAGAAGCGAAGCTAATTGCATGGCGGGATATTCGATAAGGCGAAGAAGGAAGGAGAGGCAGGAGTGGAGCTTATATACTGGGCAAGGAGGCCCTAAATTGCTTGACGCATTCCTGCATCTCCCCGGTTACGACCCCGGGTCCCGGCATTGTTCCACGCAGCGCTGTGACATTTACATGACAAATAGTGCGGCGCGCCTGCACACAGCCTGCCAAATTTCCTTTTCGGGGGCGGTGATGGTGCATGACGTAGGTAGAAGGGGTCAATTGCTACTCTGAAACGGAGCCCAAGTCAAATGAAATGAGACAACTCGGAGCCAGGAAGTCCGCAGATGGACCGCCAGTGTCCGTCATGACACCACCACAGGCCCAAAGTCAGCCGCGTATTTCTAGCGAGCATGAACCCTGCGATTTGCTGGACCCCAGACGTCAATCCATAATTGTGGCCTGCAAAAAAATACTCCCTTTGCGCTTCGGCACGACTCGGCTGTGATGCAAGGTTTAAGGCAAACGACACAGAATCGCACTTTTCCACTGTCTTTGCCTCAGTGTTACAGATGTGGTAACAGATTGAGGGCTGCAGCTTGAGGAGGGTGAGGAGATCTGGTACTGCGATTGCCGCCTTGTAATTACAATTGCAATGCAACTGCAACGGCGACTGAAGGGGGTCTTGGAATGCCAGCACCTGGAGCCAGAACCGGGGTGCTAGAATCCCACTGGGTAGCCCAATTTCAACTAGGTATGTTCGTGCCCGCCACGACCCGCTCCATGAATGTACCTTAGCACATTGTCGTTTTGCTGCACAATACACCTCAAGGCCCTCCTTATTGGTATGGAATCCAGCAAACCTGCCATGCAACTTGCTGGAGGCACATTGTCGTGGTCATGACGGAAATACCACTTCTCGTTACTATACTTCTTTGGGACACAACAACTTCTTCGATCGGCCAGGCCTGGACCGGGCGTTTGTCTAGGCTCCAAATCTTGCTCCAGAACTAGCGCTAGTGTGCCTTGCATCAGGGGGAATCCAGGCATTCATAGCCCAGAATGGGCATTGTTCCACCAACATTGCGGGAGATGTCACAGATTCTGCCGAAGCCAGTTGCTGCCAGTAATATGTAACTGTACAGGGATGGAAGAAGTAGTAGGTGGTAGTTGTTGTTTTTGAAGGGGAATGCACTTGAAAAGTGAGTGAATGTAGGACAGGCAAATTTCTGCATCGGGAAATTCGCAGGATAGGTAACTAAACACACCAATTAGGACAGGAGACTTCCCTCTTTACTTGTTACTGTACTGAGTCTAAATAGATGGGGGCGTTTTACTTCAACAAAAAGTCCGATATAGTGTAATGGCTATCACAGTACGCTCTCACCGTGCAGATCCGGGTTCGATTCCCGGTGTTGGAGTTTTGTTCTTTATTTTCCGATATAGTGTAACGGCTAGCACGGTTCGCTTTCACCGAGCAGACCCGGGTTCGACTCCCGGTATCGGAGCATTCTTTTTAAGTTTAACAATACAGCAAGAATAAAACGAGTTTCTAGCCCTGTGAGTATTGTCATGGTGTTCATCTACTATTTCAAGATTCTTTCAATAAGCGATCAGCCTACTACGTCAAAAAGTAGCAGTGGTAGCACTTTGACGATCTACATCTTCTCAATTGCTTATTTCCGAATGTTTGTAGTTGAAAAGCAGCTCGTTTAACGAGAATATGCCTTGTGCTCTCTTCCAATGTGTAAGTGTTGATTTTTAACGAAATTCATCTCCAGAATTCAATACTACAGTGTTTTGTCATATAGTAAGTTCTCTATTTTAATTCTTTAAACTGCGTGACAATAGAGTAGGCTGCTCATAGTGCAAAAGCGATACAATACCACTCAAATTAAATGTCACCATTACTACAAAATAATAGAGGTAACACAATAGAATCGTCTATATTCAATCAAGTGTCCACTTTAGGAAGTTGACCAGCATTTCTTTATGTCTATGTGGATTTGAATCCTCTTGAGTTGACGGCACTTTTATTGGGGGATTATGGTGATTGTTATATTTACAGGACAAGATCGGGTTGAGAAGCGTATGGCCTATCATGCTGAGAATAATAAACGGAATTTTATTCGAGAGATAATATTTTCCAAAGTTATTCATGGAGAGAATTGTCTTTGAATTTTCTTTTGTTAGTCATTTCTTGGATACCTCCAATTCTTCCCAAACTAAATACCATCAATACTTAGAAGCGTTTAAATTCAATATTTGAAGTCCAATTATCCATATATAATTAGACAGTGTGTCTCATGGTATATGGATTTATAGTGGGGGCAAATGTAGTTAATTGCAATGATGTAATTTATCGCGTGTACAAAAGTTGCAAAATTTACTTGTTGAAACCAATAGATGTTTAGAGGATTATTCACAGCAAGAGCAAAGCCAAAGGACGAAGTAGTAACTTCGGACTCGTCCTCGAATGGGGAAAGTTCAGAAGAAGTAATATTTTTCCCCGATCCAACTATCCATCATAATAGGCAAGAATATGACCAAGATATCAGAGAGCTAGTTGAACAAGCCAACAAACCACATGAGATAGATTTGAAATATGACACACTCATTCTAGACAAGGCAAATATTATCAAGCGGATTAAATTGCCTCCACAATTGCCCAATCCCTTCAAGCACATGGTCAAACATGTTCGTTTCGAAGAAAAAAAGGGTAGCAAACCAAAGGAGTTCTTTTGGAATAGTGTTGAGGAATTGGAATCAAGATTAAGCTCAGATACAGATTCGAATAGTAGCATTGCAGTCGGTGCTTGCTCCATAATTCCTGGAGAGAATAATTTTCTGGATACGGGAAGCATTAACTTTAATGCTTTTGGTACTTTGGAGAGCAAACCAGAAGATGTTCTTGGAGAGAATCTGAATACAAGTGACTCACCCGGAAGTTCCTACTACGGTCTGTCCGATTCACAGGACCTACCAAAAGTCCACAATTCGGGAGGAACAGCAGATTCAATTGAGTCCATGAAACGAGAAACTGTTGGTGAAACTCTCACCTTACTTGCAAAATGTTTACATCTAAACATCGAATCTACCACTCCAACTGAAGTTTTAAATCAAGCCATTTTAGTTATTCAAAGCTACGCTACCGAAGCGGTTAATTCAAATTTATTGCAGAGTCAATACTCAAATTTGGTTAAAGAAAATCAAGAGCTAGAGAACAAAAATTCAAACATAATAGATGAGGTAGAATCATTAAAAGAGAAGGTCACTGATTTACAAAGTGGAATAGCTGAAGCTTTGACCGAGAAGGAAGAGATGTGTAAAGAACTACAGAAAGAAAAACTTGATTCTCATACCAGGAACAATAAGCTTGAAAAAATGATACAAGAACAAATACTTGCAACATCCAAGGTCTCCGACGAAAATACAGAGTCAAAAATCCAAATTAGAATCCAAGAAGAGAAACTTCACTGTTTTTCTAAGGAAAACATAGAGTTACAAGAACGGGTTAAAATTCAAGAAGAACAACTATATTCCACTTCAAGAGTCGCTGAAAAAAATACAGAGTTGAATGACAGGGTTAAAATTCAACAAGAGCAAATTCAGGCCTTGTCCAAACTTTCTGAAAAAAATAAAGAGTTAGAAGAACAAATCAAAATTCAAGACGAGAAGTTGGTGAAAGTAGCTGTAGAAAATACAGAATTAAAAGAACAAGTTAGAATTCAAGACGAGAAAATCAAAACCGTTTCCATGGTGTCAGAAGTGAATACATCGTTACGAGAAAAGATTAAACTTCAAGAAAAATTACTTTTTAATGTTTCCGAGAAAAAGGAATGCTTAGAAGTTTCAAATTCCCTCATCAATTTGGCTTTGGATACATTGATGAGAAAATTGCTAAGAATTGTTTATCCTTTGCTTGAGACAGAATCTGTCAAATTTGCAAGCGAGCTACACGAACAGTTCAGGCAGAAACCAATTCTTAAATCAACAGATAAGATTCTTTTGGAGAGATTATGTTCATTTATTGTACGGGCTTATGCAATTTTAGTTGATTCAATAATACATAATCGATCGCTTTTCCCGAAAGAAAAGAAATTAAATAGAATATCATAGATATTCACAAGTGCATCTTTATTATCTTAGATTTGTGGAATAACTTTATATTAATTTGCTGATACTGAGAATTTTATTGGTGCTCAATGGGAAAGTTTGGTTGATAAGAATGTTGATCTGTATCTGAATTCAAAGTGGATTTCACTAGCGCGCTCTATTCTAATGGAAATCATTACATATTTCATGACAATAATTCTCACAGATTTGTAATTATTAGTTGTTCTATTTATTGAAAGACTTCAGCAAATTTAATCAACGACAGTTGGAAATTCCTTGCTTTAGCTATTCATATTCTTATGTACATTAAACAGAACCCCCAAAACCGACGGGGGTAGGTGATTCTTTTGGCATCAAACAAAGAAATTTATAAATCTTTCCCATGGACTTATCGTCCATTCCTGTAAGTCTGAGGTATGCGTTATAAATCTTTTCCTGTTCGTCATAATTGTCTGCGTTCCGCTTGATTAATTGGTCCACTCTGTGACCTATTCCAAGCGTATGGAGCCAATCTCCTTGATTGACAGGGCCAAACAGGGCACAAACCTTCGAAGCGAGTTCTTGTAAATTGTCGAAATCAACATCTATTGACAAGTCAACTTCTCCAGGCTTAATGAAAGGCGAAACAAACTTATGCTTGTAAATTCCTCTCAAGGTCATGTCAGGAATTTGGCCAACAACACCGTAATCAATCACAAGTACTGAACCCAATTTCTTTTCGTTGTTGATGAGTTGGGCCATTTTCATGATATATAACTCAGCTTCTGTACAAATTTCGATCTGTGAACCCACTTCGAGGTCTCTATATCTTGGATTCAATTTTGGGATAATAGAGCTGGGGGTTTCTTGTTGTGACACGGTGAGATGGAACTCTGTCTCCAAAAGTTCTGGGTCAACAATTGAGTCAGTTGTGGTTTCTTCGGTTTTTCTAATTGGTTCTGGCAATTTGGGCTGGTCATTCACAATACTGGCAGTGTGCTCCACGACTAATTCTCTCCATCCATGCTCTGTCTTGGAGAATCCCTTGACGGGAAGCGCATCAAAGAATTCATGGGCCAATATATAATTGGCCACAGTATCGTCGTTCTTCACATCCTTTTCAGTATCAAGCCATCTAATATGATTTCCCCATCTTGTCGTCGATTCGTTAAATCCATCGGCTGTCGTTTCGAACGGAGCATCGCATAAGAGTTTCCACTGTTCTTTTCTTAAAACTGGAGATGCTTCAATGAGGTTAATTTCAATGGACACTTGAGAACGTGAGAGTTTGTTGAATGTTTTCAAGACATCATGGACTAAGGTTCCTCTACCTGGTCCGAATTCAATGACCTTTATGGAAGATGGCTTTCCTTGTTGTTGCCAAACTGTGAGAAGCCAAATGCCGATCATTTCACCAAAGACAGAAGATATTTCTGGCGAGGTGATGAAGTCACCCTCTAGTTTATCAAGAGGATCTCTGGTTGTGTAGTAGCCGAACTCTGGATGAGTTAAACATTGCCTCATGTATGCAGATAATGGGATTGGGCCTGTCGTTTTAATGGCCTGGGTGAAAAAATCAGTCAAGTTCTTGATATCTTTTGCACCAGAATCTCTTTGTGGAAACAGGGGCATTTTGCCCAAGTTTTCTCTTACGTTGACGTCTCCCTTGATTTCATTTTCAAGGTTCTCTATTTGGTGTTTGATATGATTGGCAGCATTCTCGTATTCTTCTTTGGTGAATTTTCCATAGTACAATCCATTCTCATCAATTGGAGGACCTGAACGACACAACGAAGTGGAATGAAAGTTTCTTGATGATGGCTTGAACAATTTGTTAGCATTCAGGTGAGAATTTACCTGTATACATCTAGGCCGAAGACCAGCAAGTACTGTTTTGTAGTTCCTTAGCATCGCCGTATAGTAAGTTGAAGAACTTCATATTGGGAAGTGGGAATACCAAATTTTGAGCATTCAGCTTGCATAAAAAGAAGCACTAGACCATGATACCCATAAGATACAAGTTCATAATGCTGTAAATGTGAAATCATCACATGGATTAACGGAAAATAAACACATTTAACTGTAGAATATCTATTTTGTATTTGGCTGAACTTTGCATTTTCGTAATTATTTCCGATTTCCACAAATATCATGAATTATTACGATCTCTTAGAATCGAGACTCAGTTGTGATAGAAGGGTCTTACAGTTAGAGTACTTTAGCTAAGTAATTTAAGTTTAGACCAGGCTACGTTTCTGTCGTTTTTCTATATGGCCAATTTATTTAAGTTTTCACACAGCAAACAGGGTTGAGATGAAATTGGTTTAAAATTGGATATGTGGGTCAATTTGTGAGGAAATGTAGAGCCGTTCATCATCATACGATACTGTGATAGGGACTCTTTTCTATCATTCTGAGAGCATGCAGAATTTACATAACCTTTTGCCTATTAATACTTGTACATTCTAGTACATGGTTTGGCCGTTTTAAAATGTATTAAATCATTTAATTTAAATTTTGAACTAGAATTTACAAAGTTTTATGAACTTTGCATGATACTAACTATCGATTCAATTTGGAATGTTGAATCCATTCTCTTCAAGTAAATCTGCTAGAAGAGAGCAATCCATATAAATTACAATTTACAACAGTACCTTGTAGCAGATTGAGTTGAGTTCCACTTTGGATGTTTTCACAACTTCATCCATTGAAGTGTTAGTGAAGTATTTGACCTAATGTTACATGCATTAGAATTGAGAATATAGAAGAATTGAAAAAAAAATAGTCCTGTCTCCCACTACTGCCTAATTCTTATTGAGACTAAGACTTTCGGAAGGGGACAAAACTTCTGAAGGGACAAACTTGTACTTTTCTTGGACTGTTCCACTCAAATTGTGCCATCAAGTTCCGTTAGAAGGTTCGCCACGAAGAACTCATTCAGGGTCAATGATACACTTTAGCATAATATACAAACCATAGTAAGAAGAAGGAGCCATGATCCTTGCAGCTTACTGTGATAATATATACTAGACCAAAATGTCCATCCACAACAGACCAAAAATGAGTAAATCGTTTAAACCTTAGGGGGAGGGATAGTAGAGTTGGAAGGGAAAAAGACCATTGAATCCATGTTAACGGCCTTGTTGTCAGGATCAGAGGTGAGCACCTTGATCGAGTCAACGTACTTCTTATTCTTAAGGGAATAAGAAGCCATCAATTCGAAACCCAACTTAGTGTAAAACTTTCTGTTGGCTGGGTTGGAACTTTCAAGATAAGTGAATGCCTTAGGACAGAGCTTGTTAATATGTTCGTTGATAACATATTGAAGAAGAATCTTTCCTAAACCCTTACCTCTCATGGAGGGCAAGGTGGCAATGTCACTCAAGTACCAGATGTCAATGTCCTTGTCAGTATCCTTCTTGATCAATTGATCAATCAAGACCCTGTTACGAACCGTAGTCAAGAAAGGCAACCTGTCCTTCAAAATCTTGGATCTACGGTTTCCGAAGAACGTTTTGACGTTGAACTTGAAGATGGAGGGGTGAACTTTGTCTCTGAAACCCATTTCCAGGCTGGCAAAGTATTCACTGTCACTCCAGTCGGAGTCATCATCCGACGCGTCAGAACTGCCAGTGGAGTACTCAGTATCGACGTTGGGGCCGTAAATATGGTTCCACAAGGAGACACCGAGGTAAGGGAAATTAACCTTTTTGGTTTGCATTTCCGACAAGAGAGCTTCAGTGGTGTTGTCCTTGATGACGTAGATAATACCATCAAGAGACAAACACTCGTAGACACTGTACTCGAAATAGGACAAGATCAAGTCCAACTTCTTTTTCTTGTAGGTAGCTTTGGACACCTTATCCTTCTTGATGTTGGCGGTGTTCAAGATGTAGTTCATAAAGGGGTCCTCCTCAAACGCAATAGCGAGAGTGTGAGCGACCCGCTTATAGTCACTAAGGTGGGCTCTGTCGATAGAAATGTCCAAGGCGGCGGGAATGGACATCACCGAAGAGAAAGTTTGAAGAGAAGCAGCAGGTTCACTGTTGGAACGGGGCTTCTTGATAGGCTTGGAGGTAGAAGACGAGGAAGAGGAAGTCGAGTTGGAAAGTCTCAGGGAATCGGCAGGGGCAGCCATTGCCTTGGGAAGGGCGGGGGCCACCTTAGGAGACTCGGCAGACACCGAGAATCCCCTGCGGGTGCCAATGGGCACCGTGCCTAGGTCCGGGGCCACGCTGGGGAGGGAGCGAGGAGCGGAGCTTAGACTGACTCCCTGAGACTTAGGCAGTCGAGGCTTTCCTTTTCTGTTGGATTCATGGAAGTCTTCTGAATTGAGGGCAAACATCTTTCATCTGTATGTAAAGAGGATAAAGGTGGAAGGTGTTGAGAGGTGAAGGAAGAGAGAAGACATATATTTATACTTTTGCATCCGTGAGGGGCAAGGAGCCGACAGCCTAATTAGGCCAAACCGATGCGCTCCTCAACAAGGCAGCGGGGGGTCGTCTAATTAGGAAAGTAAATCGCGTCGTGATAAGTGGCGCGTTGACTTTCCCGATAAAGGCAGGAGGATCGGGGCAAACAATTAGGGCAAAAGACGGAATTCTGAGACGGAGAAAGAGAGGTTGGAAAGAGGGAGTATAGAGAATGATAGAAGGTCCAGATTCTAGGGATTGATGCAGAGAAGTGATGGTATTGAAGTATGGATTATATATGAATATATATATATATTTACATATATTTTGCACTACTGCTGTGACTGGTCACGTTTTCCGCATTAGTGGCGACTGGCAGCACTCCTATAGATCCAAGTAGGTAGTCGGTTTGCGCGCGAGATTCCGCAGTAGCCTTCTCTTTCCAGGCCTGGTTCTGAGTGTATGAAAGAAAGGAACTTCAGATGACGGATCTACAGATCATCCCGGTTTAGGTGCCAAGCCTCTGGACTATAGTGGTTGTAGGTGTTGTTGTTTTGTTGATTCTAGGCCCTTCTGCATGTGGGGACGGTCCAGTTTGCCAAGGCATATTATGTATTGTAGTCACTTGACAGATTATATTACTAGTTGACATATAATAGAAGTAATTGGCTACTTATCAGAGTGTGCATCTTTCTAGTGGTGTCAAATGACCGACCTACTTTCTGGCTTATCTTCTTGATCCTTGTGATATCCGCTAGTACAGACTTGACGTGCCCCGTCAATCGTTTACCCATCATTTGTTGTTTGTACATGCGCTCGATCTCCTCGATTTCGCAGCGAATATGCGCTATTCGATTCCTATGACCTGGAATGTACTTAGGAGATTCGCCTTTCTTCTGCTTCTCTCTCGCCTGCCATTAGGACTACATAAAGTTGACGTGTTTGGTTCGGGTTGGCCGCATCTATATGCCTGTTTGAGCAGGGGGTTGCGCTTGGGCGCAACCCGGAGTAGGGTCACCAAAAACGCGCCAGTGTGCGGAAAAATGTCGCGGAGGAGGAATGTCGCAAACACACTCCCAACAATGTCGCAACATTACCCCAGCCAAGCCCACGTGGGCTACCAAAAGATGGATTACGTAAGAGAACACGTAATATTCCCAACAAGACTTCAACATCAGCTTCATGAACACCCCATTCACGACGACAGGCAACGCTTCCAGGGTTAATCCGATGAACCTGCATTTGTCACAGAAACGAAAGAAAATACTGGTAAAAATTATGTCTTGTAATCTGCCCAATCGGATATGTACTCGGAAATCAGTAGCACCAGAGTAACTAATTAATCCAACAATCCGAGTCTACCATTGGTCATGTGGTAGAAGCAGTCACCGTTATTATTAGCGAGCAGATATTTGGCGTTAGCGAAAATGGAGTTGAATTATGGAGAATGGTTCGAATTCTCAGTCCATTCCAGTGGAATTCAATAGAATTGATTAGAATTCATCGAAGTCGCCTTTGAATAGTGCTTATTATTCAAATTCAATCACTACCTCTAATAGAATATCCGATGAAAGTGACGCAGTTAAACGTTATTACTTTCCAATAATTTAAATAATCATTCTGTGTGATTTTCACAGCTTAAGCTCCTTGTATCCACAGCGACAGCTGTACTATCATGCAGTTACCAGCATTGCAACATCTTGCCTTTGGTTGTACCACTCAGCCCCTGTTTATGTGTCGGTATTGGCCCACTGAAAAGACCACATCAACCACCTAACTAGTCCTATCGTAAACAGTAACTGAGCAGACTGAAACAACCATCTCAACAAATAATCTTAATTAGGCTCTGATGGTGCTTTTAGTTTAAGCAATATTACCGAGGCCGAAAAACGGACATGCTGGCGATAAATAAGCTTATCTACTCACTCATGAAGTGACTGTACCATTTCTTGTTTATTGTGTTCAGAGACCCAGGATTGTACAGTACTACAATCCCTGTTTCACTACTTCTAGGGCCAATTGAAGACCGAGCTGGCTGCAACAAGTCCTTTCTCTGTTGTATAAAATACGATACTTACTACTACTAATTGATCGCCCTAGAAAGCCAAAATGGAGGAAATGGAGCGACCTTCACCTGATGTAGATCCTAGGTCATCAGGTCTCCAATAGCTCAGCCTCTGCTGTCGCATAAACTATTCGAGATGACATAACTATTTGAGGCAGATGATTCACTTGAACTGGGCTTACGAGGCACAGTACGGGTAGAAGTAGGGCGAAGCAAACGCAGGCAGCCGTTATAGAGAGCAAATAAGAACAGCAAGACAAGAAATGTCAGAAAGCTCAGCAACTAAGGTGAAGCATAATCTGTTGATCTGCTAACCATTAGGAGATTAACGAGAGGATACTAGATTGCTGTGAAAGGGAGAGAACATAAAATTAGAATACACTCTATTATAAGACACTCTATTATAAGACACACATTATTTATGGAAAACACAGTGGAAAGATCACACTATACTAGAACTATACTCTATTATAAGAACACACCGAAATTGCAACCACACCCCATTAGACTCACTATTGTAATGAACTCTCTTGTATCTGTGACATTCCCAGCATATGAACTTCTGTGCCCCTATGTAGTGGACTCTTGGCCCAATCTCTCACTAACTTACGTCACCCAAGAAATATCTCACTAATCCCCGCTATTTCCTCCCTAGAGATAGTGGAACGGCCAAGAGATGAGTAAATAGCGAGAGAGAGAGAGAGGGAGAGAGAGAGAGAGATGAGTAGTATTAGATGAACCAGTAGATCCTCACTGACCATTCGACTCTACACTACATCTCCCTTGCAATATTCAAGCACCTGTCCTGCCACTTACTCTCATATTACTCGCACTATCAGTATTCTCACCATAGTCACTATTTCCCTCAGTGCAGAGTTCTCACTATTTCCCTCAGTGTAACTCACTGTTCTCACTATTTCCCTCACCATTCCTCACCATTCTCACTATTCTCACTACCCTCCTCACCCGCTATCTCCATAGCACTTCCCCCGGTCTCCATTCTCTCCATTCACCCATTCTCCTCCACCTTACTTCCCTAACTCCATCCTTACACATCCATTCACCCACCCTTTCACATCCCTACACCTCATCAATCTCGCCCTATCTGCCTTTCCCTCTCCCTAATCTTTCCCCGTTCTCCCCATTTCCTTGTGGCCCGCCTCGCACTCCACTTCACCGTGAAAAAAGACACTTCTACCGCTACCTCCACGTTTGACCTCGAGTCGTACTGCCGTCCTCCCTTCACGTTTGCGTCTTTCACTTATCCCCTTCCGTCTTCCGTCCGCTTCCACGGCCAGATTCCCCCGTTTTATCGCCCGCCTCCTGAACCCCAGGTCGCCGTATCGCAAGCCGCAACAAACGCCAACAAACGGCCTTTTTCCAGCTAAAACCCGGCCCAGCTCCCACCACAGCCACGCAATCGCCTTTCTGTTGCCTCCAGCGTGTTCTCCGGACGTCTGCGGTCATTTTCCATCCCTTAGCGTCCCGTTTTCCCCACCACAGCCGCCACCATGGGCAACACCTCCTCCAAAGACTCCAGAGGCCATCCATTGACCAGAACAGACACAGGCAACTCCGCCAAGTCTTCACGGTCCATACGGTCCCGGATCTCCATCCAGCGCACCGAAAGCAACGGCGGTGATGCCTTCAGCGCCTCGCCCTCGCTGCCCAAACAGGGCCCCAAGGCCCCCAAAATACTCTCCCGCAAGAACTCGAATTCCAACGCCGACGCCGCCAACGAGTTGAATATACCGTCATCCGGCATTCTGCGCAACTCGCTGTCTTCCAAGTTGTCGTCTTCCTTCCATTCCAACGTGGCCTTGCCTCCATCCATGGTTCAAGCAGAACCCAAAGAGCCCATCTTGATACGGAGAAACACCAACGACACCGTGGGCACCTCCGTCAGCCACTTGTCGCAGAGTGTGGAGTCGTCTCCCTTCGGAAAGTCGCCCGGCAGTGGCCCCAACACGCCTGCCATTTCGCGGACCTCCACCAACCACTCCATTCCCAGCTTGAACTACCCGCTTTCGCCACAGCCCACCAACGGCAGCCCCGAGGATGGCAAGAACAAGAAAAACCTCGACATACCGTCGCGGGCCGACCTGTTTGGGGCGGAAAATGCCCCCAGAGACTCGCCCTCCAGACCAGTGTCCAAGATCCCCACCAATTCCAGCGTCAGTGTGTCCAACAGCTACTCCATCGACATAGAAGACCTCATACAACGGCTCTTGGATGCGGGCTACAGCGGAAAACGGACCAAGAACGTCTGTCTCAAGAACTCCGAGATCCAATTAATATGTGCCACGGCACGAGAAATCTTCTTATCCCAGCCCTCGCTCCTCGAATTGTCGCCTCCAGTCAAGGTCGTCGGCGACGTGCATGGACAATACGGTGATCTCATCCGTATCTTCACCAAGTGTGGCTTTCCACCCTCGACAAACTACCTCTTTTTGGGCGACTACGTTGACAGAGGAAAACAGAGCTTGGAAACCATTTTGTTATTACTATGCTACAAGATCAAATATCCCGAAAACTTCTTCCTCCTCCGGGGCAACCACGAATGCGCCAACGTCACCCGTGTGTACGGCTTCTACGACGAATGCAAAAGAAGATGCAACATCAAGACATGGAAACTCTTCATCGACACATTTAATACATTGCCCATTGCCGCGATTGTGGCTGGAAAAATCTTCTGCGTTCATGGCGGCTTGTCGCCGGTGTTGAACTCCATGGACGAAATCAGAAACATCGCCAGACCCACCGACGTGCCCGACTTCGGCCTTCTCAACGACCTCCTATGGTCGGACCCTGCAGATACAGTAAACGAGTGGGAAGACAACGAGCGAGGGGTGTCGTACGTCTTCTCCAAGGTGGCCATCAACAAGTTCCTCTCCAAATTCGGCTTCGATCTTGTGTGCCGAGCTCACATGGTTGTCGAAGACGGATACGAGTTTTTTAACGATAGAACATTGGTCACAGTCTTCAGTGCCCCCAACTACTGTGGAGAGTTCGACAACTGGGGCGCCGTTATGAGCGTTTCGGAGGAGCTTCTCTGCTCGTTCGAGTTATTGGATCCACTTGACAGTGTGGCATTGAAGCAGGTGATGAAAAAAGGAAAACAGGAAAGGAAGTCTGCCCAGAGCTAGCGTGTGCTCCTGCACGTACGGCCCTTGCCGAGACAGCCTTTTAGAGTCATGATTTTTAATGAATTGATACTAGAGCAGTAAGACGTAGTGTGTCACGTGACACCAGGCACATGACCCAAATATTCAGGTCCAGTAAAGCACTTACCTACCAATGACCGACCCTGCTGGAGCCGCCAGCTACTACTTTCTTCTCAAAACAGAGAACATTCAGCCTCTTCTCAACGTGGTCGACCAACTAGACAAGCAAATTTCCGAAAACAATGCGTTGATACACCAAATAACCACGTCTGTTGATGAGCATATGAGGTTTCCAGATCTCGAATTGGGCCTGGAAGCAGTGAAGGAAGTGGACAACTTACGCAAGGAGTTTCTGGTGGAGTCGAAGAATGATAGTAATGGGCGATTTGTGCAAGGAAACGGCTCCAAGTCGTCATCTCACAAGAAGTTGGAGGTGAATAATAAGGAACAGGTACATGAAGCGAAGGCCAGCCCTACGAGCTCAGACGGCCGGTTTGAGAACATCCAGCATAATGGGACCAACGGCCACGATGAGCATGTGGACCCCCTTCGCTATTTGCTTGACCAGAAGTACGGAATCGACAAAATGACATTACTGACAGAAGAGCAAGAAGCGGTCGAAAAGATCACCAACCCCCGCATACGGCAGCTCTTGGAGGAGAACATCAAGCTCGCCAGAATTCAGTACGGAAACCGCATCAAAAACAACGAATTAGCACGCATAGTCCACGAATACGAGACGTTGATCTCAGAAACCATATTGCCGTCATTACGAACAGAATTGGTCGAATTGAGCAGCAAACAGTGGCCCAACAGCACGCGCAACTACATGGAAATCAAGTACAACAAGATCCAGGGCATCTACGACCTCTACAACCGCAATTTGGAGCACCTCCAGACCATCATAAAAGCGGTGAAGCTTTTCATGGATCTGATGGACTCCGACAGCAGCACATACCAGCAGTTGTACCTGCAAATAGCCGGATTGAGCCGTCTTCGTGATGAGTTGGCCAAAGTTTGACGAGCGGAAGCCGTACTTCTAACTTCTAGCACTTTTGCATGGCTACTACCGAAAGAGACAGACAGGGCCAGAAACGCAGGTACAGGGTCAGTACCTTATTTTAGCTTTGGCAAAGGAAAAGGCAGACGGACAACGGTACAACGGCAACGGTCGAACGGATTTTGCAGGCCAATTCTTGCTTACAGTCCCTGGATGGCTATTTTGACTTCTCCACTACAATGCCATCGAGAAAGCACTACACCAGTTTCATCCCTGGGATGAAACTTCTCGAGAATATCCTAACCAACCAAGGCGACCATAGGGTGATCTGGGAAAGTCTTAGCCCCATGGTACCATATTTGGATGCAGCTATTAGTGGTTCCATATAATGAATTATTGTCTGAAGACGACGACAGACAATACCTTTTTTGAGTGAAACGTTGTAGTTTGGAATTTACCCCTGGAACTTGGTCAAATTAATCCAGCATCCGGCCCCTGTCAGAAAAAAATGCAATTATTAGCCCGGGTCCTGTGAGTCCATTTCTCGCCTATGTTTGCCGTTGTAAAAACCAAAGGTATGGCCAGCTCAAAAGGGAAGGGACCAACGCATGTCTCCTTTCCTGTTTTGCCCAAGAAGCGACATTGCAACCCCAACAGATGAGGCTAGAAAGGTGTCTGTGGTTGTAACCGAAAGAATTGGCGTTATTTGCTCTTGCAGTGAAAAAGTAACACGAGACACATCAAGACAATACAAATATGTGGCTTTGAACAATTGGCTTATTTTTAGCCATGCAAGTCGCTGCCCTTCAATTATACTCTGGACCATACAGGACAAGATGGGATATTGAACACTTGAAGAGAGATAAACTGAAATTCTCAATACAGGAAGCTAAAACCGCACGTCTCATTTATTGGTACACCGCATGAAGCGAAATAATATAACACAGATAACAAGATGAAGAAGTAGAAGTAGTATGGGAGGTCTATACTCTAAAGCGTTAGTTTCTAGGGGCCGATGTCGACGACAAGGACGACGCCAGCGACGACACGTCGCTGACGTTGGTGGGGAAGCGGTCGTGGTCGTATGGGGACAAGAGGCTGTTGATGGTGGGCTTTTTCGACACGTAGAGTATCTTGCTGTCCACGGCCATTCGGTCGTCTTGGTCGGCGTCCGGCTCTTGGTCGGGTTGTGCCTCGTATTCTTGGTTTTTGCTGTTCTCATCGTTCAAAACACCACGGAGCCAGCTCTTGGTTTCATTTTTGTCTGTAACACCCACCTTGAAGGAGGGTGTGGTGGCAGCTGTATGGATGGTCTTGGCGTCGGAAGACGAGGATGCCTGTGAAACCATGCTGTCGAGCGACGTCTGGTTGCGAAGGTTCTTGTTTCCGTTCCCCAAGATGCTCAGGACGGACGGAAGTCTGTCGTCGTCGTTGGTGGTGCCGGAGATGCTGGTGCAGGGCGAGCTGACCTTGAAGGAGGACACGGGTCTCACGGCCGACGCCTGGGGGTTGCTCTTGATGGTGGTTTGGCTGAAGGACTGGTGGAAGAGAGGAGACAACGGCGAGACCAAGTTGGGAGTGAGAGACGGAATGGAGGATGCAGATTTTGGAGGAATGGAGTACGGCAAGAGGCCGTTGCCGTTGGTGTGCTTGGGGTTGTTCTGGCCAATGGAGGATCTTCTGTGGGGGATGTGGAACGTGGTGGTGTGTGCAGGGGCCGTCTGGAGGACCGACTTGTGGAGGTGGCTGTTCATGGCGGCGGACATGGGCACGGAGCCTACGCCAGCCGTAGCGGGGCCTAGCGGACTGGCCGAACGGGAGTCATCAAGAAACGAGTGCAGGAGGGATAACGGTCTGGGTCTGCGCTTGGGCTTGAACTGGTGAGTGGGTATTTTGAGCATGTTGTTCGCGGAGTCTTCCAGTCGGGAGCTGGGAGCCTGGAAAGCGTGGTTGTAGGACGCCGTTTGGGGCTGCGGCTGCACGCCGTAGGGGTAGATGGAGGAGTAGGGCTGCTGGTACTGGGACTGGTGGACGGGAGGAGGGTATGCTTGATAGACCTGCTGGTGGTGCTGGTAGTGGGGCGACTGGGAGTTTGGCGGCGAGATCAACGAGTGGGGCTGGGAGGATGCAGAGGACAAGGAGGAGGCCGAGGACGCGGCGGAGGCGCCCGGAATATGCGAGTGGTGGAGCGGCACGGCCTTGAACGAGCCCTTGATGTTGAAGAGCGGGTTGTTGGGGGTGGCAGGGTGCACGAAGTGAGGGTCGTCGGCCTCGTCGGGCTTTTCGTCGTCGCCAGTGCCGTTGTTGAGGTAGGACTCGTAGGCATGCACCGTGTGTTTGTGCTGCCTCAAGTTGTCCAAGCGGGAGAAGTTTTTCAGGCAGTAGGGGCAGGTGAAGGGGCGTTCGCCGGTGTGCTTGCGCTTGTGTCTGGCCAAGTGTTCTGACCGGGTGAAGGACATGTTGCACCCCGGAAAGCCGGTGCACTGGAACACGCGGCCCTTGGAGGGACGTTTGGACTTGGCCTTGGACTTGGGCGACTTGGGGCTGGTGTCGGGCGACTGCTTGAGGTCCTCAGGGTCGGCGGTGGGCAGGTGGCCGTGGTGGTGGTGGGTGGCGTTGATCATTGCATAAATGGAAGATATAGACTTGGAATACAGTCAGGTGTTAGAAGTCTAGGAGTAGATGTGGAGGCAGACGTGGAGACAGTCCAAGGAGACAATGTATCGAGACGCTCTAGGGGAAAATATGGAAGTCACTGAGTTGTCAATGGAGACACTGGACGATAGTGGCTCGATGTTTCAGTCCTGGAGTAGTTTCAGGACAGACTAGTGCAAGGAGGCGGCGAGGAGGTTCAATGAGACGACCAGGAGTGTTCAATGAGTGTTCAACGAGACGATTCCGGTTTCAAAGAGAATTGACTCTGTCAAGTAGTGTTTGTTGATGGCGGCTATTCGGTGGTGAAATCCACAGGAACACAGGTATACAACAACAGGCTTGGTGATCTAGATGGGTCGTATCTGAAAGCGATAGTCTTGTGAATGTGGTGGTGGTGGTTGAATATGGCAGTATTCTGGATATCTCAATATGGTGGTCTTCTCAATAGAGTCTGTCTTCGTGTTGACACTTGCAGCACTGCGACAACGGACCAAAGAGACAGACACGGACAAGGAGCCACACAGACAGCACGTGGACAGAGGGGCACGATGAGGCAGCAAGACGCTGGAAAAGAAGGGAAGTAAACCCAGAAGAAAGCAGAGAGAAAGGTGGAGATTTCACGAAGAAGAAGAGGTGATGTGACGAGAAGACCCTCCCTAGTATTTATTGGGCGTAGTGGCCGAGGGGTAGTGTCGGAGGCATTGGGAGTGAGGGACCGAATCTGCAGCGAGTGACGCGGACATTGACGCAGACACTACTGCCGTGCATGCCACCTGGATTGGGGCTGGGAGTGGGGGATCGGGGTGCCGCGGGAAAGCGGGGGAAACGGGGTGCCTGTGCGCCTGGCTTCCTCTACATGCTCCCTACCATCTGTTTCTCCATGGCCTCCTCCTCTAACACTCTTCGTTTGTCGTTGTCCATCGTTCCGGCCCAGTGTCTGGTTTTGCTCGATTACAATTTTTTCTGCATGGTTTGGCCCCCGTGCATATGCACATTAGATTCCGACGCACCTCCAGAACCAGCGTCGGGGCTCGACGCCACCAACGTTCCTGGCGTGACTGTCGGCGCCAACCGACAGGTCCCCGGTGATACGATGACAGACACACGGGTAATCCGACACTACGGTGGGGCAGGAGACCCCAGTTGTGGCAGGACAGACACCACAAGAGCTGGTCTTGCAGTTTTGTGGACCCCGTCGGACCGGGACTGGCGGGGCAGACACGCGCCAGACGGAGGCTGAACAGCGAACGGACCGGCCCAAATTGGCGGTGGGGCAGGAAGCGTGGTGGTGGGGCGGCAGAGATGAATTTCCCTGCCTGGTGTTCCTGACAAAAACGTCCGGATGTGGAAACTGTCGGGGACTGGGGGCACAGACTGACAGGGCGTTGACCAGCGTCGATCGTGAATGCGCCTACAACGCGTCGTTGTTGGAGACAGCAGCAGCAGCAGCAGCAGACAGACAGACAGACAGACAGACACAGAAGCGACAGGCAGGACCGTCACCGCGAACGCAGCCATTTGACAAGGCCGACGCAGTCACCACCAATGCAGATTATTACAGAGAAGAATAAGGCTAGACACGGAAAGAGAGATATGGAATTGGAGATATGGAATAAGACACTTACAGAGGCACTTTCAGAGACCTCTACGGAAAGAGTCTCTGATTGACTTGATGCGGAATTATGGACTAATATGATGCTGGAATGAATTGCATTGCACGCGGCAAGAGGTGGAACTGGAGTGGGCCGGTCTTGGCTGGTGAACTCGGGGCCCTAACCATGGAGTGGGTCCAGATCGTAGCGTTGTATCTAAAGTGAGTATTACTAGCAGGGCAGAGTAGGGCGTGTCTCTGGAAGGATGTGTAGTGACATGGTGACAGTCTTTGTATCCAGCCACGTCCACTCTACCTGTGTCTATATCTCCTATTTTCTCTGAGTATCTCTCTTTATTTCTACTTTCCACTCTATTTCCTTCAGTCTATCTGTTCTTTTATTCTTCTCTCTCTCTCACTTCACTCTTCTCTCTTCCTGTCCCTGGTCCCTCACCCCTGCGGTCTGCCCCCCCTGTGCCCCACCCCTGCTGCACTTGCAGTCCCATGGGAGGAGATATTTTTTTGTAGTCATCCCAATCTCACCTGAAAAAAAAATCCTTATTTTCTTGGTATTTGCGGGTTCCCACCTGTCTTAAACACGTTAGTGCACCGCAGCGTGAATCTGGGGTGGTTTTCGACGTCTGCAGATGCATGCTCCTGTGCTTGCAACTCAGTACATGACAGCGGTGTCAGATCCAGTCAGAGCAGATGTCAGAGGCACACTGTGCATAGCCTGTGCATAGACCGGGTTTCTGGAGAGAGGGCACAGTCAGCAGCACGGCACCGTGTCTGTCTGTTCTGCCCAAACAGGCAGGCACACACGGCCCGTGCCAGAAGCCTTGCCGGGCCTGGCACCCGCTTGGAAGCCGCACTCCAAATCTCAGGAACCTGGCGTTTCGCAGGCACCAAAGGCACCAAGGCACCCCAAGGTACCGAGCGTGCGCTTGGTCCAAGCGCGCTGTCTGCATATACAGCTGCGCGGCGTGCATGGCGCCGGTTACGGGAAGGATACGGAACTTCATGCGGGAACGACACCGCAGGCTGCGGTGTTTTTGTCTGTTTGTGCATGTAGGCAAGTGAGGAAGGTGAGAGCAGGAACAGAGACAATTAGCAGCGTCTTGTATGCCATCTATATACGCTAACTAGTGCTGACTTTGCCAACTATGCTAGTTGTGCTAACTATTCTATCTATATGTATTATTTCCGTGTGTCTCTGGGCTCTGAATGTTTCTATCCTCCGTCATATAGTGTCCATGGCTGGCATCTGATCCTCCGAAAACGGGACACAGTGGCCACCGTGCGTCTCCGACATTTCGCCTGCGCAGACAGGCAGCCAGAGTGGCGTGGTTTTCTGTACTCCCTGCATACCGCCCGGCCGCCATGTCCGCTGAGGGCCGCATGCTAGGCTGCTGCCGGTGCCATGCCCTGTTCTTGGGCACACCCCCGGACATTATCGCCAGGCCGCTGTCCTCCGCCTCCACAAAAGCCACCGAAGCACCATGCACAAACTTCCATCGCGCCCCAGCAGCATCGGCTGCGGCGAACCCACAGCCCTGACGACCGTTGGGCAGCGTCGTGGCCCCATCGTCCCCAATCCGCCTGCCCGCCTGCCTGCCCCCAGCAGCAGCGCCGCACCTCGTCTACATTGTCCAGGGCATCCCGCCCTCGTATCTGCTGCCCAGTGCTGCCGAAATGCCGTAAGCTCCCCACAATGCAGCGTCTGCTACTTGTTGTTCTTCCCCGACATGCACATTGTGCATGGCGTCCGGCGTGGTCAGGCCTCGTCGGTTGATTCACTGCAGGCTTCCGGGCGCCGCATCGTGCAGGTCCCGCTGCATTCGAACCTCGCTCGATGCCCTACGCCTCCTTTCCTTCTCCTTCTCCTGCTGCTTTGGTGGTTTCCATCGGCCATGCAGCTGCCGTGCGTCTTCCGTGGGGTCGTCTTGCTGCGGGGTCCTTCTGTTGTGCTCCCTCTTTGGTATCTTGTGCTACTTGGAATCATCTGATTTAACGGATGTGTCATTGTCCTGCGATCAATAGAGTAATATTAAGTGGATGTGGAAGTGGCAGTCGATGGGTGAATAAGTGGATTGAGCAAATTATTGGGCTCTTGATTTGGTCTCTATTATTTGGCACTCGTTGGGCTCTCCTATTTGCATCATTTGAATTCCTTTGCATGTTCTTCTGTATATTATTTTGGTTTCTATTTTTTTGGATTTTGGAGTTTTGAGTTAGTCTTTGCATCTTGTGATTAAGCTCATCTCCATTTTGGATATTTGATTTTTAGCTTCTCCCTACATTTTGGATATTGATTAGTCTCTGGATCTTGTGATTATTGAAGATCATCTGATCTTGTTCTGTAGATCTTGTGATTTGTGATCCATGTGGAATTTAGATTTAGAATCTCAAATTTAGCACTTTTCTCAAGCAAACATTTTAGTATTATTTGCATCTTTCCCTTGGGTACTCTGCTGTTGGTTCTCATCATTAGTTCTCTACTATTGGAAATCTTTACTCGATCTCTATTGTTGGGTCATCCTTAATTCCCATTAGATTTCTACTATTGGAAATCTTCATTTCGATCTTTCTTGTTGGAACTTATTCGCTTTCCATTGCTCCATCTGTTAGATTTTTTTTGTTTTCAGCTCATCTCTACTTGTTTGGGCTCTGAGTTTCTATTATTTGGGTATTCTTGGGTTCTGTACGTTTTCGCCCCTAATTATTCTTCTGGTTCTGATCGTCTGGTCGTCTGGTCCAGTCTTTTCTTTTATGGAATCTCTATTTCTGGAGATATCTTGATCGTTCTGTACTTTCGGAACTCCGATTTAGCACATTCTACTTTTTTTGGACCCCTGATTTAGTTATTCTGTTTCGATTCTTTTAATCTAGTCCTTTTCGATTTCTTGGATCTCTTTTAGCCTCTACTTTTTGGACATCTGTTTTAGTCTTTTTTTACATCTGGTTTAGCCCATCTTACTTTATGGACCTCATCCATCAAGTTATTATTAGGATCTCTTCAGTTTGTTCCGTACTTATTGCTAGATGGCTACTTTTTGGAACTTCTAATCTAGCCATTTCTATTATTTGGACTTCTGATCGAAGTAGTCCTTTCTTTCTCCTCTAGCCCTTATACTATTGATCGAAGTAGTTTTTCTTTTCTGATTTAGCCGTCGCTGCTATTTAAAACATCGGGTCGTTTTTGTCCTTCACTCATGACCTGAACTCATCTCGTCTTTTTGACTTAATCAGAATCATCCATTTACTTTCCTATTCTCTATTCTACACTGGTGATGCGGTATCATAGTTGATGCTTTTAAAGACCGGCCGGGCCGTCTCTCTATGTACTAACAGCACCCCGAGGTGCTGGTCTCGGTGTTGTCCACGCTGATGTCAATGGTCTCGGGCTTGTTCTTTCGGTGCTCCGTGTCGTCGGCGCTGCCGCCAAACTCGGGCAAGCTCTGGGCAATCTTCTTGAAGAGAAGCTTGACGTTGTGGTTGGCCTTGGTGGAGGTCTCGATGGAGAAACGGGCACCCACGTCCTTCTGCAACGCGTCGGCGTCCTCGCTAGTCACCTGGCGCTTGTCGTTGCCGAGGTCCGACTTGTTGCCCACCAACACTATGATCACGTCATCTCCACGCTCCAACTTGACGTCTTTGATCCACTTGTCCAAGTTGTTGAAGCTCTTCTTGTTGGTGATGTCGTAGCACACCACGGCGACGTGGCTGTCGCGGATGTACGACGGGATCAAGCTGCGGAAGCGCTCCTGGCCCGCGGTGTCCCACAACTGGAGCCGAATCGTCTTGTTGTCCTCCAAGTACATGGTCTTCAGCAAGAAGTCGATGCCTATGGTGGCGGCGTACTGCTCGTCGAACGTGTCGTACATGAACCGTGTGATCAACGAGGTCTTGCCCACTGGAGGTTAGTAAAGATATTACCATATGGAAGGAGTCTAATGGATGAAACGTACCGCTCTGGTCCCCCAAAAACACGATCTTGTACTTTCTCAAGATGTTGGTCTTGTCTGACCCGCTTTTAGCTGCGCTCATGCTGGTGGTGATGTGGTGATGTGGTGCTGTGGATGTGGCTGGGAGAGGGGATGTGCCGGGCTTTGGTGGATGCTTGGAGTGGGGCGTGTGTGGTGCCTGTTTGGACGAGGAAGATGGATGGAAAGGGGCCTGGTGCTTGCTGGCGAAGGTGTCTGGATCAGACGCTTTTGCTGTCGAGGAGAATATCACCAAACGGGTCACGTGACCATGGATGTTGGGCAAGCGTAGTATTTCTAGGAGGGACGGACGGGCAGCAGGAGTAGAAGCGGGCGTGGATGTGTACTTAGAATGTAATGGGCATTCTGGCGTTTTCTGGCATGAAAATGGTGGAGTTTTGGGATTTTCTCTGTTCCCCATCATGGATTCACTTAAATTGCACAAAGAGCCTAGTTAACGTCCGAAACAATCTCGCCAACTGTCACATTAACAATTACCTAACTGACACTTCCAATTACCTCACCTAGCTGACACATTGGCAATCAGATACCTGAACACATCTACCATTAACGGCCTGAATTATCTGATTCTTCATTGCAATATGCTGCAGGAGTTTTCCTTTCCACGTAACTGCATCTCCAATTAGCAGGTACGACTTTCGTAATGACAGACTCACGTGTCACAGATACGCTTATTCGAGCCTATTCGAGCACAGGTAATTTTTAGATCGAGTTGCATTCTCATCTTGAAAAAGTTCATGGCCACAAAAATAAGTACAAAAATAGTACGAAAAGCCATGGGTTTTCGGGTCGGGGAACAGACGCACGATTCACCCTAGAATGCATTTGGCTAGACCCGTTGCAGGAGAGACCAGACCAGAATCCAGCCGTGACAGACCGGATGATTTTTGCTTTGTGGGGTGTATATTTTTTGGACTAATATTATTTTCACCTCAAGAAAAGGGCTCCTTTTGCGGATATACGGATTGTGGTGATCCTTTTAAGTCAGGGGACCAGATGTCTTATTGTTAGGAAGGAAGTGTCTAAACTGCATATTTTTTATCCGCTGTTTCGGTGGAACGTGCAGGGATTGGCAGTGTAACCATCAAGGCAATTAGCTAAAGATAGTACCTACATGACTTAAATGAGGTACGTTACTGAGCTGATGCGCCTTAATACTCGTACATTTAAACAGTTCGTACTGTTTGAAATCGTATTTGTTATCTTCATATTTCTCCCTCTCAACCAAGGGACTATATCAGTTTCTCACTTTCAGCCTTTTTATCGACTACTTTCTTTATTCTAGCTTTTATTCGGGGTCTGAAGTCATAATAGGCAAGACTGTGGCTGTCTCCATTTTTATTGGCGCTTGTACTTCTTGAAGCACTGGGTCTAATAATCACGGAAATGTCCCCAGAAAATTACGGAGATTGAACTTAGTTCGCTGGTCCAAGAAATGTAGAGAAAAGTGTCTGGGAATTCCTGGAGTTATGTTGTGCAAATGGATTAACGTATTAGGATTTATGCACTTACAGTATAAAGTTTATACGTTTTTCACAATTAGCATAGCAAAAGTGGGTGTTAAGACCCAGAAATTGTCAATTGTCACCACATCCGAAGCCACAAACACCAAGCGCAAATTTCTATTTAATCTTGCAGATGTGGGCAGGGGAGAAATACCACTGTCAAACACTCCTTCCTTTTGTTAGGTCCGTTTGCTTCTACTTTTAGCCCCAGCATTGACGAAGCTAAAATCTGGGGGTTTCCCTAGAAACCACCACCGTAGTAAACTACCAGTCTGTCTTGCATTTTTCCACGAATCCCAATCTGGATGGCTTTCTTTCCTGATTAAATAGATTAATTGAAAATGTCTGAAGTCACAAAATGAATAAAGAAGGCAGGCAATATTAATTGATGAATTAAATATACAAAAATATGGAGGATAGCAAAGTTGCAAGGGCTAATAGGATCAGTAGTATAATGCTCACACGATTACTACTAAAATTATTTGGGTCAATATACATTCACCTAAAACACTCCAGATCCACCAAAGCTCTCTTTCCACACAAACTCCACAAAAAAGTAGAATACAATCAACAGTCTCCAATTCTCTGCATATCCAATTCACCCTATATTCCCTTCTTAACCAATCACCCCAAACACCCTAACCTCATTACTTCTACCATTCTCTTCGTGTCGCGCTCAAAATCAACATTTTTTGAATCACTAATACTACACTTTAGCTTACAATCACACTATGGACGACGCTGAACTCAACGCCATTAGAGCTGCAAGACTTTCCGAGCTCCAGAAGAACTCGGGTTCGGCTCCTTCGGGCCAAAATGCCCCATCTTCCAGCAACGACGACGCCAAACTCTCGATGCTTTCCAGACTTTTGGAACCAAGTGCAAGAGAACGTCTCAGCAGAGTCAGAATAGTCCGTCCTGACCGTGCCGAGCAAGTGGAGAAGTACATTGTCCAGCTCTATTCCATGGGCCAGATTTCCTCGAAACTTACGGAAAAGGACGTGGTGCAAATCTTGGATGGATTATCGAGAGACGAGAAGAAACAGACCACGTCCAAGATTGTTTTCAACAGAAAAGACACTTTCGACGACGACGACGAAGATGACTTTTTCGATTAAATGAATAATCGAATATTTGATGCAGAGACGAAAGACTGCTGGGATTATTCTATGTCAATTCGTTCTACTAGGAAGGCCTCCAAAATTCTATCAAAAGTTCCACTTTTCAAAACAAGCATTATCCTGCTGATTTCTCACACGCATTTCTACACTCTTCGTTTATCATAGGGTTGGAGTATTGCTAATCTATTTAATTCCTAATTGAAGAGCTCACAAGATTGAGCAGAACCCCGATTTTGGAGCTTTAATTGTATTTATTGTACGCTGTAGCAAACTTGGGATTCTAGAGGGGCGTATAAGCGAACCATGATGGGCTTACCGTCATTTCTAGTAATTCAATAGTGGATTTTAATGTCGCTAAAGTGGTTATTTTTCAGAATAAGAAAATAACTAATTAAATTTTGGGGGTAAAATTCTAGAATAAAATGGAAAGCAAAGCTGGAAGTACCGAGAACCCGGATCTGGACCAGAGAGGGAAAGGAACTAAAAGGGAAAGATTCATAGGGCCTTCCCAGAGTTCAATGATGACTAATATATTACGTAAGCACAAGCGACACCATTACCCTCCTGGCAGCCCCCACCACAACAGCCTACTTCTCTTACTTCTATCTACCCTGTCCACTATACCCCCACCTTCTATCTTCCCCCTCCTTTCCCTTCCATCTCCCACCTTCTAATTCCATTCCTTTCCCCCATATCGCGATGTTATTATTCGCGTCTTACTCAAAATAAACAATACCAAATCGTGCAAATTATACACCCACTTCTCTTCCTCTTCACCAAAACATGTCCAACATCCAGGTGGTCGTACGGTGTCGGGGTAGAAATCCCCGAGAAGTGTCGGCAAAGTCACCTATCATCATCGAATTGCCAAATGACCGCTACTCATCTTCTGATCCTTATATTACTGTCAATACCAGTAATCACAACAGTGCCAGTGCCGCCATAAGTGCTGGACATACGGGCAGTTTTCTGGGCCTAGGATCCCAGGAAAGGAGTGGAACAGCCAATAATGCCGCTAACACTTCCAGAAGGTCCTCGGGCCCGGGTATAGTCAATGGGTTCAACAACTTCAAGACCTACAAGGTTGACCAGATCTACGGGTCCCAGGCTGACCAGAGCTTACTTTTCGAAAACATCGCCCTCCCGCTCTTCAACGACTTCATGCAGGGCTTCAACGTCACCATCTTGGCCTATGGCCAGACCGGAACGGGTAAGACCTACACCATGTGTGGAGATCAGGCCAGTGCGTTGCTGGTGCCTAAAACATCCAATTCGGGCCCCCAGAAAAGCGTCTCCAACCGAAATGCCTTGAAACCATCGAAAGAAGCAGGTATTATTCCACGGGTGTTGATAGAACTCTTCCACAAGCTTCGCAACGACGACTATGTGGTCAAATGCTCGTTCTTGGAGCTCTACAACGAAGAATTGAAGGATTTGCTTGAGGACGAGTCGAAACCCTCGAAGTTGAGAATCTTTGAAAACAACAACATTCAAAACATCGGCAAAAAGCCAGCAGCAAAGGTCAACAAGGGAATAATTATACAAAATTTGACGGAAGAATACATCACATGTTGCAAAGACGGCCTCAGATTGCTTAATAACGGTTTGAACAAGAGGAAAACAGCTTCCACAAAGTTGAACGATGTCTCCTCCAGATCCCATACAATCTTCACTATCAACTTGTACCGCAAGGTCTCAACAGATAAACAATCTGCAAAAGAAGCTAGTCCTAGCGAAGAACTTTATAAAATTTCAAAAATGAATCTTGTGGATTTAGCAGGTTCAGAAAATATCCACCGTTCGGGTGCAGTCAACCAAAGAGCAAAAGAAGCAGGTCTGATTAATCAAAGTTTGTTGACGTTAGGACGTGTGATCAACTCATTAAGCGAAATCGCTACCAATGGTACTCACGTATCCACATCTCATATTCCATACCGTGAATCCAAATTAACTAGATTGCTACAGGATTCAATTGGTGGTAGTACCAAAACAACACTCATTGCCAACATATCTCCCGCCAAAATAAATGTTGAAGAAACAATATCTACCTTGGACTATGCTAGCAAGGCCAAGAACATCAAGAATATTCCTCAAGTGGGCCACGAATCCGATCTGGTCATGAAGAAAGTATTAGTTAAGAACTTGTCTCAGGAAATTGTCAAGCTCAATAGTGATTTGACTGCCACAAGAGCAAAAAATGGAATTTGGTTAAATGAGGATAACTACAATTTCATCAACGATGAGAATGAGTCATTAAAGTCAAGCTTGAAGGAGTCCGATTTAAAGATAGAAGTCTTATCATCAAAGATAGCGCAGCTCGAAGAAGAGCAAAATGAAAAGGACGCAAAATTATTCGAATTGCAGGAACAGATAAAAAAGATCAATCAAGAAAATTCAAATTTGAAATTTGATGCCACTACAACAAAGCAAAGTTTATCTGAGAAAAATAACCAGGTAGATACTTTGAATGGCCAAATTATGAAGATGAATGAAAAATTTAATTGCACCACCACAAAATTGACCACAATAATTTATGAGAACATGAAGAAGTCCATCTCGTCAATCAATACCATAATTAGTTCCTATGACAACGCGAAAAATTGCGATGAAATATTAAAGCTTAATGACGATTTATTGGCCAATATTGACACATTTAAAAGAGAGTTACAGAAGAAAATTAGCGACATAAACGACAATGTGAATAATTCTTTTATTAAAGAATTACCAGAATTTCTTGATCGTTACAATACTAGTTTCAATAATGTCAACAAAGTCATTCTTAACCTCAACTCTAATATCATCAAAAATATCGCAGAGATTAAAGCAACAAACGATTCGATGTCGAAATACTTGTCGAATGAACACCTAGAGAATAATTCTAAAAGGCTTGTCAAGACCTTTATTCAAGAACAACTTCGTACAAACATACTGAAGTTGAACCTGCACATGTCGAGCCAGATAGACGACTTGATAAAGGAGTCACATGTGAAATACCAGTCTCTTCTCGAAAGCTCTATCAATCAAATTTCCAAGGATTTGATGGAGTCTGAAAAACTGGAATTGAAAATACACCAAAAAAATTGGATGGTGAATTCTTCCAAAGTTTTGGGAATAATTGAACTGGGATTAAATTCGTACAACGTTCAAGAATTAAAATCCAACCAGGAGAATTTTGACTCTTTGAACAAGGATGCTCGTCAGAAGCTTGAGAAGCTCAATCTGAAGAATGTGAAGGCAATTTCTGACATTTCCGCATTTATGGACTCAGAGAGCAAATCACCGGAAGGCATCTTGCAAAAAAGTTTCAATAAGAAGTTGAAGCAAATAAGTTCAAAGATCTCTCAAAACGACGCCAACACAAACCAGTCGTTGAAAGAGTTGACCCAGAGCTTGAACGATATCAAACAGTTCGATATCAAAAACGGCTTCAAGGTGTCGCCAGTCAAGGCCACGAGAAGCGCATCCTTTGTTGGTGGAACCAAATCCAACATTCCCTCTCCTGTCAAGCTCATACGATCGCAGTCGTCGCTTTCTCCAAGAAAAGTTTTCGGGAGTTCCAATGTCAGTTTTGAGTTCAACAGCAAGATTCCACAATTGAGCCGACACTCAGAGAACAAGGAAAACGATGGGCCGCATCTCAAGAGAAGACGGGTGGAAACGGGCTCGACTGACGCCTCTGTCTAGCTATCTGTAAATTATAACCAGGCTGAAGCTTACTGTACTATATACAATTACTTAATAATTAATACAATATCAACACTTCGTGAAAACGTAGAACGATATACGAAAGCGCAAAAGCTTCGAATCACCGTATGTACGATTCACGGAGTAAGAAAGCGCAGTTAGGCGGAGATCACAACATAAGACCTATTGTGAGCACTAAAATGGCCATCTGAAAATAGAAGTGGATCCAGTCTCAACACCCTTAATGTCGGGCAAAACGAAGCCTAAAAAATATAGCCGACCGTGGGACAATCGCAAATATTATCTTCACTACCGTGTGGTTGTCAGTGGCCAAGGCAGGTGCAGGGCAAAGTGAATAGAGATTGTAAGGGGTTTCAGCCTCTTTCTAAGGTCACAATCGTATTTAGTGAAAAATGAGAAAAGGCACCAAAAAAACCCACGAGTGCGGTAGAAACACGGAAAAAGACGGCAGAAGGTGATGCCGGTACCGGCCGTGAAGCTGGAGGTCTCAGAAGTGCCCCGACCTTTTCCCAGTCCCAATAACCCAGATTCTGGTGATGCAAGTTATCGTGTGCCCTTGCCTATGTGCACTCCCCAAAAGCGACACGAATCACTCCTCAAATACTTACCCTTCAACAACCCCGTGTTTCTTCTGCATCAATTCCGTAACACCAGCCATTAGCACGGCCACGACCCCATATCCACCCTATTGACCAGGGAGTCCCGTTTTCGAAACACGCCATGCCTACGTCTCGAACTGTGGGCTACTTTGCAGCCTGGGCAGCTATCACAGTAGGCCTGTTTGCCTGGTCTGTGGACGATTCTCTCGAAAACTCCGTCACTTTCAATGGTTTTTTGACCGATTTCACTGACGGCTACAAGTTTGCCATCGTCATGAACCTCATCGTGTTCCTTTTTGCCAGTATGGGCAAGCTCTTGCAGGTGGTGCTCTTTGGAGAGCTCCGCATCTTGGAAGAGGAGCACATCTTCGAGCGTCTTCCCATGTATTTCTTCAATTTGCTCCTCATGTTCGCCAACAACGACAACAACCACCTTCTCATGCTCATTTTGCTCTGTGTCACCGTGTCGTCCAAGTTGTTCCACATCATCTTGATCGACCGCATGGACTTTGTGGAGACCGTCATCATGCGCAATGCGTCTGGTTCCAACGTCAAGGTGGCCGGCATGTATGCCCGAAGTCTCTACTTCTGGCTCACTCAGGTGTTTTTCGTGCTGGACTTGTTTGTGGCCAGATTTCTCGTTTTTGACATGATCAGTGGCCTCAACTCGCCCAACTGCATTCTCTTCGGATTCCAGTTTGCCATGCAGAGTTTGGACACCATATTCTACTTCTCCAAGATCTGCTTGAACATTGTGGAGGTTTTGTTCTTCAGAAAGAACGATTCTGAAACGGACCTCGATTCAAACGACATTCTCAACGACTCGTTGGATGACGACGACGACGACGACGACAACGAAGATACCGTGTGGGAAAACAAGCCCTATTTCAGCAAGGGTATGGACATCTGCTCTGCCGTGTGCAGATCCTTCTCCTACCTCAGCTTCATCTACCTTTTTACTGTGCATTCGGAGCATTCTTCCCCTTTGTCCTTACTTCTCGGCACTTTCACTTCCTTAAAGCAGGTCTTCACCGAAACAAAGCAGCTTCTTGCCTTCATTGAGTCGTCGAAGCGTTTGGACAAACAATTACCCACAGCCACCCAGCAGGACTTGGAAGAGACTGATGTTCTTTGCATTATTTGTCGCGAGGACATGTACTCGCCTGCGCAGTATGAAGAGACCTTCAAGAAGCCACTTACTACCAGAAAATACCCCAAGAAGTTGAACTGTGGCCATATTTTGCATATGGGGTGCTTGAAAGGCTGGTTGGAAAGATCAGATAGCTGTCCTATGTGCAGAAAGAAAGTGTTTGAAAAAGCACCAGAACACACACCCACTCAAACTGCAACGCCGGCCGTTCCTGAAGCTGCGCCTACTGATACTCCTGCAAATAATGATACCCCAGCAAATGATAACCCTCAGAATATAGATCCTCCCTTCAACCATCCAGTGGAGGAGTTAGAAAGACGCTTGGAAGAATTTTCAAACTTGATTCAACGGAGAGAGATGGAACTTGGAGATGGCAGTGAAGTTTTTATCGAGGCTTCCAATTCCAATAATGAACAAAATGAAACTACACCAACTGAAGTCCAAAGTCAGCCAGAGAGCAGAGAAGGCTCGTATCAAACCATCCACCTTCCCTCGAATGCGATTTTGCCTCCAAATTGGATCATCTTGCCTCTTGAAGGCCAGACACATAATTCTAGCGAACCTGTTGGAGCTACGAGCCTGAACGAATACAAAGTGAACTTTTCTATGTTTCTCCAAGGAACTTTAAAGATTAAGCAAAAGGAGCAAAATCGGGATTTAACATTGATAAGACCGGCATAGTCTGGGATATCTACCTAAAGAGATGACTTCATGATACCTGATCTTGTAGACTCCATTTAAAGTTTATTATATGTCAAATTCGAAATCCATGTCGTAATCTTCGGCCACTTCTTCAGGAGAGTTTTGTCTGTCTTGTGCGTCTGATGCAACCTGGGATACATCTATCGGTCCTGGACTTCCTGGAGATTTTGGTATTTTCTGTGACTTTGGCCTATCTTCTTTTATTTGTCGATTTGATCTTTCTTCTTCTGATGTATCTGATTCGGGTTCGTCAGGTATACCTAGTTGGGCATTTTCGAAGTTATCTGGTTCTGGAGAAGATCCTGGTGGAGTAACAATATATGAAACCTGGGGAATTTCCTCATCTTCAGACTCAGACCAGTCAAGTTCCAACAAACTGAATTTTTCTGTTACTCCAACGAGCTCCAACAAATTATCGATTTGATTTTGGAAGTAATGTTTGGGATAAGAAAATCCCAATTCTTCACCTTTTTCAAGATTAGTCCTCATCTGAGTCAAACCGGGAATAACGGTTGTTCGAGCTTGTTCTGCCTTTTCATTGACTCGACTCACAAGTTCCAGTAAGATACATAGTCCCATTAAGAAAAAGAATACACCCTCGTTCCTAAATGGAGGAATTAAGATCATTTCATCCAACTTTTCCCGTAAAGTAACATGGTCTCCTTTCATTAACAAGGACCAAAGACCTGCAGCTGAATATATGGGGGCTCTCATCTTGGAACCTGTTTTCCAAGCAGGTGCTGAATTCATCCTGGTTGGCACCTTGATGAAGGCAGCATTGAGGTTTGTAAGGATATAGAATGACGACAACCATTCGAAAAACTTGTCTTCCTTGAATATGGTGGAGGTAGGATTATTTTTTGCCCGTTGCTGTCGAAGAATCTCAACTCCTAAGGGCCATATTGAACGTAGGTCTACCAAAGGAATTCTGATTAAAATGCAAAAGATTTTGTAGCCCATATCCCAATTTTCTCTGAGAATGGACAAATGCAAGAGTACTTTGAGGTTTGCCACATGCTGACGTGGGTATACCTCTAGCGATGAGTGTGCTGTCGGAATCACTTCGAGACCTCTACTTTTCACAACGAGGTTGGATTTGACTGAATTGACCGCCAAATCCAAGGGATCCATGTATTCTGATAACATTTGCTTGGATCTTGCGATTTCTTCGGAATCTTCCTCGATGTCTTCTTTCTGTTTTAGCTTTCGAAGAATCTTGAGTGCTAGGTCTGTGCCTCTCAATTCGGGCTCCACGTGCTTTAAGTTCTCATTAATGTTCTTGGAATCATGCCAGATCTCGTATGTTTCCTCTGGTTTTGGAATTGCCGCGATTTCTTTGCGGATCAAGGCCAAAAGACGTTGTTCATATCTTGGATTATTGAGTCTTTTTCTTTTGCGTGCCAGAAGAGTCTTGATTTTGCGTAATCCTTCTAGTGTTGTCTGTTCCCGGTGTCGAGAAAAGACCCTATCTAGCTTTTTTAGCCTTCCTTCTGTGGCTATGAAGGGAAATGTGATTTCTTCGAACATGTAGACTGATTCTGTTGAAGTTACATAGAAAGCGATGCTAGGTCGTGCGCACACCATTATCATGAATACTGCATAAAGGGCCAGACAAGACCAGAAACTACTATAAATTGTGATTAGTAGGTAAGTTAGGCAGAGGATGGAGGGTAATTTGTTGAGAAGTAAATAATTGCTACGTAATTATTGTCCAGTCCATTTTTTTGGTTATTTCAAAAATGCAGTTTTGGAAAAGCAATTTATTGCAGAAGTAAGGGTAAACGTGCAGCATTAACCACGTACAGCAAAAGACAAAGTCTTATTCATACTGAAACGGTTTATAGTGTTAGATATTAATGATGTGAGAAGGTTTCTTGTAATTTTAAATAGATAGAATTTATCTTCTACTCCAACTAATGCAAAGAAAGTATCTTCAGTGATTTTGGTAAATGGTATCTTGATCAAGTAACGCAGTTCTATCATAATCTTATTCAAGTACGTCTCATCCAAGTACATCAAGATCTCACCTAAATCCACGACAAAAAAAATCTCATGAATGTTAATGATATGTTAAATACTGCCAAAATTCTCACGCATTCCAACTGTTAGAAACAGATTCTAGACTACCATAATTGCATTTTATCAGATTCTGATATCGTAGTTCTCACCTAGTCAAATTCTCCTTAAGGAAAAGGTTGTGAGATAAAAATACCAGAAATTTTAAAAGCATTAAGCTTGAAAAAACTCAGACAAAAGAAGGTCGTTCCCTCAACTTGAAAATGTAATACGACTGCAAATATTTTCATGTATTCATCACCCATAACAAGATAAGAAAGCACAGTTTTTCCAAATATTCTAACCTCCCCCCTATTGAACTGAAACACCTTGATGTGATAAGTGACAATTTCTTAGTTTGAATCCAGAATTAGAAATTCTAACCTTGGCAATTTCTGGCAAGTCGAACTTCTAACCATAGCTATTTCTGGCAATCCACGAACATTCCATCAACCCCACAAAATCATTTTGCACCCAAAACTAAGAACTGTAGGTTTTGCAATCAAGCAATTTGACTTTCGGGCGACCTTCCAACAGATACGCCTTTGCTTAGAATATTTTGAATAGGAAGTGGTAGCCGAATAAGAAACTATTATTCACCAAGTCTTTGGCATTATTTGACGTCATGGCATGAGTGTCTTGCCTTGAATATGAATCTTTGGTGCGAGAAGTCCAGATCATATGGCAAACAATATCATCGAAGCTATGATTGAACAAAAGGAAATTAATTCAATAAGGCAATTAGGAAATATGATTTTGCTTCACTCTGCCTGGTTTACGACAGCAGCATCTCCCTCTTCTAAGAAACTAAGTATTCTTTGTTCTTTGCCTAGCTTTGTGAAACTGATTCTGGTAAATATGACGCTACCTTCTCAGCTATCACGAATCTGTTGATTCAATCGATGGTGTACTAGTTCAGAATACTTGAAGATGTCCCAGGTAAAGAAGCAGATAACATTGGTGCATCAAACCGCTGCACTTACCAGTATATCTTGACAGGAATGTAGTATTAACTTCAAGCGGTTTTTCCACTTATTCGTTGGATGTTATACTTAAATGGGGACGGTAACTTTTCTTTAACGGAAGTGATAACCTTTACACACGTCTCTTATACCTTGAAGAACAAATATGGAAGATCATCGTGTTTCCTTCTGAGGTGTTTGGAGATTGTAGTGGAATGCCGCTTGTCACTTTGACTTCATCTCAACTAGCCTTATCATAGTCTTCGGCTGAACTGGAATCTTTAAGGTCCATTTCCTTGCTTTTGGCAACTGTTTGGTTTTTGAGGAAGGTTCAACCACGTTCCAGTTGCGTGTTCCATAAACAACATATTGCTTGAATTCTGAACAACTAGAGAAGTCAGAGAAGCATAGTAGAAAACAAATGTATCCAAGTTGAAAGAGAATGAATATACTATTATGCTGCTGTTTGGTAGTTCCTGTAAAATAACGTTGAGTTCCACGTTTTCAATAATTTCATTGCTGAATCACAGGGATAAGGCTTTGAAGACAAACGAAATCATGAAACGGTTGCGAAATTATGTCCTCTCAAACGGTAAATCCATAAGCTAAAGTCACTATCCGTAATGAATAAACATGGAATATTCAGAATTGGTTTTTCATTACTTCAGGTGGCTTGATAAATTAGCCCACTGATTTGAACCATCAAATTTGCAGATTTAATTATATGGATAACACTGTCTATGGTGCTAATGTTGGCGAAGGCACACAGGCTCTTTGATTCACACGGTGTACTGTGATTCTGGAAAGAACTAGATTTTCAAGAATTAACGGAAAAGAAGTGCATTATTGGGAAATGGCCAATAATTTCATATCCGATTATACAGTAGGTTTATTCTTATTTCTGACCAGACTAATTGTAACTAGAGAGAGTATAAGACTACTTTCATAATTTACATCACCACTGAGCAGTCTTTCGCCCAATTTCTGGCAAAATTTGAAGAGATTTCTTGCATTACCTTAGTAATCAATTTCAATAAGATTTTGGATAGGAGGAAAGTCGGAACCAATTTTTTGTATTCAGTTCTGTCGAAAAGAGCACACATAACCACAAAAAGTTGACAAAAGAGGGTCACCACACCCACAGTCATGACGCCCGTCCCTCGAGCCCTACGTCAACACTCTACAGAATTTTGATGGATATGAGTTGCTCAGGATTCTTTATTCATAACAATATACAAAATTAACAGATAATTTTCGAAAAACACAATTACACCCGCACATATACGGAAAGATATTGTAGCTTTGTTTCTTTTGGGAAGTAATCAGTTATGTCATAATTGAACCCTTTTGCAAGCAGGGTTGGAAGCTTGCAAATCTTGCATCAGTCAATAAACCATAATTTTCCAGTCAAATATGCATGCATCTCCATGTGAAGGCTGTTCTCCTATATTTGTTGAGAACGAATACAAGCGAAATGGGCTTCTGATCTTGGCATCGCGAGCGGAAATGGCCGAATTTTTCAACAAACCTTCAACAAACCTACAAACATGGAGTATTCCTCGGCTTTTGTTGGTGAAGTAGAGATTATTAGAGAAGCAGCATTGTCCAATTGCGGCACGTCGCCTAAAGGAATCCCGGCTATTTCCCTCCTGGAAGGGTTTTGCTGGGTTACACAGATGCGGGGTTCCAGTTTGGTCTGGCACTTCAAGTTGGGAAAGACGTGCTATGTTCAATTTGGCGGATTTTGGAAAGTGTCTACATTGGTGGGAAGTTACTGAAAAATAGCGATAAGCAGACGGAAAATGCAAAATGACCATTTTCTGCTCTGAAAAATCACGGAACAACTCTTTCGATTCTACAGGCCCTTAACAGTGCATCTCCCTATTGTACTGGATGGGCAGCTTGAACTGGTAGGTAGTTGCGGAGCCCTTGGGATGTTGCTCTACTAATACGGCGTTGCCTTGCTAAAGCGATGCTGCCCCACCAATAACCACATAAATTCTGGATTTCGAGTCAAAAGGGTCCCAATCGTCATCTCAACGCAGGGCCCGGTTTGGTGTTTTTAAGAAATGATGCCTTGGTTTTAGTTCGGGCTAGTAGACGTACCAATTCGACGACAATGCCAGGCCACACCCGGAATTCACGCGAGCAGAACAAACGCATGGGCCGTGATCCGTCCAATTTACGCATGCGTCACCGTTATGAATAAAGCTAAGGCACTTTTCTTCGGCGAGGTGGATATGTGGCATTGTCAGGATATACGTCGACCTTGATGTCACTTCCATTGCGCTTCTGGGGAGCGTCGACACAAAATCAGCGTAATCAAGGACAATTGGAATATTTTCAAAGGCCGCATATCGCTAACCAATTGTCACCGTGGTCCCTACCCCGGACTTCCGTGGAAAGGCGGGGCCAAATACAGCCCGGCATTGTAGTGGTGATTCTGAGTCACCGGCACGTGATCTATACCATCAGGCCCGGTATCCTAATCCTGCAGCAACTCATACTTCTGCATGGCCTCGTATTTCGCCGTTTCGGATGGCAATTTGACTCAGGTGCATGAGGTAGCAATGTACCGACCCCCGGATTCCGGCGCCTTAAGCAGCTCCACAGTTCCCGAATGACATATTACGTAAATGCCCGTCAATGATAAGGTTAAGCAGAGCTGCAGCACCCAGAGCTTATTTCGAAGTTTGGCAGACGGCTTTGTGCATATGATTTGTTCCGGAGTAATTGAAGCAAGAAAACCCCGAATCTGCCCTTGTAGGCGATTTCCAAAGCTAATAATCCGCCAATGCTGGCCTTTTGGCCAGACAAGAACGGCCACAATATCGCCCTAATTGTTTCTTGGTACAAAATACAACACCAGACATGAAAACAGCTGACTCCAGCGTAAAGGTGGCCTGTATCGCTTTGAACGCATGTGTCTAGCAATGGTTGCGGTAGTGTTCCTATAATTCCAGAAACCACAAACGAATTACGACACACCATTCAAATTTCTAAACTCAACCACCGTAGCTTAAAAATAGTCGGCCCGACTTTGTCACTCCCATTAGTGGTTAAACCACGAATTAGAATTATACTGTCGGCTTCCAACCTCTGGACACCGCCCTTTTGTGGGTGTTTTATCCGACTCCGTTGCTACTGCATTACCTGTAACAAACCCTTATATTTGAAACTATGTACATTAAGCGGGTTTCTGGCCTGGCAGCCCAGCGTTAAGTCGTCAAGTGGGCAGGTTGTTCAGAACATACCTGGCATACCGCCCATACCGGCTGGTGGGGCAGGAGCAGCAGGGCCCTTTGGTTCTGGTGCATCCACGATGGCACACTCGGTGGTGGCCAACAACGAAGCGACTCCACTGGCGTCGACCAAACCGTTCTTCACAACCTTGAATGGGTCGATGATACCAGCAGCAATCATGTCGGTGAACTCGCCCTTGGCCGAGTCGTAACCTCTGTTGAAGTCGGCCTCGTCGAAGACCTTGCCAACAATAACGGCACCTTCCTCACCAGCGTTCTCGATGATTCTTCTGGCGGGCTTGGTGATGGCCGACTTGATGATCTCAACACCCAACTTCTGGTCGAAGTTGGCAGCCTCAGCCTTGACATCGTCCAAAATTCTGGAGGCCTTGATCAAGGCAGTACCACCACCTGGCAAGATACCCTCCTGGACAGCGGCTCTGGTGGCGTTCAAGGCATCGTCGTAACGGTCCTTCTTCTCACCAACCTCAACCTCAGAAGATCCACCGACCTTGATCACAGCAACACCGCCGGACAACTTGGCCAATCTCTCCTGCAACTTCTCCTTCTCGTACTCAGAAGTGACGGCGTCGTCGACAGTAGTTCTGATCTGTTCGCATCTGGCTTGGATGTTCTCCTTGGAGCCTTCACCGTTCAAGATAACGGTGTCCTCCTTGGAAATAGAGATGGAGCCGGCAGAGCCCAACAAGTCGATGGTAGCGTTCTCTGGCTTCAAGTCCAACTCCTCGGTGAAAACGGTACCACCAGTGAGAATGGCAATGTCACCCAAGGTGTTCTTTCTGTTGTCACCAAAGCCTGGGGCCTTGACGGCACAGACCTGGACCTGGCCTCTCAACTTGTTCAAGATACAAGCGGCCAAGGCCTCGCCGTCGATGTCCTCGGAGAGGATCAACAAGGGTCTTCTGGACTGGTTGGACAACTCCAAAGAGGGCAAGATGTCCTGGATGGAAGAGATCTTCTTCTCGGACAACAAGATCAAGGGGTTTTCGAACTCGACCTTACCGGTCTTGGTGTTGGTGATGAAGTATGGGGAGATGTAGCCACGGTCGAACTTCATACCCTCAGTGACCTCCAACACGTCCTCAAGAGTCTTGCCCTCCTTGACGGTGATAACACCCTCCTTGCCGACCTTCTCCATGGCCGAGGCCAACAAGTCACCGATGTGCTTGTCGCCGTTGGCGGAGATGGTGGCGACCTGGGCGATCTCCTCCGAGGTGGTGATCTCCTTCTTGTTCTGCTGCAAGAAGTTGACGACGGCCTCGACAGCGGCCTGAGATCCCCTTCTCAAGTCCATTGGGTTACATCCGGCAGCCACGTTCTTGACGGACTCAGTGAAGATGGATCTACCGAGCACAGTGGCAGAAGTAGTACCGTCACCAGCACTCTCGTTGGTCTTGGAGGCGACCTCCTGCAACAATTTGGCACCCAAGTCCTCGAATTTGTCTTGCAAGGTGATGGACTTGGCCACAGTGACACCGTCCTTGGTGATCTTGGGCGAACCGAAGGGCTGTTCGATCAAAACGTTACGACCCTTGGGACCCAAGGTCACGGAGACAGCGTCAGCCAAGGTGTTGACACCCTTCAAAAGGGCGGCTCTTCCTTCAACTCCGAATTTCAACTCCTTGTGGAGGTTACGAACGAACGATCTGTTGATGGATTGACGGGTGGTTCTCAACATGGTGAGTGGTGGCGATGAAGAGGGCGTGGGGTTAGATTTATATTTGAATAGTGGAAAATTTTTCCAGAAGGTTCCGTGGTCACGTGGGTGGGTGCAAAAAGTAGAGGTGTGGGTTGGGATAATGCCAGGAGACAGAGAGCTATGGACGGTGCTGAAGAGGTAGAATGGTACCAGAAATGCAGTGGTGCTCTTGGTTAAGTTTGGTGGTGTTTGGGGCAATTTTGGCCTAGAAACGGTGGTCTGAAGTGAAGCTAGGGTTCTGAAACACGGAACGGAGAAAAGGCTGAAATGGTTGCAGATAGTAACGTCAATGCGGCGAGAGGTCCATGGTCCTGGTATTAGACATCTTTTGGAACACTTTTGGGTGGGTATGTAAGACCGGGCTGTAGAGTTCTGGTTCCTAAGCCTAGAATGAGATCGTAGGGATTGTGAGAACAAACAAAAGAAGCCAGGATAGATCAGATCCAACCCAATGCTCCAATAGCGTCGATTTGAGAATTAGAAAGAAGTTGAGTGGATGAACGGTTAAGAGTGAATGAATGAAGATGAAGAGTTGGTGATTGAAATGGAACGGAATGGATCATAGATTGATATATTCGAATTTATCCAATTGTCTTAAAACTGTGGAAATTCCCAGAACCTCATCTATACCATAAATTGTGAATAGCTTTGCTTTCGAAGTATCAATTCATTCTACTATCTTCATTTCAACCAACGCACTGTATCATAGGAAATTGCTGCAATGAAATACTCAAAAGCACTTGTTGTAATCTCGCATTTTTGCAAATTGTGGAATTGCTTTAGATTAGGACAATTCCTGAAAGCGAGCAAGAACCGTATACGAAAAGTTTCAATTGACTTTATGATTTAGAGTGTATTGATATTTTTGACGTAGTTTGACGGTGTCTGCTTCTATGTAAACTAAGTTCTTCGGGAATGACCAAATTTCATGTAAGTCTTGATGACTGAACCAGAAAAAAAAGGTGCATATCAACAAAAATAAAGTCTGTCGTCAATTCAGGTACACAAAGTCCTGGAAATCTCAAGCTATGGATAAGCAAAAACACCAATATCGAGGTCGAATGGACTCCTCCTCGGTCAGAATACTCCAATTGACCAGTTACAATTACCCTTTGAATTCAAGTTAGATTTTACTCCTCAAACTTCGCTATCTTTCTCGTGTTATCGGCATTCAAATCACCACGCAGCCTCCAAAACATATTGTGTAAAGTATATCTTGGTTGCATTAATTGACACCAAGATAAGAACCTCACTATCTCGAGAAGGAGATGCAACAGAGCATTGACTTGGTTTCGTATATGTAGTCCAACATGTCGGGGATTGAAAGTAGCTTGTTCAAGGACGTGAAGCGAAAAAATAAATGAAACTTGATAAAAAATAGTTCAAAACCAACATGATGAAATCCCCAGGATTTTAGAAATCTTAATAGCTTTGACGTGCAACTATCCTGGAAAGATTGACTAAACTCGGGAGAATTTGAAGTTGGTTGACGAGACGAAAGTTGGAACTGCTCTATCCAGTCATTTCACAGTAGTTTTGAGCTGTCTTTCCATCCTTGAAATTCATGAGCACTGCCATATGTACTAGGAACGAACCAAATCCATTATTTCTCCTGACCAAATGCAGAAACTGGTACCGGGAGCAAAAATATCGGGCATAAGCTGTGTGGATGGGTATGCAAGCTTGTTCCCCGGATAATTGACATAGGTGATTCAATTACTGGCATTACAGACATGCGTCTAGAATTGAAATCAAAAGTAGGCAAGCATGCTGAAATAGACGGAAAGCTCTTGGAGTACTAGAACTGATTGGTTTCTTGGCCTTGCTATCTAGCTTTTCGGATGTTTTTTTTTTTTGATTTGATTTCGTTACTTTTGATATTCCTTCCATAGATTTGTGCTTACTCTCCAAATAATCCCTGACTCTATTGGCTGTTCGAACATGTTGTCACTTTCTCACCTGTCTCCCAGAAGCATTTGAGGTCCATTTTTTTCAAGCAGGGATGTAGCTACACCCTCGAAGGTATAAGACTTGTAGTCAAGGAGTTGACGAGTTAACCTCGGTGCTTGCTTAGTACTCCACCCATTCAAAACTGGATCCTATAGAACTTCTATAGTCATTCACTGTATCGTAGTACAATTACTATTTTTAATCGGCATTGTCCATTTTAATGCCAATTCTTTTCAAATTTCACAGTCTCAGAGGCTGACTAGCATTCAACATGACAACAATGCTAGAAGGACCCTCAGATTAAAACAATCAATATATTCTCTGGTAGAATTGACAGAATGGCCCTGAAAAATATGGACAAGATTATTCTCGTCAGACAATTACAATTCCGTCTATGGGACCATACTACAAAGGTTTCGGATATGCTAGAACCGGGGATCCAGAACGTGGGAAAATCCTTGGGCCCAAGCTACATGTGTCATTACTAAAGATGAAGCGATCTGTAAACCGAAATACCCTTCTTTGCGTGCCAATGTTCCTTTATTATTAAGCATTTGCGCCTGGCCTTTTTCCAGCTTCAACTCCAATTACGCCAATTGAAAGATTTTCATAACTACAAAATATCGCACATAACCTTGCCTAAAGTAATTTCCGGTGCATCCAGTATTGTTCTGTCGTAATTGAACTTTGTAATGGGTGTGCTGTGGATCAGTCTCTGCTCTGCAGCCGAAGCCCCATGGCGGAAAAGTACTACAAGTACATTCTGGTAGACTCTAATAATAAATTTGAATTGAATACAAATGCAGACTTAATTAAACACCAATATGAAAACGAACACCTAAATTAGAGAAGTGAAGCAAAAGTCATGTAATACGACAATGTGGATTGAAAAATGGAGTGCAAAGAAATGGATTCAGGGCGGCCGGACTCGCAACCTGGACTTACTTGCTCCGTATCATTTTTCTGATCATAGAGGAATTGTAAATGTATGAGCCGTCGGGGTTGGGAACTCCCTGCTCTCCATCGACAAGAAGGGTTCCGGCCTGCATCTCCGCAGGATTCTGGAGCTGCTGCACATGAGGATGGGGAACAAAGTTGGGGTCCTTGTTCTCCTGGTGCTTTGACTCTTCCATTAACGGGCGAATGCAAAGCCAGCCCGTCTCTGTTCTGAAATGGCGTGACAATGCGTCCGATCTGGCAAACTTCTTGCCACAACCCCATTTGGTTACCCCATCTTTCAAGTAGCCCTCGCACTTGAAATTCTTTACACCTTCGTGAAGAAGTTCATGGCGCTTTTTATCGTGGGACCGGGCAAAGCTCTTGGAGCACTTCGAGCACTGGAACGGCTTATCGGAGTAGTGGATTTTCATGTGGGACTTGAGGTTGTATTGTTTCTGGAACACCTTGTTGCACACCTGACACAGAAATGCGCCCTTGGCGTTGGGGTCGGTGCTGCTGGCCTCGCTGAGCGACTTGGCCTTTCTTCTCTTTCTCTTGAGCGAGGGCGAGATGGTGTAGGAAACGAGCGAGGAGTAGTCGATGGTGCCTGTCTGGGCGTTGTGGAAAGGGTGGTAGTAGTCGGAGTCGCCATTTTCGCCGTTGATGTTGGCAGGGCTGGGAGGATAGCCGGACTTCTGAGCAGGCGACTGGCTGGACGAGCCGGAGTTCGGCGTGGACAGCGTCTGCTGCGTGGAGGCGTAGCTCAACGGATGTGCAAAGGTCTGGGAGCCGGTGCCGGGCCCCGAGGCCACATAGTTGGGGTACTGGTGGTACGTCATCTGCGCGTGGGTGTTGCCCTGGCCGTAGACCTGGGACGAGGGGTTGGCCACAGAGGACGACGAGGGCGGCATGGCGCCGGCCGTGGGGTAGTAGCCAAGAGACATGATGCGTTTGCCCGAGCCCCAGTTGCTGATGGCCTGGGGAGGCATGCTGCTCTGGTTGGAGTTGTTGTAGTAGTAGGAGTAGGAGTAGGCGTCGGTGGCTGCGCCAGTGGAGGCGGCTGCGGCACCGTAAGTGCCAAACTGGCCTGCAAGCTGCGAAGGGAGCATCTGCTGCTGCTGTTGTTGTTGCTGCTGTTGCTGTTGTTGTTGTTGCTGCTGCTGCTGCTGTTGTTGCTGCTGAGGCTGTTGTTGTTGCTGTTGTGGTTGTTGTTGGTGCAGATGCTGTTGCTGGTGCTGCTGTAGTTGTTGCAGCTGATGTTGTTGTTGTTGTTGCTGCTGTTGATGCAAAGACTGGGGCGACAGCTGGGCCTTGGAAATGGCAGGCAGGCCGGACACGCCGGGAAGCGAAATGGCAGGCAACGGCTTAGTGTCAAAGTACTGATAAAGGTTGGGTGACATATTGTTGGTGGAGGCCGAGTTGAAGAACTCGGGCTGGTAGGTGTTGGAAGACATGGCGGCAAGGAACACGGAAAGTCGCAGTAGGGAGGCTAGGGGGCGGCCATCTACTGGAGGATGAGGGGGAGGAGCCGGGGCAAGGAGGGGCAGAACAGGGAAGGGTGAGGTGAAGAAGAAGGAAAGATAAAAGGCAGAAAGAAGAGGAACAGGGGGGTATAAATATTGAGGACGCCAGTGCAACAGATTAAGGCAGCAGGACAATTTTATCTGTCAATTGGAACAAGGAGAGGAAAGCCTGTGCATGGCGAAAAGAAAATAAGGTTTAGGCATTGAGTATATAACGACCGGTGCAGACAAAATATTTTGTTCGCTCGAATAAGCTTCAGAATATGCAGCTGAGCCCCGCAGTTTATTTTTATCGGGAGAGGAGGCTAAGGCAAGGGTTCCAGCATATGGGGTCCTGGGCACGAGAAACGACGGAGAATGGGAGAAGAAACGCCCATTGAAACTAGCTGGAGGGCTTGCGTCGGCGTGCCCCCGGCCAAGCCCCCTGCCATTCCTACCTGGGGTAGAGTCTCAGCCCCATCTCGTGCGTCCTGGTTCCTCCGACTCGTGCATTGTCCTGTGCCAGTGGTTTCTTTTTACCCAAGCCTCTGATCTAGCTAACGGCGTGGGCCCTACTACATGCAGACGCATACGCGGTCTCCTACTGCTTGGGGCCACAAATAGCGCCTGCCATCCTGTTACCCGAGTATCGCCTCCAGCAAAAACCCCCGGGCCTCGCCCCACCTGCCCCGAAAATCCCGCATCGGGGTGCATGGCCGACCTGCAAAGGACCCTTGTAGTTCCTGCCTCCAGGGCCCAAATAGTGAAGGGACGGCCATCCAGGCTAAAGGGTCCATGCAGCTAGGGCCCCATGCAGTGGGGCCCTGTCCGCACGCATTAGCGAGCAGTCACACAGATTGGGGCGTCATGTCCAATTGTTAGATCGTTTATTTGTGAAATTGTCTTGGCGAAAGGGCTCTCCCACATGGCAGATGCGGAGTGCGTTGTTGCACGTGACGCAGGGCCCAAAGCAGCCGGCGCGTGCAGCATCATCCACTTTGTGGGAACAATTGCACCGGAAATTGCCTGGTTGGGCATGCAGCACCGTTGGTGGCATGCATGGACGACTCGGGGTCGCATGCTGCGTGAGGGCAGCGCACCCACCCGTCAACATGCGCGGGACTTGTCCCCGAATCTCGTTGCCCGTGTAACTGTATCGGTTACGCGGGCACGGACGACGTGAATCGGGCCGAAGGCGCCTGGCTGGCAGCATCAAAGGTTTACGGAAGCGTGCCAATAATAGAAATTGCAGCCGCCCGCTGCACTGATGTATGGGGCTCTGCAAGGCTCTGCAGGGCGCTGCAGGGCTCCGCAAGCTGCAGGCCCTGCAAGCCGCTGCAAGCCGCTGCAGCGCCATGCAATGTGACGTGATGCAGCCTGGTTTCCACGGGTGTGCCTGACGGGGGGGTAGGCAGGAGGGGTAGCCCTTGACACCGCCATGTCTGATCTGCTCCAGCCCAGGGAAGTATCTCTACAAGCGACCTCGCCAGCCTGCCTAGCCCCACTTGATGCCCACCGAACATTATGTGCCTCCTCCCTGCAGCGAGGGGCCTCCCCCCGCCGCCAGGCCTGCCACATGCACCACTCATGCATGCACATGTCATGCATGCACTAGCCGTTTCTTCCGAGGCCGACGACTTCGTCCTCCTCGCTGTCTCGGTAAGTAAGAAGTAGTATTCTCTCAATTACATGACGACGACCCGGGCCCAGACTCTCTCCGTCTCGATCCAGGCAAACCGTGCCCTTGCTGGTTGTGGATGTTCCACCTTCCGCACCTGAACTGCCTCCGCCGCCCTCGTCTAGTGCCTCGCCGTCGTCGTCGTGATAGCAAGCCCGACATAATTCCTCCAGCATGAAACTCCATGAAATGGTGCCGGGCCCGACAAAATATTCATTCCCCATGGTTCGCTCCCTGTCACCTACAGATCCATATTGTCTGTGGTTCAAGGCGACGCACCACTTCGCCAGGGCCCAGTACGGCTGATTTTCTGCTCGTCGGCCCGACTTCGTTCAGGGTCCCCTATTAGAATAGACTTCGAAGCTTCTGGCCCCTATTCCGACGTTCTACAATGGGACGGTCACCATGGAGCGGCGGCGATTGTTCTGTGCTTCTTCCGTCTCGCTGGATGTTCCACGTTGCCGTGCATATTCGGCATATTCCTGGCTATACGGCTGGGGCCTGTGCAAAAGCCTGCGGTTTGACACTGCCAAGATTACACCCCGATTAAACTGTGCCCAGTCTAAAATACAGGCTCAACCCCGTGGCGGGTGCACGTGTGGGACCCACCCCCAGCACGGGCGCTCTATTGTTGGAGGAGGACTTGCCTAATGCGAACTTATCAATGATTTGCCCAGGAGACTAAAAGTCGGGCTGAAATTCGGGCTGAATTCGGGCTGAAAATGAAATACGAATGGGAGCAGGGCGTTAGCGGGGCCACGTACCTGATGGGTCTAAACACTCGTGTGCTCGAACGTGGCTGAGATGTCCTGTTTGTTGGTGCTGCTGATTCGTGAAATCGACCCAAGCTTCTGAATTGACGTGCGCCAGGGTCCGCAATCGATGGTGATGTTTCTGTGTTTTGCGACGGGGGTGGAGTTTCTATTTGGGGATATCGTCAAGAGTCAAAAATCCCTTTTGAGTCTAGGTGCAGTAATAATTATTTGGGACTTTGTAATTCAATTATTCCGAATGTGGTGCTCCAACTCGACCACCACAGGAAGGTCGAAGACGTTGAAGTGTGGTTGGAAACTGCACTGATAATAGAGCGCATTTTCCCCGTACTGTTGAGCGGCCTGGCGCTGCCGTGGTGTCCATCGAGGCTTCGAATCGGGCCCTTCGCAGGGCCCTTCTTCCTGTCTGTTGCGCACCTTCTGCGCCTCGAAAATGCTATTTTCTCACGTCTATGTCCGAGTCAAAATCTTCTGATGTAACCGGTGGATATTACGGGCGCCTGGGTGTGGGTGTATGCATCACTGTGTGCAAATGCCTTGACCACTCTGCTGTCTTGCATTATAACTCGGGGACCATTCTCTCGGCTTCGGCAGTCCCCCACAACCGCCTGCAGGCCCACTGCAGGCCAACGCACGCCAGACGTATTTTGTCATGTAAGCGCATATGCCTCGTATGTGCATGTAGGCTATCAGATCCTCCATCGAATCAAACGATGGGGTGGTGGGGCGACCACGATGCGGCTGGATGCCTAAAAGAACTCATCTACGTCTTCCTGGCTCCTAAGCGTCGATTCTACAATCATGGCTGAAGACGAAAAAAGCACCAAGATCCAGAGCCCAATTCTGACCCAAATCGACCTCGGATTGAGCTCCGACTACGACGATGCCTTCGACTTTGTCAGGGCCAAGGGGACCCAGCCAGTGGCCCCGATCTCGGCCTCGGTCACCACCAGAAAGATCGATGCACGAATCCTAACCTTAATGTGTGCCATCTACTTTCTCCAATTCCTCGACAAAACCCTCCTCAACTATGCCGCAGCCATGGGCATCAAGCGTAACTTGAAGGGCAACGAGTTTGCCAATTTGTCCACCATTTTCTACGCTGCCTATATTTTTGGCGAGTTCTTTGTCTCTTACTGTCTCCAGATTTTTCTGTTGTCCAAGACATTGGGCTTTTTCATCGTTTGCTGGGGCGTTGTGGTTGCCTGTCATGCTGCTTGCAAGTCGTATGCTTCCTTGATGATAGTACGGGCTCTTCTCGGTATTTTCGAGTCTTCCTCCACGGTATCGTTGATTATTATCAGTGGAATGTACTACACCAAACTGCAGCTGGCTGCCCGCATGGGCATTTGGTCGGTGATGTCTGGTTTTGCAACCATTGTTGGCAGTCTTCTCTCATTCGGCTTCCAACATGTGAACACCAAGCACTTTTTATCATGGCAAATTCTCTTCTTGTTCATGGGCTTGATCACTATTGTATTCGGGGTTGTGGTGGCCTTGTACCTCCCAGACAGTGTCACCAAAACCAAGTTCTTGACTGAGGAGGAGAAATCCTGGGTATTAAATAATGTACGGGTAAATCAAACTGGAACAATTTCTAAAAAATTCAAAAAACACCAAATTTGGGAACTACTCTTCAGAGACAGGCTCACATGGCCGTTTTTCTTTTTGACGTTGATGTCACAGATCGTGACCGGTTCAGTGGGTACCTTCAGTGTCACTGTCACCCTTTCGTTCGGTTTCAATAATTACCAGTCCGCTTTGCTCCAAATTCCTGTCGGTGTTTTAATTATCATAATCATAGGCACTGCGACGCAACTAGTTTCACGTTATGGCCACTATACCTACGTTATCGTTTCGATGTTTGTCCCTTCCGTGGTTGGGGCCATCGTATTATTGACGAAGAACTACAAGTCCAGCAAAATCGGCAATTTGTTTGGCTTGTATTTGCTCTACAGTGGCTCTTCCACCATCACCATAATCTATGCTTGGACCTCGGCCAACACTTCAGGCACCAGCAAGAAGTTTTTCAGGAGTGCCATGACCATGATTGCCTTTTCCATTGGCTGTATTATCGGACCTCAGTTATTTCAAGCCAAATCGGCCCCATCTTATCACCCGGCTAAAGTAGCCATTTTAATTACTCAAGCGTTATGCATACCTCTTTCTTTATTTGTGGGGTGGTTGGCGAAGAATGAAAATGAACGCAGAGAAGCCGAAGACAGCCTTGACATGCCACACAATCACGAGTTTTTGGATATGACTGATATTGAAAACCGAACCTTCAGGTATGTCTACTAAGAGTTTCTGTAAAATTCCAAAACAGCGGATATCCACTAGATACCAAAAATTGGGACGAAAAATTCCCTACGTACTAAGAAAAGATTTTTTCCGCATATGATTCTCTGTAAATGTAAGTAAATCAGTCGAAACTTCTAAGAAAAGAACCAGCTATTGTGTGTAACTCTCTGCTGGCACAAACCCACTTGCGCCAGTAGTCTGCAGACAGATGTTCCACAGAAGATTGCATTATACAATAACTGGATTGATTTAAACCAACCTACAGAACATGTCCAATTGTAAAAATCTGGATGAAAGTGTCAAGAAAGTGCCGTGCAACCAATGTCTGAAAATGCTCCGCTTGGTGCATAATCGATGGAAATAGTTTTCGTTTGTTCAAAGTTTAGTTCAAGGCACAGATTCACAACAATAGATGAAGGACATGTTAGTAACAACCTATTTTCTAATAATGCTCATGCTAGATCGTACTAGTTTAGGCTATACTTTGAGAGGACCCACGCAAATGGTAAATCCTTGGAGAATCCGGAACCAAGACGACGCCCTACTCTCGATTTTGGAAGAAGTCAAGGACAATATCTACCAGGTTGAATCAGAGAATGACCTTACAGCTGAAATCCTAGAGCAATTTCAGGTTGTCAGGGTTCTGCATTCTGAGTCTATTATATTCAACAATAGGTTACTTGACGAAAAATTAAAGGGAAACAATCCTCTCTCGCCACAAGCAGGTTCTGCGGATACTGAATATGTACAAGTCGGACTCATGCAGGCCAATTGTCTGGAGTACCATGGCGACTGGATATTGTTAGGGCCTACAAGAAAAAATGAAGCCAGTGGAGTGGCCTCGTATGTCCAGTCGTGGTCGATGGATGTTACAGTCACGCATAGTAAAGCAGTTAGTGTGTATTTCAAATTAGTAAGCTCATTCAAACCAAAATGGACGACTGGAGTAAGTTATTCCACGTCAAATGGAGGGACAATCAGCTGTGATATTCCAGCAAAGGCAAAGCTTCAATTTCAGGTAAAATCCAGTTCTCTTAAAATCGAAGGAATTGTGGAAAGAAAAATAAGCATCGTCAAAGGGTACGTCAGATCGAAATTAAAATTCGACAAGATGACCTCTCGTCCTCCGGCATACCTTCCCATTTCTAATGACGTGCAAATTGCATGTGTAACGGACCCAGAATATTTTATTCTGGATTTTGATGAAAAAAAGGACAACCAGGATCAGAACTGACGATTCATTATCATGATCAGAACTAGATACCGACGGTGTAATTCACAAGCTCTGGTCTAGATCAGAACTGACCGTGTAATTCACATCCTCGGATTTAGGTCAGAACTGACGGTGCAATTCACAAGCTCGGATCTAGATCAGAACTGACGGTGGTTCAATCACCACCTCTGGATCAGAACTAGATGCCGAAGGAGAAACCCACGACCTCGGCTCTAGATAAACTGAAGGTGGTTCAAGCACCACCTCAGCTCTGGAGCTTTACCTAATCATTTCTGTTTTGCAAGATTCTGAGAATAAACAAGAACAAGTTTACGAGGTCCAAGTAGAGCTGGATGGTAGCAATGATCTCGTCGTCCAAGTTGTGGGTCTTGAGGATGTTCTGGGTGTCAATGACAATGTACACGCAGAAAATGATGGCGCCAATGCCCGAATACACCAATTGCATGGTGTTGGACTGGCCAGGAAAGAACATCGACACCAAAGACCACCCGATGAGGCCCCAGAGCGCCATTCCCATGACTCCCTGCCAGCTGGTGAAGTCGTACTTGGTCTGGAAAGAGAAGGCGGTGAGACCGATGAAGATCACAAACGTCAACAAAAGGGCCTGGATTACGACGTCGCTTTCGACGAAGGAGCAGGCGAAACCCACGGTGTACGCTTCGAAGAGCGTGAAAACCGTCAACAAAATGAGATTGGTGGGATAAGACCGGGCCTTGAAATGGACAGCAATTAGGGTGGCAATGGACCCAATGAACGACACAAAAAGAAGCCAGGGGTTGTTCAAGCACCAGTCTTGAATGGTTCCGTTGGACCTGATGATGAACCCCACCACCAAGCTAACCATGATTTGCACAAGGAGCAAGGAGTACACCTTTCTGATGAACATGTGTCTGATTGGAAGCTCACAGGAAGCGACATTGACGGAGTACTTGAAGTCATCGGGAATGTTGTCGCCCTCGACTCTGGGCGTGTCGTAGGCAGGAGGCTCTGCAGGGGCCTGGGAAGGCAATGGTTCGTAAGGCTGGGACATTGGAGTGGAAGAAAGGGAAGAAGGGTGTAGGTAGGGAGATTTTATGGCGGATAACGTGATTGAGAGGGGCGTGACAGTAGATCACGTGATTGAACACGTGACGACGCACGCACGCACCCCTGGCACCCTGGCTGGCGGCCTGCATGTACAATGCACACAGCTGGCATGCACCCTGCACCACCGCCAGGAACAGCGCCCCGGCCGCCAAGGGCAAAAACCTCCAGCCGAAGCGGCTTCGCCTGTTTGCTTCAGCCTGCGGCCGCCGTTTTCAGACGTGCATCACATATACGTGGCTGCGCACTGGACTAATGGGGCCCAGCAACCCTGGACAATAGAGAAAGCGAGGGGAGGGCCCTGGCACGTGACGGCGGCCACGGAGGGATCTGGCATGGGCCCCCGTTTTGGGGGCAGGTGCCCGCAGCCACAGCGCAGTCGGTAGATAACGACGCTCCACGCCTAAAGTTGCATGAAACTGCACCAGCTGCACCACCAGCTGCACCGTCCATCAACTGCGAGCTGCACCTCACACCCACTGCTGCTGCCACTTCACCTGCACCTGCTGCCACCTGCATCTGCTGCAAATCGCCACCTCGTCCCGCAGACCCCGTGTGCCATTCCCCATTTTCTTCGGCTACCCCAGATTCCCCTCCATTTTAGATTCCCCCTCTTTCCCTACAAAGAACCACCATGCACTGAGGGGCTGGGGTCACTATGTCTGTCAACTCCTTAAGGTTTTATTTCCCCTCCTGGTAGTAGCGCTGATCCAACGGCTCGAGACATTATTGGTTTATCTGGAAAATGAATGATCAAAAACACCGTGTCGGTGGCACAAAACGGTGTCCCCAGCAAATTGCAGGTTAGGTTATCGCTCTAGACTGGACATCATGTGCCCCACGCGCCCCACGCTCCTGCGGGTGGTGCAGTATCGGAGGGGCAGGCCAGAATAGTCGGCCGTGCTGGCGACCGCATGCAATATGTGCAACTCCACACGGGCCCTGCAACCACTAGCGTAGAACTCCAGCAAGCTGCCTGCATGGATGAGCCACAATCAGCACATCAGACACAGAGGGGGAACAGATGTGGTGTTTTGCAAAGAACTACTAACCATGGATGCACCATCTAGTCATTTTTCTCCACTGCTTTCATAACCACGGTGTAGTGGTTTTCACAGTCAATAAAATCCACATCATGATTGAATATCTCGGTGATTTTTTCGGAGTAATATTGTTAGTGTTATAGTCTTGCCATAGTGTCATAGTGCCAGTTCATAGTCTTCTTATAGTCTTCTTCTCATCTTCTCTGTGCTCATTTGCCCTCATTCCTAACTTCTCACCTCGTGGTGGCTTCACTTTCTGCGGTCGTTTCTTTCTTTCCTTACTTCTCCTTCTCTACATCTTTCCCATTCTATAATATCTATAATCTATAATCGTTAGCCGTCATTACTGAATCTCCGGAACTTCAACTTGCGGACATTCTTGAATTTCATGTAGTCCACGTTGGTCTTGAGGCTGTCCATAAGCAGCCCGATGGACAGGCCCCTGCTGGAGGGACTGGATGCCAGCGTGGCGTTGTAGCCGCTGGATGCGCTGTTGTTGCGCAGGTACGACGTGGTGGAGTCGGAGCCCTCACTTTCCATCATGGGAAAGTACTCGGTGGTGGTGCTGGCGGAGCGCTTGGCCTCGCGGGTGATGGTGTCGGGAGAGATGATCTCCAGGCGGCGGCGGTAGACCACGGCGCCGGCCGCCGTCGGCGACAGCGAACGCATCTGGTCGGCGGCCAACTTGGCCTTGATATGGCGGATGAACTCGTTGTACAAGTTGTACAAGATGTCGTCGCAAATGAGCCGTTTGCAGCGCACCACGGCGTCTACCTCGGGGTACGCCTGGCACACAAGCTGCTGTTTGATCTGGTACGGCAAGTTGATCTCGCTGGACGCGTTGGGCGCTAGGAACTGGGCGTAGATGTGCTGCCACCCGCGGTGGCTCTGGTCCTGGAGGTACGCGTTGAGCTCCACCACGAACGTGAGGTTTTCTAGGCAGTGGATGCTGGCGAGGTACTCGGTGAAGTTGGCGCGGTTGTAGTAGGCATCACCGGTGGGTTGGTCGGCTAGAAGCTCGTCGAGGGTGGGGATGAGATGGACGGTGTGGTGCTTGTTGATGCGGTAGTTGAGGATGGAGGGGCCGGAGCAGGGAGGACTGGCGGTGCTCATGGTTCACCTCCGGCTAGTGTGGAAAGGCGGACGAATGGACCGCAGTTGATTAGTGTGAACAGAAGAAAAGAGAGGGATAAAAACCAGAACGAAAACGGTGCCAACGGTGGGCCTATATAGTGGGAGGAGTGATTGTGGCGGATATAACAATATTTAACGTTAACCGTTGACAATGGGAGGGGCAGGTGCAGAGGAAAGCGCATGTTGTGCAGGATGAATCTGAGCCTTTGGCTAAGCGCATAGGACGTTGCTGCAGGAGGCGCGCGTAAACTGCAAAGTGTGCGCCGGCGATTGTTCCCGGCCCTGGAGTCGGAAATGAGGTCGAATCTATCACAACCAGAGAAGAGAGGTAGAACAAGCACAGAGGAAAGGAACTGGAAGTATCAACTGGAATATTCTAGCCTGGTCCATTCCTGCCCTTTCCAGTTATCTCTTCTTACCACTGTCTGCTTCTCGACCCTCTCGTTCGGCTATAGCTACTGAGGCAGAACCCTGAGCCCCCCACCTAGAAGTGGTCCTAACCTTTTGTTCACCCACAACAATAATCCATCATGTCGGACGATTTTCGGTGCTGTCACCCTGCCCACACCACCCTGCCTGTTTGGGATGCCGACGAAGATCACCATCCTTGTTCGCATTCCGAATTCTTGACGTGTGTACAAAGAGACAGTCCCCAGTCTTAGATCCAGTGTTCTTTGTAGTTCTTTCACTCTTGTTTCGGTGGTTCCTTCCGTCCCCCCTCTTAGTGGTTCTTTCGCTGTGACTTCATATGGCACGTGGACTCGGCCCCCACGGCTCGGCTTTTGTCCTCAGCCCGTGGTGATTATTTTCATCGTACCTAACGGCTGAAAAATTTTCACGATCATCTCGCGATCTGGTTAGGCTGGAACCGTGGAGTGGCCCCCAATTTTCGTTCTATTGTCCGTGGCCTCTACATATTTCCGGAACCAGGCATGTAGCAATGGCTTGAGTGGCAGCGTTTTCGTTTAATTGCACCCTGACTACGCCTGTCAATGAATGAATTAAAAGCCATGAATAAATCCTCCAGGCTTCAGTCGTAAAACCAACAGGCCCGAATGTGAAACCAAAAGAAATGCCTCGATCGTCCATAGCTACTGGGATCCGCTAGACATAGTCACCAGTTTCGGGGTTACGGGACTTTCCTTGTTTCTATTACACCTCCAGGCTAGTCCTGGCAGTAGAACCCATGGCACCCAGTGCCATCGCCCAACAAAGGCACATCCCCCAATCTACTCAGACCACTGCAGCATCTGGAGCTAATATATTCATGATGCAACATCACGTGAAAGTGTTTTGGTTTCGGTTTCGGAATACGAACTCTTGATACGATTGGGATAATAGCGGATATGCGGCCGGCTGGGGCGGTGATGACTCGGACAAGCCCCAAGCCTGCCTGGACCCGTTCGATATTCCGGTTTTTCTCGCCATTCTCCATAGCCGACGTTTTGGCATGTTCTTATCGGACTTTTTCTATTGGCACCGGAGAGTCCAGCTATTGTGACAGGTCTGGGCGATATCCCGAGATTTGCGTAGGAATAAGGCCCCAGCACTCACCGGGAGTCAAATAGCCGGATGTGCTGTGCCTCGGCCCTACGTGGGCGTGGAATTCATAACTCGGCCGTAAAGCGGACTTCAGTGCTTCAAATTCGGGTCGAATAATTAGACTATAGCGAAGCACAAGATAATAATGCGGTATGTCCGCATCTAGCAGCTATTACTTTGCCAAAGAATAATGAACTGGCAAGGGCATCATCCTGGACTAACCTGCAGAAATCTGGATATGTCGGTTCCGCTGGTTCTGACATGGTGACTTCATGGTTGCATACAGAGCATCGCATGTCGGGCACTATTGTTTTTGTGGTTGTCAAGCCCAAAAATCCCTTTCACCCTATGTAGTAATGTCACGAAATTGAATATCCATTGTGGTACTCATCCCGATGTCTAAACCTTTCCCACCACAAGGTAATGTGACAAAATACGACACCAAGAACCAAGCTTCTGTCCAAGTTAGTCTGGATCCCCGAATGAGTGAAAAATTATTTAGCCTGATTACATCCAGAGGCTTAGTCGCATCTACACATTGAGATTTAGGGTTAGGATATGGTTTCAGAACCCGAGTTAGCGGCAACCCAAGTGGGACTGGTTGGCTCGGTTGCAATCTGTAAACGGGGTTCTAGGCACACCCCATAAAGGGTCTACATGGACAGAAAAATTTGCCCTGCTTTCTCTGACTCGGGTGTGCCTCGGGTTCTTGTGCAAAACGCCGTATTTTGCATCTTAAAACTATTGCTTCCACCTTCCAGGAAATATTGATCTGTGGAATTATCGGCCATAATTAGCCATAATTATCCTGGGAGGTGACAACCCGCAAATTTTCATACATCTCCAATCGAATATTGATTGCATTTCCGGCTCTGGATGCCATTCTATAAGCCTGGTGAATATCCGGGGAATCACGGCTTCTTCGTAACATTTCGTCTCGTAGTTCTCCAAACCAAGCATACTTCCCCGGAATTTCTTCAATTGTTTGCCCCCACTCTTTTAGTCTCAGCATATGTTCTACATATACATGGTGGGTTTGTGCAACCCTATATTATGAGCCTCTGGCTCAGGTCCCCCAATTTCTTCTGTATGGAGATTCTCCTTAAGCAGTACGAATTCCGCCATGATCTTGTAATTATTCAATTAAGCCTATACTGTAAATGTAGAAACCTGTAACCCTGGACCTCTTGTTAGGGAATTTTCGGGAAACCAGTGAAATTTCATCAAGTGCTTGAATTCTATTCTTTCCCAAATCTACAAGAGTTCACGAAACAGAGTTCCTGCTTGACTTCCTTGGAATATCTTGTCATGGCCCTATTTCAAGTCCCCGATTAATTCTTCTAAGGTTCTACATGATTTTCTACCTTTCTTTGTCATGAGATTGATATTTCTCCTTGATACCAATTCAATTATACCACTTCGAATGATCATGTCCAGTCACACCAACGCACATTGCAAAGCACCAATCTGTACCATATCTACCCAAGACGTGTTTCAGGTCTGTCTACACAATTTCAGCCTTTGAAGTACCTTGTAATTCTCACTTCACTTCAGTGCCCATTGCAAAGACCTATTCTGGAAATTTAATGCTGCGAAAGCGATTCCAGAATACGGTGTTTATTCGTATAAAATGGCCTTTCTTCTCCACATATGATCCTTCTTGCTATCCTTAAACAGAATAGACACCATGAGTCTCGAAAATACCTTCTACGATGAGTCAATTCTTCTTAACTTCACCTTTGAAGGCGAAACCCGGTCAGTACCTTTTGGGGCCATCGATGAATATCGAAAATCCAATATCAAAATGGCCATAATTGAAAGCTGCACTATTGGAGCATGTGGAGTTCTCTTATTGATTCTAATCTTGCTCAATCTTAAGAAAAAGAAGACTCCGATGCTCTACCTTAATATGGCTTCATTGATTGCCTTGGTTGTACGTTGTGCCACCTATTTGGCCTTCCTTTTGGGGCCGCTAGCTCTAACTTCATTCGAATTGACTGGTTTGATCAGCTCCAAGTACAGGGACGGAAACAATGTGATTCTTGCCTCCAGTTCTTTCCAAGTTATTCTGACTCTACTTATCGAAATGTCAATGACCTACCAGGTATATGTGGTTTTCAATTCTCCTAAGACGAAAGGTCTTGGTTGGATTATGACAACATTGTCAGCCGTTTTGGGATTAACGGCAGTGTCATTTTATATTTATGGTGTGGTTGATTTGGCCAGAAGAAATAACAAAATATTCAATCATGATCCAACGGCCGCATTAGGAAGAAAGTCTTGGGTTGGAACCTTGCCCAATACTCTCTTTGCTGCTTCCATCAACGTTCTCAGTATAGTTCTTTTGACCAAATTAGGTATGGCCATCAGAACCAGAAGATTTCTTGGACTCAAACAATTTGATGGTTTCCACATTCTTTTTATAATGACAATTCAAACCACAGTAATTCCGGGAGTCTTGCTTATTTTGCTGTGTCGCTACACCAAAGACTCCAGCTTAATTTTGATATCTCAGATGATAGTTGTCTTATTGTTACCATTATCGTCAACCTGGGCACAGACTGCTAATGATGCACCCCAAATTCCTGGTCCAGCCCATGTTCTTTTAGACAAAACCTGGTCTAGAAATACGTCATGCTCTGAAATGACAGGAAAAACGGCAGTTCCATATGATGAAGAAAAATGGGAAACCAGCCAAGGTACATCACCTTGGTCTGCCATTGGCAGCACCTTGCTGAAATACCGAACCTCTGCAATTGAAGATCATCTCGAGTGCAATTTTGGAGAAATGCTCTCTTCTGGAAATGAGATGAGACACGGAAAACAAGCAGACAATGAAATCAACAAGAATCTCCAAGAAGGTTCATTTTTAGCTGTGAGTAGTCATCAAATCAGCGATAAGAAGTAAAGCTGACGATTTGGGTGATAATTGGGAGTATTTAGTTTATTTGTAGTATTACTTTTGCCTTCTTTTCGACGTTCAAATTGAATTGTAATTTGGCACTTGAATTAGACTCCAAAAGCATACATTTCAAGTATTGCAGTTCCTTCTTGCTCGAATGCTTCGACTCTACCTGTTATTATTTTGATTGTTGAACATAAAAGCCAAAAAAATCTGCCGTTCCCAGGAATCGAACCTGGGTTTGTTCGGCCACAACGAACTGTACTAACCACTATACTAGAACGGCTTCTTGTGAGAAAATGACAGAGACTCCACTTATACTACGTCAATCCAAATATATAATCAGAATAGACTTGGTTCTAGTGAAAATAGTCTTCATCTTATTGATGGAGAAGGGTAAGTTTTGTGTTGTCCAAACGAAAATTTTTATCCTATAGGAAAATAGGTTTTTCGTCTAAGATCACAAAGCGAATGTCACAGAAACGTGTCGAGAAAACCATTAAACATGCGAATTATAGTTCCAAAAGTTACAACGACAAAGAAGTGATACAGAAGTAAGTAAAACTGCTGGTCCCGGGGCGTTGATATAAATTGTCCCTACGCAATGCCCAATAACATTTCTCCAAATTCTTCTCTTCAAAACTCAATACACAAGATGCTTTCAATAGGCATTCGTACAGAAAAAATTATAACCTCTAACAAGAACATTCTTGACCTATTCATCGATTTTTTTTTTCACCGGAAAGTTATAATCGACGTGTATCAATTCAACCTTCATTATAGTACTTCCCGAAGTAATGTCTCAACTTTTCAAATTTTTCTGAGTATTATGCGAGTTCCATTCCCTCTATTATTTAATCGATTTCATGTCAGCATCTTAATCACTTCTTTGCTTGTGCATGGCTGTTGATGAATTGCTTTATTCTACAAAGACAATGCAGAACATATCTTGTATACAACAAAGTGGAGGGTTGGCCGAGTGGTCTAAGGCGGCAGACTTAAGCTCTGTTGGACAGTGTCCGCGCGAGTTCGAACCTCGCATCCTTCATTATTTTTTGTTTTTTTAACTTTGATATAATTTTTTCCTCCCAAAAAAGCAGCAATAACGACAATATTTACATTTACTGCAGTACTGGAAGAATCAGTTTGAAAATGTGTCTAACTCTTACAAAAAAAACATTAAAAATGAAGATTTGATTTTGCCCAGGATCGAACTGGGGACGTTCTGCGTGTTAAGCAGATGCCATAACCAACTAGACCACAAAACCAATTCTTAGAACAAAAAGGTCCTTCAAAAAACATCTCCAGTAAATTGAGAAATTTTCAAATAGAGTTTCAGGAAACTCTCCATTGTCCATTACTACCCCTAAAGAATTTCCATAGATCTAATCGTCATTTGTATTATACTATAATTCTCAAGGAAGAGTCTTCTGAAACAAAATACATCCATAATTTTCAACTTCATACTCGTAGTTACTAAACTAAATAGGTTTAGATACTCTTTAAGAGAATAGAACTCCTAAAATTTATTGGATATTTTCCTACAACTCAAATTTCAAGTTGATTGCTAATTAAATTTGTAATAGTTGTTGTACCACCAACAATTACAATTTTCGAAATGTTATCAAAATTGCTTAACTTCCACTACATTTTATTCGTTACCAATTCCTATTCCATTTATTCATTGCCATATTTAGATTTGCTGTAACGCCTTTTTGTATTTTTCTTTTATTCTGGTTTCGTTCTTTGGCTATCCAGATCTCGCAAGAATGACTTTTGGTTTCATCTATTATCTATTTAGCTGGATCATCTTTTAATAATTCTGGACAGTCGTTTGCTTGGTCTGTCCGTGCTTCCTTTCTAGATTCATCCTCTGACGTACTCTGCTTGAGCTTCTCTTTAAGCTGCTCTAACATCTTCAACATTATCATTGATTCTTGCATTTGTTCAAAAACATCAAAGAAATCGTCTGAATCATCTGAGTCACAGTCATCTTCGTTTGAATGACTATCAGAGTCAGATGTTTCCTTGGCTGTGACCTCAGGGTCTTCAGAATCCGTATTTTTGAACTCCAGACTTTTCTCAGGGTCTTCAGAATCCTTATTTTTGAACTCCAGACTATCTTCAATGATTTCCAAGCTCTCATCATTCTTGTTCAATTCTGTGCCAATATTCTTAGCCAAGTCCTTGTTGACATGGGTGGGTGTTTTGAGGTCCTGGGTCATGCTGGTTGCGAATTTAAAAGATGGCTTGAAAGTGGAGTTCCAGATAAGTCACTGCTTGCGGCAATTCAAGTCTAGATTTGTATTTAGTGATACAATATTTAGTGATTGCCCAATGATTATAGGGAACTGTCCTTACTACGGGCATACTTATAGAAGCTGGTGTGTGCCTCTGAGTCACAGAATTTATTCGGTGGCGATATTATCTGACAGGGAATGTGGCCCAGCCTTCTCTTGCATATCTGCTGCCAATTGCATGAACTATGTGTTTTCTTCGGTGTGGATCTAAGTGGTTCCAATTTGGTCGTGCTCGGTCCGATTTAACCCAACTTGGTTTATGATTCCCACAGTGAGTCATTTGTACTAGACTCATCTGGAGGAATGACAGCTGTTTGATGGGGTATTGCATGCAATGTGGAGTCTTTTGTAATTTTATTTTATAATACGAAGCTATTTTCAGCTAATTTGAGTTTACTAGTGGAACTTTACTTCCTCGTACGATCAGTATGTTCTTTTTAGCATATGTTTAACTTAGTATTATGAGTCTATCAAATAGAATAAAGAAATGATCGGTGTTCTACGACCAGATAAATCACCTTCAGATGTACTGTTGTATTCATAGGCACTCTTGGATTTGTGCTGACAATAGTTAATTTAAAAGTGATATCGTGCTCTACTTCGTTCTTTTTATTTTTTAATATCTACCCCTCCAATGTTTTATTTTGCCCTCATCCTTTCACTAATTAATTTTAATAGTCGGTTTTGAAATTAGACTATTCTTCAAAAATTGTTTCCAATCGACTTCCCATTTTTTCATAATTTTTACAAGAAGAATAAAAAAAAACCAAACTACCAAAAAACACCAGGTCACATTACAAAACCCATTACAAAACCCAATTCCAACCAATATTCGGTTCTCTATACTCCATAAATTCCAATTTATTATCAACTTCGAGGATTATTTTCATATTTTATATATGTTCCCTAACCATTTTTCTACACTGGACAATACATATTGCAAAAAACTACTAACAATTAGATCTAAACAACAAAAAATACAAACATCCACATTCCCAGTCCCATTAAAACTGAATACACTCAAAATTCCCACAATGAACTCATCTCACAATTTCCTAAATTTAATTCTCACTCTTCCTTACCCTCTTTTGCCTCCACTTTTTTGTATCATTTGCAACTAACCACGCACTTCCTTGCCACTGCTTCTTTCCACAATGGTAGCAGAACCAGTCCTGGCAACTATCCAAACACTTCAATACTACTATAACCAGAGTGCCGAGTACATCAGCTCTCAGCATGACAAGTTTTCCCACTCGGAATACCTCGACAAACTCTCCCAATTAAACCCTTTCTCACACTCCTCCATTGCCCCCCATGATTTGGTTCCAGCAGGAAACCAGCACTTTTCGCTTGTCCAAAGAGCCCACAATTGCATGGATCGTAACAAGCATGCATTCTTGACTATTTTGACCGTGGGTTTGGGTTCGGGCGCCTGCTACTACTGGAAATCAGTCCACTATCCTCGCACGCAGTTAATGGAGCCTCGATTCAAGAGAAGGGCGCCTAAATTAAAGAACGGAGCACGCAGAGACGTGGTTCTCATTGTCGGCTCGCCCACCGAGCCGCTTACGCGTCTCATTGCCCTCGATTTCGAGAAGAGAGGTATCATTGTCTACTTGACCATCCTCGATGACCGCGATCACAAGTTTGTGGAATCGAATCCCATCACCGATGACATCAACTACTTCAACTTGAGTGACGCCCACAGCATCGAATCGCAGATCCTCAAGTTCAAGCAGTTGTTGGATCTTCCGGTTGTGCCGTTCGTTGGTGCAGAGGCCCACAACTTGAAGCTTGTCAGTGTGGTGTTTACCCCCAGTCTCTATTTTCAGGCAGGTCCCATTGAGAACATCAGTGCATCAACCTGGTCCAAGATCAACGAAAGAATATACTTGCATACGACACTCTTCTCTGCTGGCTTGATGAACCTTATTAGAGAGCAAAAGAGCAAGACCATATTGATCAACCCCAACATTATCAGCTCATTGAGCATGCCCTACCATGCTCCAGAAACAATGTATCAGAACAGCATGAAACAGCTTTTTACTGCATTGACACGAGAAATTGCTCCTCAGGGCTTGTCAGTCACACAAGTTCGGTTGGGTAACCTCCACATCTCCAACCAAAGCAGAGCTTCGGGTCTCAAGATTTCCAATATGGTGAACTCAGAAATTCTCGGCTGGAATACAGAGATAAAAGAGTTGTATGCCGAGAAGTTCTCCAAGACCGAACACAAGTCAAACCCTATTCGGGCTTCTGGAGGGAAGGGTACAAGTTTAAGGGAATTGTACCACCTTCTTTTTGATTTGACCTATAGCAAGAAATCCAATCCTTTCGTGGTTTACTGCGGTGCAGGGGCTAGATCTTATGACTGGATTGCTAGAATTCTTCCCGAAAGCTGGATTGACTGCTTTCTCAGGTAATTATGGGGCTGGAGTCGGAGAGACTGTCACAACAAGGGCATGTACATATGTTGCGTCACAATGTCATTGACATTAAACCATTTGGGGCTCAAGCCTGCCAGTAAACACGGAATGGAGTTGTCTGGCTGAAATATCGTGTGACTGCTAGCTCTTTTGGACCTTTTTCAGGTCTGCATCTTCGTGCATTTTCGACTTTATGCAATTTATTTAAGACATAAATGTAATGTAATAGAATCAAATTAAGATAAATAAACCTATTGTTTAGAGTAAAGGGCAATTAACAATATAAAGGGTCAAAGTGTGACCGACTTGGTGATTTCTTGAGTCTTTCTATGGTGTATATATCCAATATTCCAAAGTTTACGTCAAAAATTACCATCAAAAATTTACCGTAGAATTAAGCAGCCAGTTTTACCACTGATTCATATTTCATAGCACATCTACACAACCATCCCTAAACAGTACATATCCTTGCTTTCTTCCTTGGTCTTCATATTTTGCAGCCCTAGCCCGCGCACGACCCCAGAAACTATATAAAGAGAGCCATCGCCAAAATTTTTTCATTACGTTCATGGCCAAAGATTAGTTGTCGAAGCTTACATAAGGGCCCTCGGGTCATCAATGCTTTGGGGAAAGTCTCCGGCCACTTTTGCGGAAACGTAATGCTTTCATGAAATCATTTGAATGGAGGATTGGTGGACATTGCACTATCAGACCTGGCAGGTGGACTCTATTGGATTCAGGAAGGGTGCTAATTCGTTTTGGATCTTGCCTTCAAGTGAAGCTCTGGCATTTCCCTGATGAAGGTGGAAGTGCTTGTCTGCCAGGTACGTGTTGGTGTTGGCAGGTCCTTCTTTCACACTCCCAGTTTGGTATATTCCACTACTGGTGTTACTTATCGGCAATGGGGTTTTGTATCCTAAACGATAGACATCACTAATAATCGCGTTGCGGTTAACCCAATGGAGCTTACTCTTGGTCCATGAACGTCTCCAAGCTTGAGCTAGTGGCCCAAGTCGGGATTTTTCACTGAGCATGTATAGTCGCATATACCGGGCTTCGCAACCTCAGGTGAGGTTGAACATGATTTACAAGGATTGGTTAATATGATGAAACATCAAGCAAACATAGAGTCAAGCTCTGATTATCTGGTTCACTGTCTGGAAAAATGGCAGGTTCACAGATTAGGACGAGAGTTGCAATATTTCTGAACCGATCCTGTAAATGGTGTTTTAGCTTGATGCGTTCGTAGAATATACCTGACTGTACTATTTATATCCAATATGGGTAGTATATTTATGGTGAATATTGTAGGTAAAATGGAAGTTTACCATAAATACAGATAATGATTCGAAATGAGTATTAGTCTAAGTACTTAAACATTTAGATTTAGTTCTTTCATGAATAATTCTGCAATTTTCACGGTGAATCCTTCTGTTTTTTAGATGAATTCTTTTGGTCCCTTGGGATGAATTGTTGTGCTGTAATAAAGGAAATTTAGTACTTTTTGATGCTTATTTTTCAAATGCTACGTTTCTATAAGTTTAGTCCATGTAGAAACCATCTACACTTCACCAATAAATAAGTTTACTATATAATACGGAGGAAAAGTCCTAGAAAAGTAGAATAAATAAGAGTCACTCGATCTTCCAATGACTCGTGAGAGCAGTTCCGCCTCCAGAACTGCTATTTCCCAGTAACTCCATGGTGTATAATAACAAAGTCGTGGCCATATTCACCCAGTTCCAAAACTGCCACGGGCGAACCACAATGGGGAAATCTGCGTTTTCCCAGAATCCCCAAATGGTCAATTCGGTTCCGAGTTCGCCATTGTACAGCATCATCAAATGGGTATAGACAGCGATGATGAGACAGGGAGAATATGCGTAGATCAATCGTATTATGGCCGAAGGAGGCTGTGTGTGGGGAGGCTTGAGGCGGAAGGACTTCTTGATCTTGAGACGAGGGGGAGCACTGGTCTCATCGGCGGCTTCTGGGGACGACACGGACTCGGGCTCTTTCAAGTCGAGGTGAGGGAGGTTTGTGCTCGAGGCCTGGCGGGATCTGGTGACCAAAGGCGGCGTTCTGGGGGGAGTAAGGGTTGGGTATGCCGAGTTGTAGTAGAGGGAGGGAATGATCTTGGTGGCGGCGTAGAACACGCCGATTCTGTAGGCCAAGTTCAAAATAATAGGCAAGGTCAACTTCTGGATGGCCATGATCAAGAACTCCCAGATGGTCTTGAAGGAGCCGGGCAAGTTGGAGGCAAGGAAGGGAACCACCTGCAGAATCGGGTTCAAGATCTGTGGCGGGAGCTTGGGGATCTCGTTCTTCAAGTTGTAGGTAGTCTGGGTGAAGAGGTTGGTCAAGGCTTTGGTGGCGTCATCGGAAAGGATGGGGAAGGTTTCGTAGATGCAGCGCACCACGTAGGCAAACAAGAGCGAGCTCTCGATGATGGAGCCCTTGCCGGAGACGATGCCGTACAAGCCCAAGCCGCCGGTCAATGTCAAGAACGACCCGAGCAACGATGCACTGGCCATGTCGATGGTGAAGGGAAACAGGTAGATGCGGTACAAGAACGAGAAGCACGCAGTGATGACGCATCCACTTCCGATAAGGGACACGATCAACCAGCTGTCGGACTTGTAAACGGTGAGCCAGTTCACCGTCTGACCAATGGCCTGGATGAGCAAGAGGGAGCAAAAGCCCTCAAGAATGGTGAAGATGGACGTGGAATTGACCAACACCACTTTCCAGACCGCCACTGGGCTGAAGCGTAGGGGGATCCACGCGCTACCGGCCACCGTGGTCTGGGGCCCGGTGTGGTAAGACAAGAAGAGCGTCAAGATGCTGGGAAGCAAGAAATGTTGCAAGTAGTACAACAGCAGGACCCAGCGGAGGTACTTGGAGCGGCGGGTGATGAGGCGGACGGTGGTCAAAACGAAGTAGAGCAGGAAGATGGTGAGGGAGAAGGCCAACCCGCAGTAGACGCCGCCGACGTCGAAGGCAATGGGGATGGTGAGGATGACGAGGATGAGGTAGACGGTGGATAGGAGGGCACGGAGGGGCCGTATGATGCGGGAATATACCATGGTGGGCGGTAGGTCAGGTAGTGGACGCCAGGGACAATTGGAGTGAAGTTAGTTAGCCAGGATAGTAGATAGTGATGGAACCACAGGTGGACAAAACAGGGACAGTAGGCGGCGATTCACACCACAGAGCGGATCGGCAGACTGGCGACGACAGGGCCGAACAGAAACGGCCAGGAATGGGAAAGGGAAGGGGGTGGTGTGGCCTGAGTGATGGTGGCCGTAGGGAAGAGGTGGTTGTTGATAGATTTTTTGTGCGGCAGGCAGGCGGCCTGCTAGCGAGGTGTCAAGACGATGAGGAAGACAATAAGGGCAGGGCAAGGGAGAGGGATTGGAGGAGTGGACAGAGTGGACGCAGTGGAGAAGAGAAGGAGCGCAATTGGAGGAAATGGACACTTATATACTACAGGTAGAGAGGGTAAGGCGGCAAAGTGACGAGTCGGAGTAGGTGGTAAAGTGTGGTGCTAGACCAGTCGCACTGGAGTGGAGTTAGAGGAGTCACTTTAGGGACCGAATGGATAGAGTAAAGCGATGAGGAGCAGTAGAGAGAAAGGAAGGAGCAGAAGAAGAGAGAAGTAGAAGTGTCATAAAGGGCAGACGTGAAAGCAAAGAGATCAGAAGACAGTTGGAGTAAATTGTATGTTGTTTACGCTACGTGGATGATTTGACACTAGAATCACGCGACTGGACAGAAAGGAGGGCGTAGAATGTTATGGATAAGAGAGAATAGTAGAATAGAAGAAGGGAAGTGCAGAAGAAGGGAAGAAGAGAAGTACAGAAGAAGGGAAGTACAGAAGTAGGGAAGAAGAGACGTACAGAAGAAATGAGGCGATTTAGGAGACGTTTCAATGGATACTCTACTTTATCGTCATAGATTCTGCCATACTGAGATATTTCATAGTTTTTCTCGTGAGAATTGGTCTAGTGGGGTGGGTATCGCCTTGGAGATGACAGATACTGTCCTGAGCTCCTAATTTATTGACTAGAATGTGTTTAGATTCCGCGTGGAATCACGGGCTCTTACGTTGTCAGTGTAATGTCATCGTGTGACGTCGGTCGACACTTGAATTTTCGAGTATTCATTCCTCTAGAAAGTCTCTGCCTGGCTACCATGGTTGACGACCGAATAGTAGTCACCACTGTTGAAAGCAGTTGCTCTTCTGAATCCACACGATTCTCATCTTAGCTTTTCTATTATTCGGCTTTCTCCCAACTGTTCATTCCCCACTTCCTTCTTCCTTCTTCCTTCTTCATTTCCACTTGCATCCACAAATTGAGCCCTGCCTCAATAGACCCTACCCTTTGGGTGTTGCGATTACTACCAGACTCAATTGTCCATGCCGTGACAATAGACCACACCAAAAGTCACTGTGCATGTAACAGACGTGTAATGAGATCATATGTCATGTTCACTGCTATACTTGGTAAATAGATAGGGTGTGTGCATTTTCAGTACATGGCAAATTGCAGGGTCCTCATGTGTCTCTATTTCCTCGCTAGCCTCTCATCAGATTGTCTCGCCCTGTCTAACACTTACTGCGAATTCTCGCTACAGAAGTCACAAGAAGATAGTAGAATTACTGAACTTTGACACAATCAAATATAGACCAACTTACGTCCTGTCAAGCCCTTAGCCATGCGCTTCTGTTTTAGGCAATGAACCAGACTCTTCGGCCTATTGTCTCCCTAGTCTGTAGCACTCTTTACATTTTCTCCCTATGTTTTGGGCCCAGTCTCCCCACTAGCTCTCTGAAATATGCACTACTGAGACAGAACTGTCTGAACTGTCTAGTGCACTACCGGGAACAACTCTCTAAGTGCACTACCGGGAACTAACTCTCTAAGTGCACTACCTGGAACTAACTCTCTAAGTGCACTGATCTTTCTATGAAGCATCGCTTTCCTGCACATTCACTAACTTTTCACTCCCAATCCACTTCTACTACTCCATAATGGCCAAGCAGAAGAGAAGAAACACGGCAGTGGCAGTCGATTCCGACCCCCACGCTGCCTCCAAGAGGCAGAGAAACAAGCACGGTCGTCAGACCATGCGTACGGTGGCCAGAACCGCCAGAAGAGGGCCCCATCTGGAGGACATCGAAATTCCAGAACAGGCCGAACAGGCCAGTGAAGAGCTGGAACACTCGGAAGATGAGGAAAAGGAAACAGAAGAGGTTGCAGGACAGGCATACAATGCATTGTTGACGCTTTTGAAGAGTGACCACCCCTCCAAATCCAAGCCCAAGTCCAAGCCCAAGTCCGAGAAGACCACCACAAAACGGGCCCTTGAAGACTCCGTCCAGAGTGAAGTATCCGGTGCACTTGACAGCGATTCCGAGGAGTTTCCCGGTGAGGAATTGGCCGGAGCTAACACTGGCGAGGAAGAAGACCAGGACGACGAGGACGACGAAGAACAGCCCCAGGAAGACAGCGACGATGAGGACATCCATACCATCGAACTGAACCCATTCGAGGCCCATTTCAACTTGGTCACCGACGAGTACATTGATCAGCAGGAGAAAATCGTCGTAAAAGATAACGAAAAGTGGCAGATCACCTCCAAAACCGTCATCGAAAACGCAAACTATTCTTCCATCGTCACTATGCCACCTGGAAAACCCATTTCAAGCCCAATTGAGGCCGGTTCGGTGAAATGCTTGAAGGACTTGCGCATGAAGAAGAGAATATTGGATTCTTATGAACACAATTTCTCCGAATCCAAGCTCTCGACCTTGGACTACAAGTTGGCAGAATCCATGTTCAATTATCAGGACGTCTCATTTTCGTACCAAAGCTTCAAGAACAACTCCCACACAAAGCTCTACGCCATGCATGCATTGAACCATGTGTACAACACCAGGGACCGGATCTTGAAGAACTCCGCAAAATTGAAGAGTCACAAGGAAGACGAAAGTCTGAGACCTGAAGGTAAAGTGACCGAGTTGGAGTTCAGAGACCAGGGATTCACTCGTCCTAAGGTTCTCATTTTACTTCCTACCAGAAATGCCTGCTATGAGTTGGTTGAACTATTAATTAAATTGTCAGGAAGCGAACAACAAGAAAACAAGAAGAAATTCACTCTGCAATTCTTTGTGGATGCCAAAACTCCAGGAAACAAACCAGACGATTTCATGCATTATTTCAAGGGTAACACCAACGATTTCTTCTGTATTGGTGTCAAATTCACCCGTAAAACCCTCAAGCTTTACTCGTCATTTTATTCTTCAGACATCATAATTGCATCTCCTATTGGTCTCTCGATGATTTTGGAGAATCCAGATAAAAGAAAGAGACAGTACGACTTCATATCTTCTATTGAAATGCTTATTGTGGACAGGGCCAACCAGATCGAGATGCAAAATTGGGACCATATTTTGACGGTGTTTAAATATTTGAACAAGATTCCAAAAGAGTTCCACGATGCCGACTTTTCCAGGATTAGAATGTGGTCCATCAACGATCAAAGCAAGTTATTGAGACAAAGTTTAATCTTCACTGAATACTTGACTCCAGACATCAATAACATTTTAAGTGCAAAGAAAGCAATTAATCTTGCTGGTAAGGTGAAGTTCAAGCCGTTATATGACAACAACAACTGTGTGATGAACTCGATAGGACTCAAGATCAAGCAAATTTTCCAAAGATTTGAAAGTGAAATCAACCCATTGCAAGACTCAGAATTGAGGTTCAAGTACTTCATTAATACTACTTTACCTTCGTTGATGAAGTCTTCCAGTTATTCCAACGGAATCATGATTTTCATTCCCTCCTACTATGATTATCTTCGTATTAAGCATTACATGAAGACTTCTACCAAGTTCTTGTTCGGTTCTTTAGATGAATACAGCAGTCAGTCCAAACTTGATAAGGTCAGAAGGGCATTCCATGATGGTAAAATCAAGATCTTGCTCTACACTGAGAGATTGCATTATTTCAGAAGATTTGAAATCAACGGAGTCAAACTGCTTTTGATGTACAGATTGCCTTCGAATCCGTTGTTCTACAAGGAGTTGGTCAGATTCATTGGAAAGTCTATTTTCAAGGAAGAAATTGACTTGGACTTGGCCATGGTCAAGGTAATTTATTCCAAGTTGGACTTGGTCAATTTGGAAAGAGTTGTTGGGGCTGAAAGAGCCAGAGTTTTGTGTGGAGGAGTGAATGAGCTGTATGAATTTAGATGAATGTGAGATAGACAAATGTATAATACTATGGAATAATGTAGAAGAATGAAAGATGGAAATTAGAGCTATATTTGGATATATTAACTGTTTTTGAATCATACGGACCCGAATGAACCAAATTTCTTTCGAAACTGATTAAAAATAATGTGTATGTTCAACTTGGCATCACCTATCAAAAGGAACCCAAAATGTATTTAAAATGTATCCAGTAGAACTAATTAATCAAAATGGTGCTATAGTCAGAAATTTGGTCAGCACTCTCCCTAAATTCTCGTTGATTGTCCAGATCTGTTATTCTGCTCGATGAATAATTTCACAGCACTCATATCTGACTGTACCAGCTAGATAGTACCTCAATCATATAGAACCAAGTTTTATCAGAAATAGATGAGATAATTCAAAACTGATCTTTTGGTGGACTGAGCCAATTACATCATTCTGGTATCCTTACATCCAACTGTTTTCCTCTCTTTCTCATGTTTACATCTGCTGTGAATACCTCTATTACTATATCCCTATTAACCGATCACGAACTCAAGATGTTGAATGCCATGACAAAGCATCCAATGGCGACAAATGGACTCAATCTTTCTCCAATACGGGCAAACTTCCAGAACACTCCCCAGGCTCCCGACTTTCTACTGTCCAAGATGGCAGGGGCAGTGGAGTGGACGTATGTGCAGGTGCAAATGAGCAATAATATCACTTGGAGAAGTGACTGAAAGTTGAAGAGGGCGGACTGCGGTTAGTTAAGCTGATTTGGGAAAGGGGGGAACTGTGCTTACCATCGTGTGTAGTGTGAAGTAAGTTGGTGAGGACGTGTTGATGTAGGAGTGGAACGTGACCACAAGCACGTGATACTCATGCACGTGCAATATTGCACGTGACGTATATGCACCCAACATCCTCCTCCTCTCTTCAACTGGGCTTTGCAAAGTCCTATTGGTGTGAGGTGCCCCGCTCGCCTAAACCTTAAAGCCCACGCGTGTCCCCTGCGTTACCCCTCGAAGTGGGCTAGACGCATGCGGGTGAAAAGTACAGATCTTTCCTATTGATGGGCAGATCTGTAGCATGAATAGGCCGAATGATCCCAGATACAGATCCCAGACACTCCCGACACGCAGGTATTATTTGGCGAAAAGTTTCCGGTATGGAGTAGCCGAAAAACGTAGCATGTGTTAAACTTTTAGGCGAGAATGGAACGAGTATGTTGAGCATTGAAGACCCAAAGATTCCATCTTTGGGCTGGTCTCTTCAGAGGACAGAGGGGAAGAGACTCTTTCGAAATCACAGTGCGGTGTGAAGCGTTGGGACCTGGCAGAGGGTCCGGTAACTAACCCTGTTCCCGGAGGCAGATGTAAGTAATTTACGCACAATAAAGCGCAATCTGGCAGAACAATCGAAGGCCTTGTAGTTTGCAGGATGATGTAATTACTCCAAATCCGGCGTCCCCAGGTCACAGAAACGGAGCAAATGATGCCATGTTGAGGATCCCACAATCCTTCGCTGTCGTCTATTGCCCTGACGGAGTGGCATGGATTCTGCCTGAGGTTGAAGTCGAATTACAGGCTTATTTGACTCCAATTACAGCCCGTTGGGAACGTAAAATTCCCGACGCCCCAGGGGCCCAGGAGCCGCCGAAACGCACGGGATTCTGCCTTCAGGTTCACGTCGTGCCCCTGAACTGCGATTCCTGGAAATCAAGGTCCGGGAGGGGTTGTTCTTGTGAAACAAATGCCGCGTGGTGGCACCTTGCATTTGGTCATAGGCCCACTGTTTCAGCGAAAATTCACAGCGCCGGTGGCAGTTGCTCGGGTTGCCTCGAGGAATGTAGGCACAGTCGCATGGAGTAGGTGAGTGTTGGGCCAGAGGCCACAGCAAGGACAGTTTCATTCCCCGAGATAAGCACCAGAGACAAATCCATACGCACAGACCGCCAGGCGGTAATGCGATCTTGCGTCGTAATTCCGTAACCAACGGCGGCCCTGGCCCTACCCCACCTCCTTGTCCTGCCTACCACGTACGTACGTACGTACTACTACGTGGTGGCACTACTGCATGGGCGACCACTTGCCGTGTATGGCGGTTGCCTCGGTCACCCCATGCATGAGACAATCGTCAAAAATGCTTGAAAAGGATCCGCTGTGGTGGGAATCCCCGATGATTGCCTGGGTGCTTGCCTCCTCCGCCCGTAGTTTGCCCCTCCCGCCATTCCCCCTCACACGTCATTGGCGGTGTTCGCTCCCGATTTTGTTGATTTTATTTTCTGGCCGTTGGAGATAGTCCGGGGTATAAAGAGGACGCGTTGCCCGCTGCCCCCGGCGCCTCTATACTAAGGGATCTTATTTATTCGGTGACAGCCCAAACAGACAGGTGGAACAGATCAGAAACGCATCGCAATCAAGCATCACTCTACTACCATCTCTACCATCACATTCACGGCAATCTTCCCAGAACCTTCTCTACCACTGGTCTGCACTTCCATCCAGACCTAGTTACTCAGTTTCCCAAACCCAGCCGCCGACTCGGTTAATTCGTGACTAAATCCACAACGGTGCAATTGTTCCCGATTTCAGCCTAGGCGAATTTCACCTTGGCCTCGAGAATCCAGCACCAAGCATTCTGGGAAAAACTGCTCATTCCGGCTGTGGCTCCGGGATTCTTGATTTCAAATCCTCCCAGTGAGATATCGGAATAATCGCTATTGGAATTTCCAAGAATAGCCCCACGCCTCCTCCTTCGGCTTTGTTCTGCTTTATAAGCGCACCCTCAATCTGTTCGCTGCCGGGTATTTATCTAAATCCATTTCGATATTTATTGGCGAGATTCCCCCGATTTCCCAAGCCCCCCACCATTGTACCCCACTGAGCATTCCACCTACCGGTTCTCATTGCCACTACAACCAGATACTGCCTGACCTCGGACCCTATACACCCACCACCCAATTGCAGAGACTCTGAGACACACGTCATACGGTTTATCTTCGCAGTCGCATCTTTCTTCTTAGCCTACTTAAGCGAAGCAGAATAACCTAAATCAGTCTACGCACCATTTCCAATTCATTGATCCACAACACCCCACATCTTGCGTGTATATCTTCCATCCATCTCCTTCAACTTCTTCCAACTGTTCAACTTGCACCAATCCCTTCTCCTTCCTTAATCTCCACCTTAATTTCCACTTCCTTTACACCTCTTTCTCTTCCATACTCACTCACTATGACGACAGAAAGAATCTACACCGTCCAGGAAAACAAGCAGCTTTCCCGCAACAGAAAGCCGGTCAACGTGATCCTCTTTCCCAACGGAAAGCACCCCGTTAATGACTTCGCCTTGCCCCAGGTCGCCACAGTCCAGGACATAGATAGCCTCTCCAGAGCCCAGCTTGTGCAGTACATGGTAGGGTACCAGTTGGGCTACAACGACAAATTGGCCAACGTGCGCATGAAAGAAAAGTTGAAGCACGCAGTGGGGCTCGCAGGCACCTACGACAACATCTTCATCTTCTCTGAATAGGCCCGCGATGCAGGACACGGCGACGCTAGTAAGTAGAAGTAATGAATCACGATAGTGGCCCCCGTAGGCGGTCACGTGCGCCGGCGCACGTGACCCGCACATCCTCCTGGCTCTCTAGCTGTTGATGTCGACTCCTTTCTGCTGCCCGTCTTTCCGTCCTGCCTTCCGTTTCCGTCCAGCTTCCCCGTCTCCCTTAGCCGGTGTCCCTTGACCGACTCCGAACTCCAAAAAATTTCCCGTTTCGGCCGTTGCATCACGTCAAATTGTGCACTTTTCTCGCATCCACTCTGCCCCTTCAGCTCTCCCTCTGGCTACAGGGCCCAGTCAAGCCAATCACAGCATCTAATTCACTCTAACTGACGCTGTGATCCATATTTCACCGAAACTGTGCTTTTTTTCCGCATTTTCCCGTCAATTCTCCCCTTTCTACACCTCCTACACATCTTCATACAATGAACTACGATGATCCATTTCCTATGGACGAGGAACTTCCCACGCAAGACAACTCATATCGGGCACTGAAACTCGAGCTTGACATAGCTCCCAACTACCAAGACCCTCCTTCCACCATGTACTACGACCACAAGCTCATACGATCGAAGCTAGACCAATTGAAAATGGAAGAAGGTGGCACCAACACCAACACCACCACTACCGAAGACGAGAGCCACCAAGACGACGAAAAACAGCAATACGACGAAGACTTGGACGACAAGCTCGACGTCAAGCTCCAATCTCGTCTCAACTTAGAGTACAATAGCAAATTTGACACCTTTGACATGGCCAACCAACCCTTGACTCCCCCTGAAAACTTTGCCCCCGTCATCAACAAGATCTACCGATCTTCATTCCCACAGGCCAATAACTTCAGTTTCTTGAAGAAATTGAAGCTCAAGTCGGTCTTCTGCTTGATTCCTGAAGAATATCCCGATCTACAGGCAGAATTCTTAAAGCACGAAAATATCAAACTTTTCCAGCTTGGAATGTCCGGTAACAAGGAGCCGTTTGTGAAAATCAGCTCCGAGTTGATTACAGAAGCCATCAAAATCGTGATAGATCCTTCTAATCACCCAATTTTGATCCATTGCAATAGAGGAAAGCACAGAACCGGGTGTTTGGTAGGTGTGCTAAGAAGACTTCAAAAGTGGTCTCTCACCATTATCTTTGATGAGTATAGAAAGTTTGCTGCACCGAAGGAGAGACCCATGGACCAACAGTTTATTGAGCTTTATGACGAAAGCGAAATCATCGAATATGCCGAGAAAAACAATCTATTGCCTTTAGCATGGGACTGACATTAATAAGATTCACAGGCCAGTGCCAAATAATGCATCTGTACACTGGGAACGAGAATGGACTTCTTTAGTTGGATTCTTGAGCCCATTTCCTTCTAATAGATTTATTAGCTTTAGGATATTTCAAAGTACCTAACAAACAGTGCAAGTATCGCATGTACTTCGTGGTTCAGCTAGATATAAGCAGAAATACGTTAATCATGCTGACTCTTATTCCAGCATAAAAAAACTGAACCATTATTCCTAAAATTTATCGCTCTTTCTTGATTGAATATTTTACAATCTACAAAGCTCGAGCATTTTCGACGTACCATTTCCTTAGGAAAGATAATTCACAAATCACTTAGATCCTATAGATATATCAGTAGAACAGACTGTCAAAAATATATGTAAGACAAGCACTGGGTCTCCCAATGCGAGTTCTTGATACCTTGAGATTTTGCTAAATTCATCGTTGTGCTTATTTTAGTTTTACGGTCATTGGACCAATTGTGTCCGGATGTTTAACCTTTGAATAATCAATCAATTCTTGAATAACTGATCCACTAATTACACTCTCATTAATTTGGCCAGAAGAACTTCTTGCCATAAATTCCAGCATTGCCCAATGCCAACAACCCGAGACCAAAGGGTGCCACCTTTCCTCTGAAGATGCTCTTGACTCCAGCACCTCCATTCACAATGACATATAACGTAGACCAAGCAAAGTTGAAACCAGCAGCATTGATTGGTTCTCCATCAAAAGACATCCAGGCTCCTAGCAAATGAGCACCACCAAAAGTGTAGCAAGACAACCGCGTAGGCTTGGCATGTGCCAATGCCTGACTCAATCTGACAGAACTTCCCGAGGCTCCAGTACCAGTAAGAGCTGCTGGTTGTGTAAGTGCTTTAAGTATGAGAGAAGAGCCAAAGAGAAGTGCAGGATATGGAGTCACGGCAAGACCATTGATGGTGGATAAAAGCGATTGTTGGGTTTTTTGTACCGATTCAGACATTATGGGCTAGAACGAAGTAAACTGTGAGTGTTGTTGAAGGTGAATTTAGTAAAACAAGAGTGAAAGATGGAGGTGACTTGATGTTTGCGGTCGTGTGCGCCAAAATATGGTTCCACGCATAGAAGGCCAGATGCATGCAGACAGTGATATAATCAGAATAACACAACAAATATGCATCATGTACATACGCTACTACATTCAAAAGAAACAGAATACACTCCGATATTCTTGATTATGACGACATTTACATGCCTAAATTTCAATTATCTTATTCCTACATCAGTCTGACTTATCCTGTAATCCTATTCTAATGTACACTCACGAAATAAATTAAGTTCTCTCGCCTCTCAATCTTCTGGCCAATTGGATGTCCTTCTTTTGGATGGTGACTCTCTTGGCGTGGATGGCGCACAAGTTGGTGTCTTCGAACAAGGAGACCAAGTAGGCTTCAACGGATTCCTGCAAAGCACCGATGGCAGAGGACTGGAATCTCAAGTCGGTCTTGAAGTCCTGGGCAATTTCTCTGACCAATCTTTGGAAAGGCAACTTTCTGATCAAGAGCTCAGTGGACTTTTGGAATCTTCTGATTTCTCTCAAGGCGACGGTACCTGGCTTATATCTGTGGGGCTTCTTGACACCACCGGTGGATGGAGCAGACTTTCTGGCGGCCTTGGAGGCCAATTGCTTTCTTGGTGCCTTACCACCAGTGGACTTTCTTGCGGTTTGCTTGGTTCTAGCCATTGTGTATGATGGTGGAATAACTGGGGGACTGCCCTGGTTTATATACTTGGCTGCGAAAAATACTGGATGTGCAAATCGCGCGACACGGTGGTGGAAAATGTCTGCTACCGCGAGAAGAACACCAGTGAAATCGCCGCCATTGCACGCAAAAGCGCACTGTTTTCGATGCAAATGTGACCGGGAGCACTCGAGCCTGCATGGAGAGGGCAAAACAGCGCTTTCCGGGGTTGCAGAAGCCAGATCTCGCGCCTGTAGCTGGAGCCACGCTCGCGTGGTGCCAGACTCGCGTGTGCACCGCGAGAGTAAAGACCAGAACGGCAGCTTCTGCAGCAACAAGAGGAGCCAAAGCGCGGAGCCAAAGCGAGGAGCCAAAGCGCGGTCGCCGTGGCTGCACAGACGAGAGAAGGCTGGTTGAAGACGCGAAGTAGAAGTGGACACAGAGGATGTAGAAAGGTAGAAATTGTAATGGAGTGTAGTATCCGAAGCTCTCAATATATTGGTGTTCTCTTCTTTCGGATTGGTCAGCTCTTCGCCATTTTGACCCACCCTTCTCCTTCTCTCCTGTCGTTTCACCTACCTCGAGAAGTGCCCAATTTCGCAGGTATGACGTTTACGCGGCACGGGTGCAGATCATATACCGTGGCCATACCGCGATCGCGACGTAAACACCACCACCTCCATTATCGCGTACCCGTGACTGGCATGAACTGTACCCCAATATGGTCAATGCGTTCCACTTCCTATAAATACCTCGAGTCTGCCCTTTCTATCTTATCATCAAATAACAAATAATTCAATATGTCCGGTAGAGGAAAAGGCGGAAAAGGTTTAGGAAAAGGCGGTGCCAAGAGACACAGAAAGATCTTGAGAGACAACATCCAGGGTATCACCAAGCCCGCCATCAGAAGATTGGCCAGAAGAGGTGGTGTCAAGCGTATCTCGGCCTTGATCTACGAAGAAGTCAGAGTGGTGCTCAAGTCCTTCTTGGAGAACGTCATCAGAGATGCCGTCACCTACACTGAGCACGCCAAGAGAAAGACCGTCACTTCTTTGGACGTTGTCTACGCCTTGAAGAGACAAGGTAGAACCTTGTATGGTTTCGGTGGTTAACCGTGTGTATTATTGTATATTAGAATATTATGTGTCCGTGAACCAGGTAGAATGAGAACTGAAAATTGAAAATTGTGGCAATTGAGTGCAAAGTGGGTAAGGAAGGTGGATGGGGCTCACAGCTAGGCGATCCTCGGGCTGATCTTGCCGAAGAAGTGTTTTGGTGGAGCTAGTACCGTTGAAGTGAATTGTAGAAAGTCACGTGATGCGATGGAGCATGTTAGTATAGGAATCACTATGCCCGAATACTGCAGCAAGGTCATTCCTAAATTCATATACCCTTGATAAAAAGCTCTTGCAGGGGATCTATGATTCCGTAATTATTTCTAATGATTAAATTTTGTCCTTTCGTGCCTTTTTGGTGTACTACAATATGTCCACTTTTGTGACTAAAGACAAGTCTTCACTGCCTACTTCAAAACAATAAATGTTACCAGTTCATCATTTGAAATGCTCACTGACTCCAAAACTCCCAATCCAAAGAATAAACTGCAAATTTGATAGCTACTGTAAAATAATTTATGTATAGACTTTTCGCAGCCATTTATATTATCACCTTTGTTGTATGTGCCTTCTCTAGACCCATCTCACATATCTCTTCCTATTTACATAATCTACCACACACCATATTCTCATGTATCCATTATAACCAGAATAATGTCATTATCTCCTAATTCGCCTCCATTTTGTAAGTATCTGTCCAATAAATGCTCAATATTCTTTTCCCAAACTTCCAAATTTACTGCCAGAAACGCCGTGAATCCGTTGTCATTTCGTTCTGCCCAGCTTCTGACACATGAAGACGAAGAGTCTTCTACGTCTGGTATATTTTTGGGACACCTGCACCGACATCCGGTTCCGGCAAAAACTGGTTTATCAGGAGAAAGCCAGTATTCGTTCTCTTTATGGCCAGCCTCATCCGTACGGTAGCTGGAACTTGGCTCGTATTTCAATTGATGCTTAGGTGAATTTCCAGGACAATGGGCAATTCCTCCGTGTCTGTACCCAATGTCTCTGAAATAATGTATTTCATGAGTTTCCAACATCATTCCAACAGCAAGAGAATGAACCGGCGCATCTCCCCATCTCTCGGTATAAAACCCTCCACTTTTGTCAAGATGCCTGAAGAAGTTGTCGTACAATTCGGAATTGAATATATCGGTTCTTGCTATTTCGAAATTAGACCAGAAATGGCACATGTTGTATTCTTCTCGATCGAGTCTGTCTTCGTGCAATACAGGGGGATACTTAGCATCTTTCACAAACTTCTCAAATAGTTTGGTTTTGCTTGCAAACTTGGCAATATATTCCTCGGTCTTATTTGGCATTTCCAAAAACTTCTTTATCGTTAGCCTGTCTTCAATAGCCCGAAGAATATCTCTTTGTTCTTGCAATCCTTCATAGTGTTGGTAATTTCCGTTTTCTGTGAATTTTGAATCGTGAATGAACAATCCCCAAGCCGATTTAGGCGTGATCTTGTTCTTTCTGATGAATGCACGGACCTCCTTGAAAAGATTGGGTATTGTGTAGTAGAGGTCATGAATAAACACATTAAAGCCGTACTTCTTGCCTCGCTTCTCCATTTCCACAAAAGGGTCATAAGTTATGTCACAGTAGAATTCAATATCGGGTTCAACACGCCAGTACCAGTCTCTCTTCTTGACAAGTTCATGCTTGTAGAAACTTCCCGAGTAAAACCGGCACATCTTGTGATACGACTCCAAATTTCCGTAGAGAATTTTTCTATCACCTTGGCTGTTTATGCTTTCCTTCAAATAGTCCGGATCAACATTCTCGTCGAAGTTCCAAGTCTCTTCGGGAATTGTACCAAATTCCACACTCGAGCTTGTGTACTCTCGTACCTTTTCCTTGAATTCGTCATTGAATTCGTTATTGTTTAGAAAAACCCAAGGGTAATTGTACCATTGGTTGAAATGACGCTCTAGCGACTTCATTGAAGAGATTACTCCTTTTAAGTCCGAGTTTCTCGCTAGCATAATCAATGCTGCATTGGCTCTTGGCTGTGCCTTTGCTGGCAATAAACAGCCTTGAATGAAGGGTGTATCTTTACTTGAAACAATTTCAAGTTGACTCATGAAAACTTCGCTTGGATGTTTGCTTTCTATTACCTTTCTTTGCGAATGTATTGAAGCCATTGGAAAATTCTCCCAAAACTCTCCATACTTGTTATTTGGGTTGTATATGCAAGTGAAGTAGATAAGAATGAAGGGAACTGTGAGTATCACGGGAAACCAGATGCTGTAGGAGGATTTTCCAACTCTTATTCGCTTCAGGATGACGCGTTCTATGCTGTGCCATATTCGGTGCTTGATAAACCCGCCTATTTGGTGAGATCTGTTACCCATAATAGACTTAATAACGTAATTGCGATGCTCTATGTAGATATGAGCTCACTTTGCTTCAATTTTCACCAAATGGAAGATATACAAGCTTTCTAAAAGTAGAGATGCTATGACGTATCTTCAAAGTGATAGACGGAGGAGGATGATCTAGCCTTAAAAGAATGTAATTGGTGCAACTCCACACTCTAATGAACGCAAATAGAGTGGTGTAGTTTATATTGGCTAGGATTTGAACCCTTTTTATGCTTGTGGGTTGATTCTGAACTGTCTATATTACTTGTTAATTGTAAGTGCGCAGGTTAAAAAGACATCGTCATATTGAGTTCTAAGTAATTAACATCTTGGACAGAACGCAGATGACATTGCTACAATACAGATTATCATGCTACAATGCTGGTAGTGAATTATTCATAATTCATTGATAACTTACAATATTATACATTGGGTTGTGGGTGTAATCTCAAACCAAAGTCGATTCTGATCGATTGAAGTGTGGATATCCGGGGCTTGTGAATAGGATCAATATTATTATTTCCCGGGGCCTTAGTATAGTCTAAGTGGATCTAGCAGTGAATACCTTCTCAATTAAGGTCAATAATCAGCGTGAAATTTTAAATCTGGGTAATTGACAAGCATTGACTTCAAGGAAAATGTACTTATTAATAGATCCCATTGAATTCTTGAAATCGCTTGAAGTTTTTGGATTAAACCAGACTTCTTTGGACTTTGGTCCACATTCTGAATTACTTGAATCAAATCAGATTGCTCTAGACTGGATCCACATTTTGTATTAGTTTCTCCGACACGATTCAATCAGTCCTTTCCTCCGATGGCCATTTTCAACAAGGCGAGGTCCTCGTTCAACTCCTCGGGCTTCAAGCCATGTGGACCGGTGAACTGCTTGTTGGAGCCACGCGTGTTGGGCTTGTTCGCCTTGTCAAGCAACACTAAAGAAGGGCCTGCATCCTCGTGGTCCATGATCAAAGTATTCAACGCGTCGTAATCCTTGTCACTGAGATTGGAATCGTTTCCGCTGCTGATTCCAGTGGCAGCTACTCTGCTTGTGGTACCCGAATTGCTGGCCATACCGGAAGATATTTCATCTGCCGAAGAGTAACGAGTGGCATAGTGTCTTCTGCGCTTGGAGGCCAGAATGTAGCCATTCGGTATTGACGAAGCGTTGCCTGCAGTGGTGGTGGAGCCACCTCCCATTCCTCCATCAGAGAGGTCGTCCGCCTCGCCCGTAGTGAACCGGGAGCCCATTTCACGCTTGCGCAACGACCTGCGGTCGTTGATGTTGAGGGAGCTGGCGGCTGCGGCGGCATTTAACGCCACGGTGGTGGAATCTTCCTTAGAATTGCCCCAGGAGTTGGCATTGACCAAGTTCAACAAGAGCTTGTCCTCCTTGAGCTGCTTGATCTGCTTCAGAAGCTTGTCATAGAGCTTTTCCTTGATGAGTTTGATCATGCGGTTGTGGTTCTCCTTCGCTTTGTCGATATCCTCCTTGTATTCCGACTCGATTCTCTTCACCTGGTACTCTTCCCAGAGTCTCAACTTGGTGAGCTCGTAGTCCCTGAGCTCCTCCAATTCGATCTTTTTCTCGACCAAGTCGTTGTTGACGCCTTGTTGCAATGTGGCAAGCGCAGTTTGGAGTTCATGGAGCAGTTCTCTGTAGTAGTTGTCTCTGTCTTCACTAAAGGAGAGTTCGATTTTGGCAAGACGAGACCCGATTTGCTGGCGCCTTTTGTCTCTTTTGCTAAGACCTGGATGTTAGAGGTGCATGTGAAAGTAGAGCTAGGTACTTACTGTCGCCAAGGGCGGCACTTCTCTTCTGTTCTTCCATAGTGTGGTTAGAAAGGGAGTTGTGAGTTCAAGATACCGATTATGTAAATGAAGTGATTATGTAAAAGAAGGATTATGTAACACGATGACGATTACCTAAGAATGAGTATTGTGTTACATAAGCATTCTCGGTGATTGCCCCCACATAATATTACGTAATCGTGCCCAGCCTCTTATGTAATCTTCCCCCACTAACTTCACCAATCTTCCACCATTCACTCCATCTTCGCCATGGACTCCTACGCTACGCTTCCCTTTGCCGACGGCGCCTTTGACGCCCTTCCCCACATTTCCGACCCAATTGTGTTCTGTCTCGAGAAAAACCCCGCGAAAACCGTCACTTTATTGCCAGTTCACAAGGTGAACCAAGTGCCTCAAGAGCTCCTCAAACTCCTACTCCTGGAGTTCAATTACATCGTGGAGGAGGGATTGACCTATCCGCATCACACGACCATGACCCTAGAACAGTTCTCCGCATATTGGTTCACCCACTTTGTGGCCATTTTGATAGAAGGCACCCACTCCTCTTTCCAGGGCCTTGAAGACAAGCCTGCTCTGTATTGGCACCAGGTGTACTTGGGCAACTTCTACGTCAAGCCCAATTACATTGGACGTTGCCTGCATGTGTGCAATGCTGGGTTTCTCGTCAACACCAAGAAAAGGGGCCTTGGAATCGGTAGGGAGTTAGGCAAGCGGTACTTGATCTGGGCTAAACAGCTTGGATACGCATATAGTGTGTTCAACTTGGTGTTTGAAACAAATGAAGCCAGTTTGCGCATTTGGGATGGATTGGGGTTCGAGCGCATTGGCTACGTGCCCAAAGTGGCCGCATTGAAGGGAAAGGAGGGGCTAGTGGGGGCCCACATGTTTGGCTATGATTTGCAGAAAGAGGGAACTCCTACCTGAACATGTGACTGTTGTCACGTGCCATTCTAGAATATCTGTCACGTGACGTTGTCACGTCCATAATCATCACCATGTTGACATTCTCCAATATACACTATCAGGACTACATCTACACGGCCCACCATGCCCGAGTTCGACGACGTCATCCAGCCGCCCCACTACCGACCCCAGCTCGACTATAATCCCGAAAATGAGATCGATCGCTACACCGTTCTCTTAAAAGATGGCGAAACCACCGCCACTATTTACCCTATCCACCTGCCTAACGAGCTACCACCAGGCCTTTTGGCGTTTCTTTGTGATGAATTCAACATGGAAATCGAACGAGGTGACACATGTGCCTTTTTCGACACCCTCCACATCGAGCAGTTCCAGAATTACTGGTTTGGTGCCTTTGCTGCTGTGATGGTATTGGGCGATTCACCTGCGCTAGAGGGCCCCAGACAGTGGGAAAAGGAGTGTTTGGGCACGTTCTACATCAAGCCCAACTACCCAGGCCGTTGTTCGCACATCTGCACCGCCAACTTCTTGGTGAACGCCGGTATTAGAGGCAAAGGTATAGGCCGGACCTTGACCGACTGCTACTTGCAATGGGCCCCACGGCTCGGCTACACGTACTCCGTGTTCAACTTGGTATTCGAGACCAATGTGGCTGCCAGAAGAATCTGGGAATCGCTCAATTTTAAGCGTGTTGGCCGGGTCAAGTCTGCTGGTATCTTGAAGGGCCATGACTTGGCTGTGGATGCCATCATGTACGGAAGAGAGTTGGTCAACGCGTCAGACCCTGCTGTTGGTGCCTACCGCTTCGATAAGATCAAGTTCTACTTAGAAACCGGCCGGTATCCGGCCATGGCCGATCGTCAGGAGAAGTCCAGACTCCGTTCTTCTGCGTCCCATTACCGGCTCGAGGCCGGCAAGTTGATGCTCAAGGGCAGAGAGGTGGTCAGCGACCCCTCGAGACAGTTGCAGATCTGTACAGAAGTACACATGCAGAACCACGGAGGCATAAATAAGACTACTTCGGTGGTGACGGAGAAGTACCACTGGACCAGAATTAAAGACACAGTGGCCCAGGCAGTGAAAAATTGTGCTGAATGCAGAGACCAGGCCCGAGACCTCCCCATAGTGAAGCGTCTGGCTGCTCCAAAGAAGGACATTGCCTCCAGCCAGTCCAGACACAGGGTCTCCAAGTCCTACAACGGCCAGAATCCACAGGGCCGCAACATTATTCGGCCTCGAACCAACGACGAGGTCGAAGCGATGGTGGCTGCGGCCCATTTGCACAACATTCCGCCCAACAGACACGACGACAGTATCCTTGGTCATGATTTGTCCAGTCTCGATGCTGGACTCATTGCCGTGGTGGAACAGGCCCAAGAAGAGCACCAGCAACGCCAACACCGTCACCAGAACCAGGTACAACATTCTCATAGAGGAAACAGCCAACATCATCCAAGTTACGCAGCAGCAGCTGCTGCTGCAGTTGCAGGCGACTCGAACTACGACTACTCCAATGAATACGACCATCACGACTACCAACCCAGTGCATCCAACGACTCAAATGCGAACAAGCACCGAGACAATTCCAACGACATTCCGGTGGATCCAGAAGTCAGTGCTTTTGACCACAATAGTGGCGGAGATGAGATTGAAATAGCCCGAGCCTTGATTCAGGCCAATGAGGTCGACGATGTGGATGGCCGTCGTGATCCAAATGACCGCAACAAATACAAGCACTCCAATCATGAGCAGAACGACGAAGCAAACATGTTCATGAAAAATTAGAAGCAATTGCATAATGAGGGATAGAGGTTTTAAACAAGATTTAGTCATGGAAGAGAGTTGAATCAAGAGTCAGTGGTTATGAAAGAGTATTGAGGCGGGACGTTGAAATTATGGAATTAGATGTTAAAGTGCATTATCGAGTTTATAGAAGATCCAAGGAGCAATGGCGCATTGATACAAGAATGATAGTTAAAACAAAATTGCCAGCTCTAGTACAATATGGTGTTATTTTAGAATCAAATTGATGATGATAGATAAATAATTATGTAGTCAACACATTCTATAAGATGGATGTATTTTAATTAAATTACTATCGACAGAAATATGTCACTTCTCTCTACATGTATTTGATTCTATCATTTATCGGTATTATTTATTCGGTCAACTCAACCAATCCCCCGAAAGGTTGGATGACTGTAACAGTAAAAACTATATAATTTGATGTGATTCAATTCCCCAATTGAACTAATCTATAGGCAAGGCTGTTTAAAAATCAACACCAATAACCATGGCCAACAAGGCCATTCTGACGAACAATCCGTATCTCATTTGTCTGAAGTAAGCAGCTCTTTGGTCAAAGTCGACTTCTTCACGGATCTCATTGACTCTTGGCAATGGGTGCATCACACACATGTGTTGCTTGGCGTGGTGCAAGATCTTGTTGTCGACAATGTAAGTGTCCTTCAATCTCTGGTATTGCTCCTTGTCGGTGAATCTCTCCTCTTGGACTCTGGTACAGTACAAGACGTCAGATCTGGCGATCAAGTCCTCGGTCAAGACCTCGGACTCAGCAACCAACATACCGTTGGCCTTCAATTCGTCTCTGATGTCAGCAGGCAATTGCAACTCCTTAGGAGCAACCAATTGGATTCTGACCGAGTAGTGACGCAACAACTTGCACAAAGAGTGGACGGGTCTGCCGTACTTCAAGTCACCCATGAAAGTGACAGTGATTCCATTCACAGTACCCAACTCTTCTCTGATCGTGAACAAGTCCAACAAGGCTTGGGTAGGGTGCTCCTTGCTTCCGTTACCACCGTTGATGATAGGAATAGGAGAGTACTTGGAGGCAATGTCAGCAGACTCCTCAGATGGGTGTCTCAAGACAATAGCGTCAGAGTAACAAGCCAAGGATCTAACGGTGTCTTGCAAAGTCTCGCCCTTCTTGATGGAGGAAGAGTGAGAGTCGATAGAGAGAACTCTACCGCCCAATCTTTGCATGGCAGCATCAAAGGAAGAAGAAGTTCTGGTAGAAGGCTCGTAGAACATAGTAGCCAAAACTCTTCCTTGCAACAAGTTCAAAACACCTTGTCTCTCCACAGCCAATCTCATTTCTTGGGCAACAGTGAACAAAGCATGCAAGTCAGATCTGCTGAATTCGTTAACAGACAAGACAGAGTTTCTGAGGAAACTGTTGTGGTGTCTGATGTAGTTTCTCAAAGCGTCGCCCTCGCTCAAGTTGACTGGAGGTTGGGAAACCAACTTGGAACCCAACTTCTCAAACTCAGCCTTCTCATCTTGAACAGAAGAAGCATCCTTGGTGACAGAAGGACGACGAAGGTCAGAAGAGAAAGACATTCTAGTCTTTCTGTTAAGAATAGGAGACTGAGGAACGGTCGAAGAAGTGAACTTAGATCTGGAAACCACCTCGTTGTTACCGGAAGCAGTTTGAGACAAGATGGTACCGTCCAAGCAAGCGGTTTCACCGTGGAAAGAAACTCTCTCGATGGAACCGTGCAACTTCAAGCCCGAGAAAACGGAAGAAATAGGGCTGTCGCTGCCAAGAATGAGTCTGTCCATGTCAATCTCAACAGTTGCATCCTGCTTTGGAATGCCGAAGATTCTGACGGCGTTGTCATGGAACTTGGCAACGATGTCGTCAACAGTGAGTCTACCGTCCTTAACGGCAGTGAACAACAAAGGCAAGGCCTCCTTGATACCCAAGCCAGGAACAATCTTCTTGTTCAAGGCCTTGGCAATCAAGTAAGGCAAGACACCAATGGAGAAACAGTCAATGTCTTCCAAGTTGGCCCACAATTCCAATTGGTCCTCCTTGGTAGGCAAGAAAGGCAACTTGAACTCATCCTTGGACAAGAACAAGGAGAAGACGGAAACGTCACAGGTGACTTGCAACTTCTTGTCCTTGGCCATTCTAATCAAGCTCAAGTCTTCCTTGGAGGAAACACCAGTAACGTGAATGGATCTGGAGTGCAAAGAAGCCAACAACAAGACGGAAGCCAAGTCAGTGGTCTTAGCGTCAGTCAAGATTGGCTTATTCTCGGGCCAGGAAGCGAAATGAGAGGAAATGGCAGAAACCTTGGAGTTAGCCAAGTCGTTGAAAGGCAAGAACAAAGCAGCAGCGTTCTCATTAGCCTCGAGAACTTCAGCAGCGTTGGAGTCAGAACCAGCAACGGAGAAGGAGTAGTCAGAGAAGGCTCCGGCAGAAGCAGAGTCAATGGCCTGGACTAAGGTGTCAAAGTTGGTGATAGTGGAACCAGCCATGGTGTGGGGCAAGAAGGCGTTGAAGGTGAAACCAGCAGCCAAGGAAGCCTTGGTGGTGGCCTCAAAGTCGTCAAAGGAAGGAATGAACGAGGTGATGTTGATCAAACCTGGAAGAGTAACAGTTCTGTGAGAAGTTTGAGCATCGATGTTGCCAACCTCCAATGTGATGTTTCTAGCCATGGCCTCAACCAACAACTTAGCACACTTGACGTTGGTGACCAAAGGAATGGAGTAGTCAACGGCCATACGACGAGATTCGTAACCCTTGGACATGTAAGAAGCAGGACGACGGAAACGGTTGGAAGATGGCAAGTTGATGTACAAGTCGATCAAATTGTTGGCCAAGTGCTGGGTCAAGGAGTACTCGGACTTCTGGTCCTCGTCCTTGCTCAAAACTTCCAAGTAGTGGACAGGAATGCCGTGCTCCTTGATGAAGTCAGCAGTACCGGCAGTGGCGAAGAGCTTGAAGCCCAACTCGTGCAACTTGGAAATGGAGGGCAAGAGCTCGAGCTTCTCCTTGTAGGAACCAATGGAGAACAAGATGTTCTTCTTTGGCAACTTGAAACCAGTGGAGATCAAAGACTTCAAGTAAGCTTCGTACTTGTTTCTACCGAAGGTAGCAACTTCACCAGTGGAAGCCATTTCAACACCCAACACTGGGTCGGCACCAGCCAATCTGGAGAAGGAGAATTGAGGAACCTTGACGGCACAGTAGTCTTGAGGCAACTTCTCTCCGGGGTAAGGAACAACGGGAATGTCCATGATAGCCTTGGTGGCCATCTCAATCAAGTCGGTTCCAACAACCTTGGAAATGAATGGGAAGGATCTGGAGGCACGGACGTTACACTCAATGACCTTGATGTCGTTGTCCTTAGCAATGAACTGGATGTTGTAAGGACCGGTGATGTCCAAAGCCTTACCAATCTTGGCGGTGGCCTCAACAATTCTGTTGACAGTCTCGGGGTCCAAGTCTTGAGGAGGAACAATCAAGGTGGCGTCACCGGAGTGGACACCGGCGTTCTCAACGTGCTCAGACACAACGTGCATGATCATCTTACCGTCCTTGGCGACAGCGTCCATTTCAATCTCCTTGGCGTGCTCAATGTACTTGGTGATGACGACAGGGTAGTCTGGGGAAACGTCGACGGCCTGGGTCAAGTAGGAAGCCAAGTCGTCTCTGGAGTAGACGGTGTTCATGGCAGCACCAGAAAGAACGTAGGAAGGACGGACCAAGACAGGGTAACCGACCTTGGCAGCGAAGTCCTCGGCCTCCTCCATGGAGGTCAATTCCTTCCAGGCAGGTTGGTCGACGCCGATTCTGTCCAACATTCTGGAGAACTTGTATCTGTTCTCGGCACTGTCAATCATCTCGGGCGATGTACCCAAGATCTTGACGTTTTGACGGTGCAATGGCAAGGCGATGTTGTTGGAGGTCTGGCCACCCATGGAGATGATGACACCGGAGGACTGCTCCAAGTCATAGATGTCCAAGACTCTCTCCAAGTTGATGGTCTCGAAGTACAATCTGTCGGCCTCGTCGTAGTCGGTGGACACGGTCTCGGGGTTGTAGTTGATCATGATGGTCTTGAAGTTGTTCTCTCTCAAGGTTCTGATGGCTCTGACGGCACACCAGTCGAACTCGACCGAGGAACCGATACGGTAGACACCGGAACCCAACACAATGACACCGTGCTCGTCAAACTTGACGTCGGAGGAGTCAGCGTTGTAGGTGATGTAGAGGTAGTTGGTGAAGGCAGGGAACTCGGCAGCGACAGTGTCGATCTGCTTGACAAAAGGCACGATACCGGCCTCCTTTCTCAAACGACGGATGGCCATCTCGTTGGAGTTGACGAACATGGCGATCTGGCGGTCCTCGAAGCCCAATTGCTTCGCCTGCTTGAGGACAGTGACGGGAATGTTCTCCTTGGTGCCGTAGGACGAGATCTTGTTGCCGAACTGGATCAAGCCGTGGAGCTTGTTCAAGAACCACTTGTCGATGTTGGTCAACTTCCACACCTTGTCGACGGAGTAGCCGTCGGACAAGGCGTTGGCGACGGCAAACAAACGCTGGTCGGAGGGGGTCTGCAACTCGCTGTCGATATCGATGGACATCAACGCCTCGGTCTTGTTGAATCCGAGGTTGTGGTAATCGGTGGAGCGGATGGCCTTCTGGATGGCCTCCTCGAAGGTACGGCCGATGGACATGACCTCACCAACCGACTTCATGGACGACGACAACAACGACGACACCCGCGTGAACTTCTTGAGATCCCAACGGGGGATCTTGACCACGACGTAGTCCAAGGAAGGCTCGAAGCAGGCACAGGTAGAGCGGGTGACGGAGTTCTTGATCTCGTTCAAAGGAATGTTCAAACCCAACTTTGCAGCGGTGTAGGCCAAGGGGTAGCCAGTGGCCTTGGAGGCCAAGGCAGACGAACGCGACAAACGGGCGTTGACTTCAATGATGCAGTACTCCTTGGAGAATGGGTTCAAGGCGTACTGGATGTTGCACTCACCCACCACGCCCAAGTGGCGGATCACATTGACGGCGGTGGTCCGCAACATGTTGTAGTCCTCGTCGGACAACGTCTGCGAAGGGGCCACCACGATGGAGTCTCCGGTGTGGATGCCCAAGGGGTCGAAGTTCTCCATGTTACAGACGGTGATACAGTTGTCGAACGCATCACGGACGACCTCGTACTCGACCTCCTTCCAGCCCTTCATGGAGCGCTCGACCAACACTTGGGGCGAGGTTGCAAACGCCTTGTTGCACAACGCGACCAACTCGGCCTCGTTGTCAGCAAAACCGGAACCGAGACCGCCCAAAGCGAAGGCAGCACGGATGATCAAGGGGTAGCCGATGTTGTTGGCGGCAGCAATGGCCTCGTCGACGTTGTTGACGGCCTCACTCTGGGCGCACTTCTCTCCGATTTCCGCCATGGCGTTGGCGAACAACTCACGGTCCTCGGTGGTGATGACGGTGTCGATGGGAGTACCCAAGACCTTGACGCCGAGGCCGGCAAACTCGTCCTTGAGTGCGATACCGACGGACAACGCGGTCTGGCCACCAAAGGTACAGTAGATACCGTCAGGGCGCTCGTGCTGGATGACCTTGCGCACAAACTCGGGGGTGACAGGCAAGAAGTACACCTTGTCGGCCAAGCCCTTGGACGTCTGGATGGTGGCGATGTTGGGGTTGATCAAGATGGTGTAGATGCCCTCCTCCTTCAAGGCCTTGATGGCCTGGGAGCCGGAGTAGTCGAACTCACCAGCCTGGCCAATGGACAAACCACCAGAACCCAACACCAAAACCTTTTTGACATCAACGCGAGGGTGGGCGGCACGATTCTCAGCAAGAAGGCCACCAGGGAACGATACAGGACGGGCAACACGCGAGGTGTTGAAGTCGGCGACTGCATCGATGAACACGTCGAACAAAAACTCGGTGTCACGGGGTCCGGGGGTGGACTCGGGGTGGAACTGCACCGAGAAGAACGGCTTGCTCTCGTGGTAGATACCCTCGTTGGAGCCGTCGTTGGCGTTGACGAACAACTCGTTCCAGCCAGAGGCCAAGGTGGCGGTGTCGACGGCATAACCGTGATTCTGCGACGTGATGTAACAGCGGCCAGAAATGGTGGAGGTACAGGGGATGTTGTGGCCACGGTTACCGAACTTCAACTTGAGGGTGGAAGCTCCAGTGGCACGGGCCATCAATTGGTGGCCCAAACAGATACCGAAGATGGGGGTCTTGGCCTGGTCAAGCGCCTTGGAAAGACGGGCCACGGTCTCGGCCATGACCGAGGGGTCACCAGGACCGTTGGAGATGAACAAACCGTCGTACTCCTCGGTGGTGTAATCATAGTCCCAAGGAACCACCAACAACTCCACGCCACGGCGAACAAAGCAACGGATCTGGTTGTACTTCATACCCACGTCAACAGCGACAATGCGGAGCGGCTTGCCGTTGGCACCCAAGCGGGCACCGCCACGGGGAGTGTACAACACCGGCTTGGAGGTGGACACCTTGGCCACCAAGTTCTTGACGTTGGGGTCGTCCCACTCGGGGATCTCGAAGTGGTGCTTCCACTCAGCACCGTCGGCCAAGATGGAGTCGGCAGAAACGCCCTTCTTCTGCACCGCCAAACGACCGAGAGTGGAACCGTTGTCTCTCAATCTCTTGGTCAACGCACGGGTGTCCACACCATAGATGGCAGGAATGTTGTTCTCCTTCAACCACTGGCCCAAGGACGACTTGGCCAAGTGGTGCGAGAACTCCTCGGTGTAGTGGGCCACCACCAAACCGGCAATGTGAATCTTGGACGACTCGAAGTACTTGGGCAAAGCAGGCGAGTAGTCGTCGTCCAAGAGGGTGCGGTCGGGCACACCGTAGTTGCCCACCAATGGGTAGGTGATGACCAAGATCTGGCCCTCGTACGAGGGGTCGGTGATGGACTCGGGGTAGCCCACCATACCGGTCTGGAACACCACCTCACCAGCAGCAGCGACAGGAGCACCGAACGAGTAACCTTGCAAGGCGATGCCGTCTTGGGTTTCCAACGTCATCATGAGGTCGCCGGTGGACTCCATGGGGGGAGTGATAGGAGCAGATAATCTAGCCATGTTTTAGGGGGGTAAAACGGATCTGGCGTTAGTACAAGATAAGGGGATGGGGATGTCGGTGATGAGATGAGATGAGCTGGTGAAAAATGTGAAATTGAGTAGTGCGGGGCGATTATCAACAGATTATGGAGTGAATCATGGAGAAGATGCTGCAGGATAATGCAGGAACTGCAATATAGATAGCAGCTGATAACACAGCTGTGTGGAGACTGCAACATTGCGCCTTGCTTCTTCCTGCTTGAACTTCATTGATCCGTTTGTTCGCACGCTCTGACTCATTTTGACAACTTCACTTCTTCATCATCAACATCATCATCACTGTCCATTCCAGACAGTGTGTCAGTGTCAGTGTCACAGGTGCTTTGCACCTGTGTCTAGAGGCCTACAACCTCTCAAACATCAATACTTACTCAAAGTCGGGGGAAGATTGAACCAAGGACTAGCGTATTGGGGAATTGATGCCTGAGAGAGAGAGAGAATAAAATAAAAGGTCTTAGCAAAAGCGGCAGCTTGGCCCAAATATATAGTGGCCAGAATTAGAAAAATTTTCAGGCGTGCACACTGGCTGGGTCTTGGGTGATGACATCACCAAGAGTGCACGGTAGGAGTCGGACGATTGGGGTGATCCCTGTGGGTGAAAATGGCGATTTTGCGTGGAAAAAAAGGGTCTAACTGTTCAGATTCATCCGTCTAGTTCATCTACGCCTTTTTCCTGAGCGCTAGAGCCCAATTTCGCCCCAATTTCGCTCCTGTTTCGCATTCCTCCATAACCATTTGACTCTGAAAAATTACCCAGTCTCATCTCATCGCCCGCCCTGCTACATCACCGGGTCCGCACACGACATCACTGGGACTACAGTGCCACTGCGAGGCAACCCCGTCCACAATAGGGCCCTTGGTTCCAATTCCGAACGGCTAGCGTTCCGATACGACCAGTTGCCTTGCGATGATGCACTCGGAAGTGAAAAGTTTGAAAATTGGCCCTGCATCGCGGCCTCGATGGAACTTGGACGAACCCTGGAGAACGGCCTAGCGCTACCGCCTGAAGCGGTAACGCCCAACGGCGTCCCTCAACGGATCCGTGGATCGTCGTTTTTCTTCTGTAGCCCCAGTTTCCATAGAGAGTTTGAGCCCCTGGCCGTCTCAGATACACTGTCTTTCTGTGTTCCGAACCAGGCCAAGCATCAGCCCTGCAAAACCGGAAAAAACGGGGATATGGGCACCTGTGACAAGCACAGATGCTGGACGTGCCTACAAGCCCCGTTTCTGGCTTGCTGCCCCCGAATCCGTGCCTTTTCATGTCTTTCTTCTCCAGAATGGCCTTCTGTATCGATCTAGGCGGGGCACGTTCGGATGTCGTGCTTAGCGGCACGACATGCATGTCGCAAAATATATCTTTCTGACCACAGCCCTCCAGCGTCTTTTACCACTTTCTGTCCATCTTCTGCTTGTCTTATCTATCCCGTTTTATCGTCACTGTCATAAAGGACGCGTTGTTGTGATTATCCCAAAAGGTCTATCTCCTTTGCTCGCTCCCCTTCTGTATTGGCCCCTGTTTACCTTCCTTCCCTAATATGATGAGAATATGAAGACCAGTGAAATCTACTCGAAATTCATGCAGAAGCGCTTGGAGCGAACGCTCGGCACGTCAATCCGTAACAAGGTTCATCGCTTCACATCCCGTGTCCATCCCTACATCCGTGTGCTTATCCCCAACTTCAGAGTGGCCCATTTCGTCTACATCACCTCCATGGCGTTTTTGGGCACGTTTGTCATGTATCCCTACAAGAACTTGAAGTATATCGACACATTGTTCATGTCTGGCGGTGCCGCCACCCAGGCTGGCCTCAATACCGTCGACGGCAACCTTTTGAAGCTCTACCAGCAGATCACCATCTACATCATTGCCTGGTTCACCACGCCCATCTTCATCCACGGTTCGTTGCTCTTCATCCGGCTCTACTGGTTCGAGCGCCATTTCGACGACATCAAGGAGCGGTCGCTCCTCAACTTCAAGATGAGACGCTCGGCCACCATTGCCTACCAGCGGTCTCGTTCCCTCACCTCCACCCATCTTAACACCGTCAACAACCGAGAATTGGGCCTTGATAATTTGGAAACAGGTATTCGCTCCGACTCCGACACCCCCAAACTTGGAAGCATCGAGACCAACCAGAAAACGCCGGACTCTACGCTGAGTGTACGCTCTTCAGACCAGGTGGTCCATGTCAGTGAACCTTCGGACTCCGACGACGAAGATCCTCTCCACGTGCCCTCGCCCAAGTCCGCTCTGCCTGCCCCACAACCTCTGGATAATATTCGCTTTGGAAACTTGCCCCAACCACCCACCAAAAAGAGAGCCAGAAACCAGGAAGTCGACCCCGAAGACATGTACAGATCGATCGCCATGCTCCGCAACAACCAGGAAAACAAGCAGAACCAGACGTCCATCCAATTTTCCACCGATATCCATGACAAGTACAAGCACAACAAGGACGATGACGACGAAGTGTTGGTGATTAAGTCGCCCAATGAAATTGAAAACAACCAGAACAAGCCCATTTTCACCAAAAAGAGCCGGAGAAGAAGCTCCTCGAATTTTATGTCGCCCAAAAAGGCGTGGAAATTCGCCTCGAAACAAGGAGAAAACAAATGGACTCGAAAAATCGGCCGTTCTCGTCACCGTGGTGGAGTACTCAGGACTTCTACCACAGAATCTCTCGAAAATGCCATCGATGACGAAGATGACAATTCCATTGACTCCGAAACTCAACATCTCACCCAAGATGAAGACGATTTTGGCGATGGTGATGATGAAAGGGCCACCGATGATGAAGGGGCCGATTACGAAGAGAGGGTGAATAGATCTGCCGAACTCCATCGCTCGCAGTCTCATAATGTGCCAAAAAGTCAAAGACCCATCAATGGAAGAGCAAATACCATTGATTTTACTGACCAAAGAAATAATCTCGAAAGACCTGGAGCTGGCAGGAGAAGATCAAAATCGTTCAAGAACAAAATGGGCCAGAAATTGAAGCATACCGCCTCAATGATGCGTTCCAGGAGTTTTGGTGATACGAGTGACACTAGGTACGACAATGACGAAGAGTCCTCTTTGAACTCGAGTCCTGGCTTGAGCAGAACCATGAGTACTAATTATTTATCATGGAACCCAACTGTGGGTAGAAACTCCACCTTTGTTTATCTTACAGATGAACAAAAGGAAGAATTGGGAGGTGTGGAGTACAGAGCAGTCAAGTTATTGATTAAAATCTTGGTGGCTTACTACCTTGGTTTCCATGTCTTGGCCATGATGTTCTTATTGCCTTGGATTTTGCACAAACCGCAATACATTGAAGTTCTTAGAAACCAGGGCATTTCACCTACTTGGTGGGCTTTCTTTACTGCATCGTCTGGTTTTAACGATTTGGGTATCACGCTTACCAACGACTCGTTGGTATCATTCAATAGATCTGCATATGTCATGGTGATCGTGGCATTCTTTGTCGTCATTGGTAACACTGGATTCCCTGTCATGTTGAGATTCATTATCTGGGTTCTTTTCAAATTTTCGAAGCCTTTGTCCTTGTACAGAGAATCTTTGGGCTTCCTTTTGGATCATCCAAGACGTTGTTTTACTTTATTGTTTCCCTCAGTCCCTACTTGGTGGTTATTCTTCATTTTGGTCGTTTTGAACGGATTGGATTTGATTCTCTTTATTGTTTTGGATCTTAATAATGAAGTTCTCAAAGAAACGCCAGTCAAGTATAGAGTTTTGCAGGGTTTATTCCAAGCATTCAGTACCAGAACTGCGGGTTTCACTGTCGTTGATTTGAGTATGTTGCATTCAGCCGTTCAAGTCAGTTATATGCTTATGATGTATATCTCAGTGTTGCCTTTGGCTATCTCCATCAGAAGAACAAACGTCTATGAGGAGCAATCCTTGGGAATTTATTTAAAGGACCAGAATGAAAACGAGGACTTTGAAACAAAGCCTACCACGTTTGTTGGAGCCCATTTGAGAAATCAATTGTCCTATGACTTGTGGTTTATTTTCTTGGGGTTGTTCATTATCTGCATATGCGAAGGTTCCCAATTGCTGAAGGATAATTTCAGATTTACAGTTTTCAGCATCTTGTTCGAGATTATCAGTGCTTATGGTACTGTGGGTTTGTCGCTAGGTTTCCCAGGAGTAAATACTTCTTTATCTGGAAAATTCTCCACTATATCAAAATTGGTGATTGTTGCCATGATGATTAGAGGAAGACACAGAGGATTGCCATATTCCTTAGACAGAGCCATCATGTTACCTGATGACCAAATGAACAGGAGAGACAGAGTACAAGAAACCCATGCTATCAGAAATAATAATACCTTTGAAAGGACAGCCACTTTGGGTAGAGTTAGCACCTTGGACTACGGTATGGATTCCAATCTCTTGACCAGAGTGAAAAGTGTTTTTGAGAGTGGTGGAAACTTCATTTTTGGTAGCACTCTCAACAAATCAGGTCATGGACACTCCAATTACAGACGCGGAAGTGACAATAGTATGGATAATCGTAACCCAAATCACACAAGACCAGGTACTCAACGAAACCAAACTAGTCAGCATCAAAGAACTCCATCCGAGGCCCATGAAATGTCGGAACTTCATCCTGGAACTGGAACTCGTAGACGCAGCAGTTTCAGAGCATCAGAAGAACATAACCAATCTCCTATCCATGAGCAAACAAGACGCTCATCGATCATATAGTCTGTTGGTTTTAACAGACTATTTTACTAGTCATAATTTTAATTCTAAGTTTAATTCAAATTTTCAAAAATTTCATAAAATTGTAAAATATGTGAGAGCTAAAAGGTTGAAAATTTATCAATTAGAAGGGACAAAAGTGGTTTACATTAACAGGAGTGCCAAGAACGGCTTACAGGTTATAAGCTTCTACAATTAAGAGCAATCAGATTGTGCAAGTTCGTTTGTGGTAATAAGTGAATTGTATTCCTGTAATTTGAACTACCACGATTAACACGAAAATCTCCTTTCAAGCTAAATTTATGAATCCGAAGTAGTTTCTAATTGAATAGAAGTCAAATATGAGCTTCACATGAGATGATATATTATTTTTATTGAATTCTGCTAATTAAATGAAGTCAAACTATAAATCGATGAAGTCAACCAATATTCAAAAATCGACTGGATGCCTCTAGCGAAGATATTCAAGCGATATATTGTTCCAACAAATCATAAGTTGCACACTCTTTCCACTACTCAGATATAATCAAAATCATGAGGTCTTTCATTATTTCTACAATTCATTTCTCCATTCGAGCCAATTTCGTCTATTATTCTATGGTACAGCCTCGTATTCCTGCGAGCTTACAAGTAGTTCTTTCTGTTGGCAGTTCTGATGAATCTTCTCAATTGCCATTCCACATCTGCGTCCTTGTTATCAGGCAAGCCCAACTTGATCTCGTAGAGTCTCATTTCGAACCGAGGTCCGATCTCACTGATTTCCACCGAGTCCTTGGTCTTGACGTAGACGTGGTGTCTCACTGAAATGTAGTCGTCGTTATTGACAAAGGTAATAACTCTGGAACTGTCCTTCTTAACTCCAGGAGGAAACAAGTGCTTCAAGATCTTTTCCACCCGCTTACCCAAGTTGGTGTTGAAGTTTTCAAAGATGAGATGGGGGTAGCTTTCAGAAATGTTGCCGATGTTAGGCAAGTCATGTCTCAATTTGACGTTATGCAAGGTAAACACGGCAGTAGGACCGTGGGGGAAGTGGGACACCGTAAGAGAAGTGGGAACACCTCTGTGTTCATGCAAAATGATCATGTCGGTGATTTGCACTCGAGAACATGACTTGACGAGCTCGGGTATGATGTAGTTACCTCTGTTCAACTTCAACGAGTTGGGGAACATAAGCTTGATTTCCTTGGAAAACTGCAACAACTTGACAGATGGATCACGCGAGGTGGTGATGATGACCTTGGGGTCGCTGATGCCACTCAAGGCGGAGTATTCGTCGTCGATTTCCACCTGTTCACTCTCGTCAAAGATGAAGTCCTTTTGAAGCTGTGCGTCTTCAGCAAGCTCCTTGGACAACGGCTTACCCGAAGCCAATGCAGCCTTCAACTGTTGTCTCTTTTCCAAGAGATTGGACTCTTTGAGCTCAATCGACTTTCTGTAGAGGTACTCTCTTCTTTCTCTGGCCTGTCTTCTTATCATGATGGTGGTGTAAAATGATGAGATGAGATGAATTTTTCAGTCACTATAAGAAGTGCGATTTGGTGAAGAAATAAGAAAGGAAGGGGATTGGGGGAAGGAGAGAAGAAATAAGGGTAGTTAAAAAGGAAGGAGTGAGCTTTTTAGAAAGGGACCTAATTGCCGTTGTTTGGTAAGGCTAGAAGTTGTGGAACTGGCAATAAGTGAAAGAATACTCTGGATCACGTGACCCAAGAGAAGGAAGAGTGCATTTGCTTTACAAGACCAGCCAGAGCAGCTTGAGCGGGTAAAAGAGAAGAAACAGGGACAGGTAATATCCCCTCTTAGTTTAGTTCAAAATCTGAACGTATCCATGTCATTTAACGGTATTTCTCCAGCAGAACAGAAAAGTATATCGGATATGCAATTGTCCGAAATGCAATCGCCGAAATTCAGGGAACTAGGGTTAAAGGCTAAGCCTAGTATTCTACTCATGTAACTACTTTGCTTCTGATCCAGCTGTGCTGCCACCTACAGCGTGTTGGATCCTTTCTTCACTGAAATATTACATAAGCACACGAGCATGCTTACAAAGCAGATCAGAATCCGATATCATGCCCCATATTGCACACCCTGCCGGTACCCGCCGCCGTTTCACTCACAACGGCTTTGCAGATGCGACATTTTTAACTATGGCCCGAAGCTTGGCTCAAAATGAGCCCGTCGGTACAATTTCAGACATTATTCTGTCAAAATTCAGACACCAATAGAGGATAAGAACAGATGCATAATAGGGTGTTGCTGCGTTCCAAGTTGTCAGCCCATACCGAAGTAGTGACCTAGTGCCGACCCATGGTCACACCATTCCCCAGTTTCAGAGCCGTTGGATGCAAGTCTTGCCCCATTAGGAAGGGGATGTCAGACAGATCTAGGCGAGCATTGGTGCCTCCACAATCTGTTAGTAATTGGACCAGAGGAAGTAGAAATCAGAGTGGGGTGCAAGGTTGCGGAGAACTAGCTCGTACTTGAAAGGAGGAAGAAAGAGGGATCTCATGTGCCTGTTAATTATAACAAATAGGTCGCCATTCGAAAGGGAAAAATTAGAGAGAGATAAGAGAATGATTTGGTCTCAATATTAGAAGTATAGGTTTGTTTTATCAGTTATATTCTATTATAGAATCTGTTCACAGTCTATATTTGAGAAGATGGGATGATCCACAGTAGAATAAATAATATATAGCCAGCGCTACACATCCATAATAGAACATCGTGTGCTTCCTGTCAGAACCGATCACATTCTGATTCTGACGTGTCTGTGGTATTTCAAAAATTGTCCCACATCCCAGTATTCTGCCACTTTTGGTGCCCCTCTCATGTCATCCTTTGACCTTCTCCACAGTGTATTTCTGACCTTTTCATGTCATTCTTCTCTCAAATCACCCCTCCCCCACGCATGCCATGTCACTCCTCCATAATTATCGGAATTCTTTCGAGAGCTCTGCATTATTTCCCCATCTATCAAATTCTACCATGACATTCCGTCCTTTTGCGCTACTACCCCTTATTATTCCAGTTGCCTCTGATCCTAGCCCTGATCATCTTGCACCCCATCTTCTGGATCCCTTTGCCCAATCCAGAAAGCAACCTTGCAATGCAACCAGGAAAAAGTCCAAGGTTGCCCTCTGTGTCAGTGGGTGATTTTCTTATCTTATCTCAGGTCCTATGCGCGCATCTCCCACATTATCTGGAGTCTGTAGGTGAATACGAGCTTGTGTGAGATCTGGGATCGGCAGAAATGGGGAAAATGTCACATTGCTGAACACAAATGATCTATATGTTCTATTATTCGGAGTTGTTCAGTGTGCTTCAATTTCCACTCAAGCATTCAATAGCTGTAACTGTAGCCCTCGTCTTCTATCTTATCGCTGCATGCATGGTATACTCATTCCGACTTCTCACTAATGCACTACATTCCTTTCATCTACACACTTCTCTAATTCCTCATTAAATCCCTTTTCATTCATTCTCTCATTGATTCTCTTTCTCCAATCTTACCCTTCACTTTCTTTCTCTGTTCCATCTAATCGAGTATCGGTTATTGACGGTATCGAAGCTCCGATGATATTTTCTAGCTCGTATTGTCTTTGCCGTTTCCATCATCTCCACTTGCTGTTTGCTGTGTCAGGCCCCAGGGCCTGCATGACCAGGTGGAGTCTTCTATTCCACCACCCCGCCAGTACCCCAACATTTCTCCTCCCTAGAGAATACGAGACATCGCGAAAAAGAGTGAAGTTAAGGCAGAAGGAGGAAATAGGAGAGAGAGAGTGATAGGAAAGGAGGAAATACAGGACATAGGAGGTGGATGATAGAAGGCAAAGGAGGAGTTGTAGGAGGGACGATGATGGAAGGAGAAGGAGGGGATAGAGAAGGGCAATACAATACAATACAATACAAGATAGGCGAATGCGAAGAGCGACATAGCGTGATGAGTACAGAGAATCCAGAGGCGAAATGGCGAAATGGGGAAATGACTACGAAAGCGAGACCAGCGAATGCTGAAATGCAACAATAGCGACAATAGTGGGAAGATATGAAGAAATGAATGGTGAAGAATGTCGAGCCTAAAGGACAGAAATGCAGACTAGAGTGGGTAGTTCCAGGCAGACTGAAGTGGGTAGATCCAGACAGACTAAAGTGCCTAGTTCCACACAGACTAAAGTGAGTAGATAGACTGAAGTGCCTCTTCCACACAGACAAACGTGGGTGGTTCCAGGCAGACTAATGTGCCTAGTTCCACACAGACTAAAGTGCCTACTTCCAGGCTCGCCACAATGCTATTACTTCTTCTAGTTCTAGTTCTATCAATGCATGCAGTAGATTCTCCAGAGAGTTGGGTTTAGACCAAGTAATCGAATGGAGCAAACGAACTGATTGCAGAAGCGAACATCTAGTTGATCTACTGCCAATGGCTCCAGTCTTGGGCTGGCTCTGTCGGAGTTATCGTAGCGAGATACACAATGCAATGGAATATTGCCAATATTGGTGCGGCACCGTGGTGGTAGTAGTGGTGGTGGTGGAGGTCTCGCGGTAATGGTGAAATTGCCGTGCCCAGTGTCGCAATTAGCGAGACCTCCACACCATGTTGCAATGGAAAACAAAACAGAAAAACCATAGGTCGGAGTAGTAACTTCATATCGGCATGTTCTAGTGCCTGGTGCCGTTCGGGTGCACATTCCTAGGGCCTCTTCACTACCGAGCCAAGGAATCTAGAGCCGTGTCAGACACCAAGACAATCAATCCGTAGCTAGAGCCGTACCGTTGCCCTAAGCCCCAAGAAACCAATCGCCCTGTAGAACAGAGCAAGACACAACCAGTCCAGGCGCAAGACCAGACTAGACCAGACCAGACTAGACTAGACTAGCAACATCACAAGATTCAGTAGCAATCAAGGGAATAAACCTTAACAGCCAGTCTAATTCTATGCATTGAATTCTCATCATTCTCTGGTATAACCTTATTCCTGGTTCTCCACCATTCTATGCATTGATGGCAATTCTCTGATATAACCTAATTCATAGTTCTCCAATTAGTAACAGCCTTTTTCGTATTGCTCCTCCACTCCCTCCACCTGTGCTAGTCCCCCATTTCTCCACATCCGATGCGGAGATGTGGCTATTCCCTGCATCCCATTCGCCTCAATGGTGAAATCCAATTGTCTCCATTGACATGCTCGCTATTGCCAATGGCTGGCTGATGAGTAGAGAGTAAAAGAGAGGCTCAAGGAGAAAGTCGCAGGTGAAAGTGACCAGGCTTAAGCCTGGTCGGTCGATTGGCCCGATGGAAATCTGGATAGGGCTTAACTCGGGCTTATGTTCGGCATTGTGGCCATTGGCTCAGCTTGCCCAACTTTTCACCCTCACATCTTACGGACGGCTTTTATTATCACAATCTAAACACGGGTTCATGCAGCGCTCCAGTAAGCTCGACTTGACTGGGCGCCAGATTGGCGGGCTGAAGGGGGGGCCGGCAACAGCCGGCCATGAAATCAAACTCAAACTCAATAACTAAACGGAAAAACAATCATAACGGAAATACAATCAAAGAAGTAGACATTTTGGCTTGGAGATCGGTGCTGAATCGATACGAACGGTTGGATCGGTAGCATCGTTCCAATCGCTTGCATCACAGCTAGCCAGCTAGTGACCGTTGATCTCGGTGGTGGTCTGGCGGATGCAGTCGCCAATGGAGGAGGAGACCAAGCTCTCGTTGTCGTTGAAGGTGTTCATGGCAAAATGCGGAGGGGCAGCGTAGTTGCTGGCGGTGGAGTTGGAGGCCACGGACTTTCTCTTATCACTAAGTGACGGAGGCTGGACCGAGCTGCGGCGCAGGTTCTTCAAGCTGACGTAGTCCTGGTCGTCGCTGTCGCTGGACTCGGGCGAGATCAAGAAGCTGTTGAGATTGGAGCCGGCCGTGCTCTTCTTGGCGTCGGAGTCCTTTCTGCCCAAGCTCTTGAGGCTGCCGAAGCGCAGCTTGACCGAGGCGCTGGGCGACTCGGAGTCGTGCAACTGCTTGGACAACTGCGATGTGGTGGAGGGGTTCTTGTGCTTGACGAACGAGGCCTGCTTGGCGAACGCGGGGGGCGCCTGGTCCTTCACGGTCTTGCGCGTGGGTATCACGCCCTGGGAGTAGGACCCCTTGAACGAGGGCCGGCGCGCAAACTCGTCGTTGTTGATCATGTCGGCATAGGAGTAGAAGGAGAGCGAGGAGGTCAACTTTGGCGGCGAGACGGGCGACTGGACCTGGCCGTTAGTGGCTGTGGACTCGGGCACGGTGTTGATGGGCTGGGGCACCATCTGGTTGATGGAGTAGCTGGAGTTCTTGCGCAGGGGCGTGAACGGCCTGCCGAGGGCCATGTTGAGGCCGATGACCGAGGAGTTACGGCGGTTGGAGTAGATCATCTCCACGTCGTCGAGGTTGGTTTTGGTGGAGTTGAGGAGCTGGGCCGAGGCGTCCAACGCCGGGGGGATGTAGTCCTCGTTCTTGAACAACGAGGCGTTGTGGATGGAGATCGACAGGTTGTGGGTGTAGGAGCGGGGGCGGCGGTGGGAGCTAGAGGAGGTGCCGGAACCGCCAGAGTGAGCGCCTTGGTTACCAGTACTGTTGGCACCATTGACATTGGCACACTGTGGGGGGCCCCAGAACACCGAGTCCTGGACCGAGCGCTCAAAGATGTTGGACTCGGGGTTGTCGACCAATGGATGTGGCGACACAGCGTCTGCCAGGGGAGACGCCAAGGGCGACAGGTACTCGTGCGAGTTGTGGGAACCGGGCGACGAGGACGTGGTGGAGGTGACTGGTGGAGCGGCCTTGGCGGCCTTGGCAACCTTCTCGTCAGCTGCGTTGGAGCTGAACGAAAAGAGCGACAATCGCTTGGAGGTGGACGACGATGAGTGGGTATCGACCATGGTGGTGGGAGTCATGAACGGGGGTGAAGGACGACGAGTAACAGGGAGCGGGGCAACACAAACAGGGGGGATAGTGGAGACAGGAGACACACACACAAGATGGAGACGGAAACGGACACAGACACAGTGCTAGAAAGACCAGGAGGAGAAGATAGGCACAGGTAGCCGTGGGGAGTGGGCTGGAAAAGCCAGGTCTTATATGAGGAAAGGACTGGTGCCCCGGTAGGGGGCGTGCGCGCACCGGGCCGCTTTGTGCAGCCATGGCGGGTGGGGGAGGGGGTGCCGAGGGGCCATGCCTAGAACGGAGCGGATTTGGATAGCTGACACTACGTGGGGGAGAAGGAGGAAGGAAGAGGGAGAAGGGAGAAGGAAGAAGGGCGGACAGACAAACAGACAGACAGATAGGATAGTTGGAGTGTCTGATCGACTTCTGCGTTACCATCTTTATTGTGCATTCGTTACTACATGTGGTTATCTGTTACTATCTTTATCTGCTACCATCATCTGAATATTATATCCATTCATCTGTAGGTCTATCTGTTACCCACAGCCTAGTGCTGTAGTGCCTAGTGCTGTAGTGCCTAGTGCTGTAGTGCCTAGTGCTGTAGTGCCTAGTCACAGTCTGCCTAGTCACAGCACAGTCCATGCTGTCTGTCACTCCCTAATCTCTCTCTCTTTCTCTTTTATTTTGTAGCCACAATGTCCGCGTGCCTCGATTGCTGCAGACACAACCGATAGATGCTGGCTGCAGCGGCGCTCATGCACGCTAGCCGCCAAATAAACAATCCATTGACTTGAAATGTCGCGAATGTCGCGCCGGCATGCTCGGAGTAGTGCGGGGCAGGGTCTGTCACGTGCCGGTCGTCCTGTCGATGGAGATGCTTTGCTAGAGGCCTGCCTTGACCGATAGTACGGCCTTCGCTGCCTGCGTGTGACCGCGCCATTGGTCTGGTAGGCTTTAGCGCGGTGTTCACAAGACGATGATTCCACCAATAGGAATCCCCGTGATGTCGCCATGCAGACACCGAAGACTATTGGGTGCTGCACGACCCACATGCGACAGACTCCCCGACAGACACTGCAACCACAGGCTCCAGCACCCCTCACCAACGGTCCCGTCAACGCCGCATGCGGTAAGCCTTCACTACCCACGTCATGCATCATGTACCTTGCCTCAGTCTGTCGTCAAGCTATGGTAGTACCCTCCATTCCAGCTCCGCTCTGTGTCTGGTTTCGAGAGCCCGTGCCATGCTCGCTTGATGCTGCTGTTGCAGCTGTCGGTGCTATCTCCGAAACGGGTCACGCGCGGCGTCACACATATGTCGGTGGTATCAAATGTCGGTCTATCATGGCACAACCCCATCACCACTACAGTGGCAGTGCCTGTCAAACGGCCGACGTCTGCGTCGGCCGGGCATGAAGTCATGCAGACACCACAGCGGGCCGGCTAGGTCCGCAGATGGCCTGCCGATAACCTGCAAAAACAGGACCACATACATAACGAACGGACGAGACGTCTCCAGACCACCAGACCACCAGACCCCTATCCAAGGCAGACACCAGACCACGACACCGTCCTGTACCTGGGCCAAGACCTGCCAATCGTGTTTGTACCTCTGGCGTTACGTCATGGTGCTCAGTGACATTGTACTGTGCAGGCGGACCAAATGGATGAAAATCATCGCATTTGGACACTGGGGCAAGCAGGTAATGGAAACTTGGTCAACGGGTCGTAAGCAAGCAATTCAAGTGGAGAAAGAGAAGTGGAGCAGGAGCAACATTCAAGTGTTTTCCTGACATGTTTACACCAGTAGCACCAATGGTAGATGCCACGGCTTTACCTCAAAGTCGAGGTGTCTGCACGCGTGTTTGTGTTGGTGGTTTGGAACTGAGTAGCGATCTGAATTACATGTGCGTGTATTGTGGAGATAACGGCAAAGTTGGAGCCCGAGCCAGACGCCGGCGACACAATGCAGCATTATTTACATGATGGAACATGGCGACAGAGGCGAAGCTGGCCGACACTGGAAGTTTTGTCGATGGTCTGGTAGTTTTTGGTGAAATTGTCGTTGAGAATAGGCAGTGTTGCACCGATTTTGGTGTGACTCGATCAACAAAACGACTGATTCTGAAATTGACGTCACGGAGCATCAGGATCCATCTACAATCTCGAGTTTTGGTGTCACGGATAATATGTTTTGGCGTCAAGGATAATAGACTTCGAGTTTTGGACATCACGGATAATTGGGACTAGAAGATTCTAAACTAGACGTCACGGAAAATATCCACTCTGTAGATCTCTAACTTGGACGTCACGGAAAATTGAGATCAACTCAGGCTCTCTGTATTTGGAGTCACGGAGAATTAGTTTAAGTCGATCTCTGTAGTAGTCACGGATAATTGGGATCGGCTGAGATGGAGATCCACGAGCTGAAACATGACACGGAAAATTACCATGACCTGCTGCTTCGGTTCTACATCGAGTTTGCCTTCGTCTAGAATCCGTGCCTCCTGTTTCTGACAGTTTTTCCGTGTGTTTCTCAGGCCTGGCACCTCGATCTGTATCATCTCATTTTTTACAATTTCTGAAACCTCGAATTCTTCGGCCTTCGGTAATTCAAAGTCCAGCTCTTCGCCTGGTTGTTCCGGGTAAACTTTTACCGGCTCGGCGTAAGCTCCCAGCTCTCTACTGTGGCCAATTTTAACCACAAGTACCCTTTTCCGCCAGTCCGGATTTTCCGATTAATAATTGTGGCCACACACAGGAGCACCTAAGCTTATTACACTTTCGGAGTCTGAAAACTTCTGTTCTGCCGAGAAAGCGATTTGACCTTCTGCTTACACTAATCATGCGAGAGAAGATATCGTAAGTATGAAATATCTCATCCCTGGTAGTTATTGGGAGAACATGGGAATTCTAGAAGCCCATGCATTCTGCGTAATTGACATTTTGGCAGAAGAAACTGGAAGGCCTTGCCTTGGTGATGTAGTAAACTGTAAAGCCTTTTAATATTACTAAAATGTCGCTTTGGTAATTTCACCACAGCTGCCCATTAAACTCTGACATCGAATCGGTAGGTACCACTTACTCCTTTGAGCCAGAATTATCAAAAGATAAGTGAGCAAGGAGCTCAAATCTAAAAAATAGTCAAGATAATTACTTCCAGAAGGTTGAAAGTTAGAAAGGCAAGGACAGCTTGACTTTGGATAAACCAACTACTCTAAACTACTCTCAAGTTACCTCTGATCTTTCTTATTTGTGCTAGCTCTCCGTTCTCTATCCCTATTACAAACCTCCAATTTATGATAACGATAACCAATTCTGATTTTGTGAATTATTAGCAAAAAAATTGCATTATTCCAAAAAAGTCAAGAGGGAGAAAATGTCTTGAAAGCCCCAAAACAGGGGGTGTAAAATCGAGGAAGCTAAAATCTACTATTTGTGTCCGCAAAGACCCGAGGAGGGGAAGAAACAATAAGCTTGAAGCAATATCACAGCAACAAAATAATTCAGACACTTTTCACTTTTACACTTTTTGGAGGGTCCAAAAGGTCCAAAATTACCTTGCATAGGTATCAAGAAAGTCTATGTAAACGACATATCACAAGATAGGGATGCGTGAATGGCGTACGAGGTGTAAATTCTGTGAAAATTGAAGAGCCATATTGTAGAACTCTCGATATAGTCCTCATTTTCCAGCAATTCTCCTACAATTTCAAGCTATGTCTAAGTGAATAAAGTCAAATATATATGATACTTCAATCAATTCTATCAATTGCATCAATTCACTGGTGAAGCATTGCAAAATCTCCAACTCCAGATCTTTCCTGCCCATCTCGTTGATTCAACCACACCATTGTACATATTAGTAGGACCGTCATCCGACGCATTGGGACAAATTTCACTTTAGTAGACTAACCAGATCGCAGTCTGCCCCAAGGCATAATTCCGCCCTAGGGCCCCTGAAGAAGATCGAAGTCCGAGGAGTCGATCACCGAAAGCTTCAATATTCAAGTACCTAATTGGCCAACTGAACTTCCTAACTAAATATCCATTTACCTCAGAATCAGCCCAAGATCAAGTTCTCACGATACAGATCGAGACTTTTTCTAGTTATCCTTCACAGACAAGATGGTCAATGTAGACCAAAAGACCCCATTTTCAAGCGGAAAAAGGCCAGAACCAAGCTCCTTGATCCTCAGAACCCGAATTCCACCTCAAACTCCCATAATTCCCACCCACTATCCCCATATTCCTCCTTTTCTTCCTCCCTTTTGCACCCGGACTGCACATACAGCCAGGCACCGCGTTCTTCTCTCCTTATGAATCCACCTTCTCCCTCTACTCTGGCGCTTACCCCGGACTCTCGGACGCTACACCCCGGGATTGCCCAATCTCACACCTCCCTTACCGCCATGCCGGCCATAATGACGTCGCTGTCCTCTAAGAACGTCCTGAAACCGCAGGTGCCGCACAATACCGCCACCTCCAAGTCTCTCCACAACCTGCCCATACCAATGGCCGCTGCCTCCAATCCCGTATTGGGCACTGCTGCCTCGTTCAGAAACGCCCGTCACAGAAGCACCACTACCGCCTCCATCGATTCCCTCAATATCCAGTCCATCGAGACCCTCCGTAACCAAACAGCCGGAACTAGCGGATTGGGCTCCTCCATCGCCACCTCCGAAGAGTCCTCCAGTGACGAGGACCGATCTGGCGGCACGTCCAAGTCGCCCCATCGCTCCCAGTCCGCCTCCAATATCCGAAAATCCAACAGCATCGGCCGTCACGGCAATCCACCCCAACTTATTCATTCCAATTCAAGAGACAGAGACGACACCCACATACGAAGAATACGCAGTGCCACCACGCTGAATGTGGAGGGCATGCGGTCGCAAGAGCATGTTTCTTCTATTTCCAATAATCCGTTCAGTGGAGCCAGAAGAGTCAGTAACAGGTCCGATACTTCTCTCAATCCAGAGAGTCCCACCTGGCTCTTGAGCGACTTGCTTTCCAACCTCAGTTCCGCCAAAGACATGGACGAGTACCAGCTCGTCTCCAAGGGCAATTCGCTCGTCACGTTGTTCAAGCAGAACCCCAGCTTGAAACATGAGATCCTCATGAAAAACTTCTTGAACAAGATCCAGTTCATGTTCCAGCACAACACCAGCGAGGTCCGCAGTGTGGGCTACCGCATTCTTCGTCACAGCATCTCCAATTACGAGTCATTGACCGTGATAGTCCAGTACAAGATCTTAATCCACCTCATTCTCACCATGTCCACCGCCAGATCTACCATGGTGGAAAAGGAGCAGGCCCTCAAGCTTATTCGGGAGTTTTTAACCATTGAAAACGGCAGTGACTACCTCTCGATCGGAGTAATCAAGTCCTTGATTGCCATTATCGAAAGTGGAAACGAAAAGATGAATAGCAACGAAGGGGCCACCAACTACTCTGTCTTCAATGCACAGGACGAAAACCAACTGCCAGTCCCCGAGTCATTCAAATTAATATGCATAGAAACAATCTGTGAAATTTCCCTACTTAAACCAGAGCTCATTTTTCACAGTGGAGGCTTCAAAGTAATTATTGATACGATTACCGATGGCTCTATCGAAATAGCGACAAACTGCTTGTTTGTTTTACTCAAATTATTAGACTTGAAAAGGTCCAGACAATTACTACGGAACGGGTACGATCTCATGTCCCTTTGTTCTATCTTTTCTACACTCAATGAGCAGGACTCGGAAATAGACGACCACAAGGATAGAAACAATTTCACCATCCAAAAGCTTCAGAAAACGTCATTTATAATCACCTTATTGTTGAAGAATTTCAATGGTTTAATGGCGTTCTCCATTTACGACTTCAGAATGCTTAGAGATTTGATTGGAAATCTCAAAAGACAAAATGCCACCGTGAGGGACTACATTTTAGATATCCTTTTCGATGTTCTCAGAATCAAATCGTTACCTTGGTTATCCACAAGCTCCATTAATGACATGATTAGGGTATTCAACTCATATCTAAATTTAAACACAAGCGAGAACTTATTCGAGTATTCTGAAATCAATGAAAATTCATTTGAATATAGCATTGTGAATCAATATCGTGGACTTCTCACACTTGTTCTCGTCAAGCATGGAATTTTTGACATGTTGGTGCAAATAATAGAAGAGAAGTCCAATGAAAACCTTACGACCAAAGCAACTACACTTATCACCCATCTTTATTCAATGTGTAATAACTTATTACCCACCGATCTAATTGAGAAGGAAACTAAGCTCTCAAATATTTCATCACATTCATCCTTCAAAATCGATAAGTCAACTAGAAGCAAGTTTGTCCCCACTAAGACATACAACTCAACCTTGAAGACTCACCTCAGAAAAATCAATGTATCAGCTAGATACAACATAGATGACCTTGAATTCAAGAGCATGGTTTCCAATACTAGAATTTTGACAGTCAAGGAATTTGAGGACTGGAATTGGTCCTTACTCCTAATAATGATCCAGGGACCACTCACCAACCCCAAAAGATTTGATGAGGTCACAGAGAAAAACCCAAAGATGCTCAAACGCTTGATGTCTTTCTATCGACCTTTCAAGTTTAGGTTTTGCAATATTTCAGTTTCAGCGAAAAATTCATCGAAGTTCATCAATATCGGGTGTCAACTTATAGAATTGCTATTGAGCTTAGATGCTGGAGTCAAGTATCTTGCTACAAATAAAATTTTGCCACAGTTTACTGAAATATTGGCTCAAATTGATCCTTACAGTGGTATTTCAGCCAAGGAACCTATTCTTTCCAGGAAAAGATTAGAAAATACAATCAGTTTTGGATATTTAAAATTGATCGGAAAGTTCAGTACTAATGCAGCGGGCCTTAGTTTATTAGAACACTGGCAAATATTCAGTATTTTGCAGAACATTATTGATTCCACCATTGACAGTGATGTCAATAACCTCCTCATAATAACTTTATTCAAAAGTGTTGATTTCACACTTGATTCACAATTCAGAATCATTTTATCCAAAAGTATGAAGGTTTCAAATACAAAGCTCAAAGTTTATATTGTCAAAGATTTATTATCTAAACTCATCAGACACAAAGAATGTCAATCATACGTCATGAAAATGCTTGTGAACAATTTATACAACTCAAACAAAGATATCGTCAGATATTCGGTTGACTTGATTAATGATTTTTATAAGACAAGCAATTACGATTGCTTGGATAGCTTGATTGATATGAATCCTTCAATACTTGTACTCAACAATGTCAAAGGAGGCGAAAATTTATTGGTTAACTGCTTGAGAAGTCCAAAGGGGTTCAAGTACTTGGAAGATAGTGGGTTCATCGACAATGAGTTTGCCAAATGGACCAGTTTGAATGGATTCACTTACTTGAAACTGATTGAAGAGTTGGTTCAAACAAGTAATTATCCGTTCATTGGCAAGGCCCCAACCAAGAAATCTAATTCAAAGCATAAATCAAACGAACGGAACCAAGCTGCAACTTCATTTTGTTCACTCAATTTCTTCAAGTACTTACTTTCCACAGAAGAAGGGTTAAATTACTTTTCAAACTTCAAACAAAGGAATTATCTAGACCAGCTTATTAATGACGTGGAAGCCATTGCCGGCGAGTTAAAATCGATGGAACAAGGTGACATTGAGCACCGGGATCACAATCACGAGTATTTGATCAATACACTCAAGCAAAACTTATGGATTATTGGAAATATTGCTCTGGGAAAGTATGGAATTCAATTACTCGATCCTATGTACAGTGTCACTTTAGAACATTCTATCATTGATACAATAATTGAGCTTTTCGAAACTTGTTCGATTTGGCAAATCAGAGGCTTGTGCTTTTATGTGATAGGCATGATCAGTTCTACAATTGAGGGCATAGAAATATTAGATGAAATGAATTGGGTTGGTGTTTGTGATAATTATAATACGAGCAAATGCATGGCATATCCACGAGCAGAGATATCCCAAATTTTCAATGTGGACGTTGCAAATCCGTACAAGGATACCAACTATTTCTGGACAAGAAATGGAACACTCGATGCAAAGGGAAGGGCTGGATTATTTTCCACCAACAACTGGTCGAGTTCAAGCATTGACGCCGAACAGGAGAATGGCGAAGATAGTTACTTGATGTTAAACGATTTGCAGAAGGTCAATGAAAGGATTATTAACCAGATTCATCTTTTTAACTCGGTATTAGGAAGGATTGAGCGCAAGGCTCACAAGGAGTTATTGAAGATAAAAAAGCTTACTCCCAAAGTTTTTGAAAACATCAGTCTCTTCTTGGAGGTTGTCCGGGTTGTGGATCGAGGAAATTTCAAGTATAACAAGAGACAATTTATTTTTGGGTTATTCCTCGACACCAAGGTGTTGGAATGTATTTCCAAACGTGAAAGAAAAAACTCCATTAAAACTTGAATAATTCAACGATGAATCAAAGGAGATTTGCCTTTTATTTCCATCTTCTGAGAAAATTCCTCAACGCTTGATCAAGAATATTCAGCATATCTTTTTTTACCATTTATTCTTACGGTTCATAACTCAGTAATCATTAATTCATGTAGACCTTCAAGTGTATTTAATATTACAGTATGGTGGATGAATGCTTCTCAAGTTCATTCTCTTTTGGGCTTCTTGCGGCTGTCTTTCCTTCTCTTGATGTCATAGATCGATTCCATCTGCGGTACAAACATCACCGATTCCAGGCCGTTATAGTCGTTGACCAAGCCCTTTGCTGGTAACTTGATGGGTCTGAACTTGGAGGTGACCAAGTTGGGCACGTTTCTTCTGCACCAACCTTCAGAGCTCTGGGGATTGGTTTCTATGGACAGAAGATCGTCATTTATGAGTTCTGGAATTGTTTCTTCAACGAAAAGGTTAATCAAATGGTTTCTATCCACGTCAATGGAGTTTCCGTGTTGAAGATCCAACACAGGACGCAATATGTTGGCCAAACGGGGCGCTTTCTGGGCAACATAGACGATTCTGCTGGTATCAAAGACGTCGGAGTCCAAATCTATCTGGTCTTCTACCTCGTTGTATTCTTCCAATATCTTGAGTAGGGCTTCGTTTCTGCGCTTGTAGTAGTAGAGGGTCTGGCGTTGGGACATTTCCTGGTTGAAAAGGTCTGCCAGCTGCTTGTGAATGGTGTTGAAATGGCGCAAGTATTGGTGGTGGAGGTTCCTGAACTCGTATTCTGGAGTCTCTGGATAAGGCAAGGGTTCCTGCTCTTGCTGGTCTTCCGAGTCGTGTTCTGCCAATTCCATGAGTTCGGCCTCGAGAACAGATGTGTCGTCATCGAGGTCGGGCTTGATTTGAGGGCTCTGACTTTCAGGAGCTGACTGTTGTGGTGATTTTGGAGAAGAGGCCAAAGCTGGAGCTGGATGCGAATTCAACGCAGAAGAGGCCGGAATTGGAGTCCGAAGAGCTGGTGGAGCACCGGAGGTAGATGTAGGATGAGTAAGTGCTGCCGTATTGGAGGCTGGAGGGGCAGAAACAGGGACTGTTGGGGGAGGTACTGCTGATACTTGTGGAGGAGCAAGGACCGGAGAAGGGGCGGAGGAAACCGGAGGTTGCGAGGCAGTAGGCAACGCGGGCTGCTCCGCTTGTACTTGGGGGTCTTGATGGCCCAGAGGCAACGCTGGTGGCTCGGACATGGGGACGAAGAAGTTGGAGTCGACTTTCCAAAATCAAAGGTGAAATAATGTCGCGGAGGTGTCGGTAGAAAATGTCGCGCGCGACATCCAATCCTGACGCGTGTAGTTTGCAATAACAAGAACAAGACGCTTCATCATCTTTTTCTAGAGACAGACTAGCCCCGGCCGTCCAATTCGATCCCATTTTAGAAGCTTATACCGTTTCCATTTGTCCAGAACGCAAAATACGCGTTTTCCCGCTTTTTCAGCCCGATTTTTCACCTAGTTTCCACACCTCATCTGACCCACCATGTCGATAGTTTCGCTTCTAGGCATCGAGGTACTCAACAATCCCGCCAAGTTCAACGACCCCTACGAGTTCGAGATCACGTTCGAGTGTCTCGAGCCACTCAAGGAAGATTTGGAGTGGAAGCTCACCTACGTGGGCAGTTCTCGTTCCTTGGACCATGACCAGGAATTGGACTCCATTCTTGTGGGCCCCGTTCCAGTGGGAGTCAACAAGTTCTTGTTCCAGGCCGATCCCCCTTCGCCAGAGCTCATTCCCGCTAGTGAGCTTGTGTCTGTCACGGTGATCTTGTTGAGTTGCTCCTATGCCGAAAGAGAGTTTGTCAGAGTGGGATACTACGTGAATAATGAGTACGATTCGGAGGAATTGAGAGAAAATCCCCCTGCAAAGGTCCAGGTGGACCATATTGTCCGGAATATCTTGGCAGAGAAGCCCAGAGTGACCAGATTCAACATAGTGTGGGACAACGATGGAGGTAACGGAGACGAATACCCCCCTGAACAGCAAATAGATGAAGAGGAAGACGATGAAGAAGACGAAGAAGAGGAAGAGGAGGAAGAAGAGGAGGAAGGTGAAGACGACGACGAAGAACGTGACTTGGGAGACGATGCCGAAGAAGAGGCAGGAAAGGAAGAAGAGGATGTCGAGGAAGACATCGAGGTGGAAGACGTCGACATGAGAAGCAATGGCAGTGCCACTCCTGTGGATAAGGTCCAGAGCTAATTTTTGTGTCTTCTACTTTGATTTATGTCCAGAAATTTCAGATTTGCTACATGATTGTGATACTTCATGGGAACCTCGTTTCTGGAACTACCCTACAGATAAAAGCATTCCAGGTATTCCGAGTAGTATCATCCTACAAGAACCGAAAAGCTGATTCCATCTTATATTGTACTATAGACTCTTTACTTCCTCAATCAATTCGTTCAATACTTGAGACAAGCGGTCAAGAACCTGGTTATTGAAGTGCAAAGGAACGGGAGACTCACGCAATCGGGCATTCCACTTGTCTGGATGCCACCGGATTCTCTCGGCCTTGTACAAGTCAATTTTTGATTCGTTCTGTAACAAAACCAGCTCGTAAAACTGCCCCACTTTGGCCTTGTTGTTCACTAGTTCGAGCAAACGGACCACAGGAAGGGTTTCTTGGATATCATAAAATGCAGGTTCAACTGGAAGTCTAGTTGAATTTAAATACTGTTGGCGGAATTCCCACACTCTGTCTGCTGATTCAGCCAGAGGTGCTGGTTTCATGTATGGGTCGTTGATGCGCTTGTCACCAATATGTATTTCGCCATTGCTTTCGTCCATTAGGCCTGCCGATGTGACGGGAAACTCGCCCACAATCTCGTATTTCTTGTTGTTGATGGGAGTGTAGTCGTTGCGATTGTAGGCAAACTTCAAATAGGACGAGTCGCGGGTGTTGTTGGGGGTTTGATAGGCGTATTGCTGTGGCCTACCCAGAGGCTTGACGAACTTGTAGCCGTTGACAGACTCGCCGTACTCTTGGGATGTGGGACCCGGAGGAGTCGAGCTTCTGGAGTTAGCTGGAGTACTTTGGGAAATGGGGGTGGATTGTAGCTGGGACTCGCCAGAAAACCCGGCCGAGGCACCAATAGACGACTCGTCCTCACCCTCGTCGTCGTCTTCGGCTTCTTGTGGCTCATGGGCATGCAATTGGTTGATTATGGAGTTGACATCTGTCCTGACAGAATGGGACAAATTCAAGAGTTTCTTGGAGTTGTTGCGCGAGGAGGACGGAGTGGTGTCGAACGAATCCTTGAACTTGAGCTTCTTGCGCTTGGGTTGAACCGGACACGGTGTGGAGTCGCTGTTGGAAAAGCTGATCTTGTGCAAGCTGGAGGCCGAGTTTGTGTGGCATATGGACATGTGGTCTTCGGGGTCGTTATTCTTTTCGTAATCGTTCATATCGTCGTGGGACTGGGTGGGGGCGTGAGGTCGTATGTATTTGCGGTTGTAGGTGACCACGGATGGAGTTTTGGGGGTGATGATGCCGATACCCGGCGATTCGACGTGGTGGCGCTTTCTCTGGTTGATGAACATGGGTGGGGACGAGCTGGCAGCGTCGTGGTCCTCCTTGAACTCGATATCGCTGTCGGTGTCGTTGGTGATGGTCTTGTCTCCTAGAGAGAATTTGTCGTCGTCCTCGTCGTCCTCGTCGTCGTCATCGGCAGCCCCTTCGCCGTCGTGGTCGGGAAGGTCGATTTCCGACCCCAAATGCAAGTTGTCCAACTTGCTGATGGGCGACATGAACGAGATGGAGATGTTGGAGCACTCCGACACAGGGCCATTCTCTGTCGTTTTGGTGCGGTTGATCAACGGAGTAGATGCTCCAGCAAGATCCATGTCCAACGGCGGTCTGGAGCTCTTGATATCGTCATCGTCTTCATCATCGCCGTAGGTATGGCGGTACCAGGGTGTATTGGAAGTAGAACTAGAAGAGGTAGGAGGAGGAAGCGCCAGACATGCAGACGGTGTTCGATCAGCCACACAAGGAGGTTGGAGGTTGGGGATGGACAGGGCAGTGAGTTTGATGTTCCCTAGTGGCCCTGCAGGCGTGTCCTGGGGAAAAGACAGGACCATTTGTGGAGATGGAAGGGTGTTTGTTTATTTGAAAACATATCGAGGTAGTGCGCAGGAGAGGAGGAACGGAAGCAAGGCAAAAGGGTGGGTGGAATGCTTTATACGGTTAGATAGTTAGATGAATTTGTAGAGGAGAGAACAGGGAGTTGATTGGTGGTGTTTTCATGGCGATGGGACTTCTGTGTGTTTAGATATATGTGACTTAGTGTTTGAGGTTTGTTTATATCTGTGATGAGGTGGCTCCAAAAGGAGGAAGTAACAATGTGCTGGACAGAGAAGGAAATTGGAGATTACTTGGACAAAGTGAGTGTAAAGTGGACGATATTATGAAGGTATGGACGTTCTCTGATTATAATTACCGGCAAATATATTCTACATCTGGTTCTTACTTTGTTACTTTGTGTAACGGGTACCTGAAGAATAGTGGTACTGGCCCCTTTCGGGTCTTTCACAGGAAAAAATCTAGAAATACACAATTAAGGGCCAAGGACCGACTCCAAACAAGTTCTATTCATTTTCTTTATCCCATGTGGTGAAATATGAAGCATTGGGCGCAAAAATCCTTCCCAGTCGTTGTGGCAACTTCGTGGTTTGAAATCAGATAACTGTTCTAGATCGAACGATTTCAAGGACAACTCAGCTTGAATTGTCTTGTCAAGTGGTTGCTTTGAGCTCTGTGCTAACGGATTGATGCAAGGTACTCTCAAGCTTGTGTGGAGCCTAGCCAAAATAGTATTTCATGGTAAATTACATGAAATATCTAGATATTTGCCCAAACCGGTTAAAGCTCCATGCCAATGGCATAGAATTCAGTTGAAAGCTTAGTTCTACAAACGGACTAGACGAAACAACGCTCCAATGCAGACTTGGCTAAGTGCAACTTCCAGGATACTGTATGCAATTTGTGGCATGCACCAAAGAAACGTGCATCACCTGTTTAGTAAGTCAATAAACTATTAGAAACTTGAATAGAGTTCAAGCACGTCATGAAAGGCTCATGGTTTGTTACCGAGGATTTTGCAATTCTAATATTCATAGATCCATTTGGATTAAAGAACTCCTAGGTCTCTGTATATTATTGGAGCATTTGTAGTTCAGTTATGAGACAACTGTGCAGTGTGGCATGTGGAGTGATTTTGAAGCTTTGGTAATGATTTGTAACATTTATAATGGATTTGTAATGTAGAAGGCTTACAATTGCCTCCATTTTCGTTTAGAATTCGCCTTTTTGATGCTCACCTCGGATTATTTGCTCGAGTAATGTTTGGAGCATTGATCCTGAAACAGATTTGGAACTGGAAATAGTCCGGCCAATTAGTCATTCGTACTGAATCCAAAGTGTTGGGTGAAGTGGAAGTAATAGAGTTGCTAGCGTCGAAACTAGAAAATGTGCATTTTCAGCCGTGAAATTCGAATGAACTGAAAGCTGAAACTGTGAAATTGGTACGATTATCCAGGGTCTTTCAGTTGGTCTAAGATGAAGTATAAATTTTTCGGAAGAACAGCGAGTTCAAAAAAAGAAAAGGCTGTTTATCTAAAATATCAAACCAGGCCAAACCGAGGAAATCGACACAAATTAAAGAATCAATAACCGTAATTTTGTAGTTTACCTAATTATAATTGCTAAGAATAAATAAAAGTAGCCCACATATGCATTAGTGGACCAATTTCCAGCAGAAAGGGTCGGAAAAACAGCATTTGCCAGAAATTGCCAAGATGGAATGCGTCAAAAATTGTATGCAATGGACTAATCCGATATTATGGAAGATTACGGTGACTGCCTGACCTCAACGTATTTCCAAGAATTAAAGTTGATATGTTTTCAACAATTAAATCAGGCAGAATTTCTTCCAAACTCAATATTCCCATATCCAAGTGCTCGTAATGCTTCTAGGAAGCGAAGTTTAAGTACGCCAGGGTCTGTTCTCCTCAATCGTGCATCAATTGTCTAGAAGTTACGTTGGCGAAAGGTACCAAGAAAATATTTCGGGCTTCCAGATAAAAATACCTTCCAGAACATATGCACTATTTCAGAGAATCAAGTTATACTTTATTCTTATGCAAAGCCACAAATGGAAGTGTGGCCCATTGGTCAAGAAACTCGGAAAACTCCGACGGCCTTCGGAAAGAAAGGATTCAAGGGCATCTAGCCAAACGCTTCAAAACTTGCCGTAGTCTATCTGATAAAAACGAAAAATAAAATGTAAAAATAGCAATTAGTTAAAAGTCGATAGGAAGGAGATTGAATGTCGATTCAACTACACCTGGGGACTAACCAAATGCAAAAAAGCCCAGAAGCCAAGAATCGGGAAGAAAAAGCGCCAAGATGCCAACCAGGCAAAGGCGGAAACGCAAAAAAGCTAAAGCATCCACACCACCAAGTAACTTTTACGCAACAGCCCAACAGGTCATATTCCTAGACACGAGGCAATGGCCACAAAGAGAAATTAGCAGGTGGATGTGCCTATAAAATCGGTATTTTATTGAAGCCCTGGTAGCAGGAGCAGATTGATCCGATAACAAGTTGGATAGAAAGGAGAAAAAGAGATGGAAGAGATCGAACCGAGATCTAGAAGAATACTGAAAAGACCAATACAGAAATTACAGAAGGGTGTGAAAAGTAATAATGCTACAGGAGTGGGTTGTTATCGGCCATATCGTGTTTTGGGTTTCAAAACTCTATTGTTCTATGGTTATTGAAGCTGTTTCCAAGACACCGCGAATCAGGGTCCTGTCAAGTGAATGTGCAACGGACATTGGACCATAACGAACCTACACTGACAACAGAACCTACATGCACCAATCCAGCACCATCATCACATCAATAGCGCTAACTTCGGGTATGGAAGTATGGAAGTATGGATTGGTGTCACTTCTCTCAATTGCTCTTCTGGACAATTTCTCTACGTGGACATTGGAGTGACTCAATCTACCCCGAGATCCTCCCCTCAAACTAGAGCAATAGAGCAATGTGGACACAACTCACGACAACTTCAATTGCTTGTACCACTACGGCCCATTCTTCATTTCATCCTGTCTTGTGACACTCACTTCCCTCGTCAGACCTTAAGGGGTTGCTAGTGCGACCATTCCTAGGAGCTTCCTCCAGAACCAATCATGCTACAGAATCCGCAGTTTGAATCGGCCGAAGCCCAGATTTCGTCTCCACATTGTCAAGACTACTACGAGGCAAATGGAACCCTTGGATCGCGCCACATCGCCGTGATAGCCCCGTTGTGGTAGCCCCGATCTCGCTAGCTCGTCGCGTTCCACCACCACACCGCCTTTTTTCGCACCACCAGCACCGTCATGTACAAAGCGCCACCCACAAGACCAGCACCGCCACTGTCCTACTAACCGTCACCATCAGTCACCATTACTCACTATTAGTCACACCCTCATCGTTCCAATTGCACCATCATTCACTGCACCATTTGCTTCACTCCTTTCCATACAGTCACACACCCCTTCTCTCTACATCCATACACTGCCACCACGTGCACTAGCACCTTCGCCCTTCGCGCCACTAATCCTTATCTCCCCTTATTTCGTTTTCGGAGTATAAGTTTCCTACCTACCACTTCTTTTTCCTATCTCTTCCACCACAACAGCTCCACTCCCGTGCTAGCTACTCCAGATGTCTCTTCTACCCTGGACCCAATCACTCGCCTTTAGTCCGGCGGCCTCCGAGCCGCCGTCGTCTCCAGAGCTCTCGTTTCCCCAAATCTCCATGCTCACCTTCGAGGCGGTTCTCGAGGTGGTTATCATCTGCTTCGCAGGTTTCGTGGCGGCCAAGTCCAAAATGTTGACATCCAAGGGCCAGAAGGTCATCTCCGAGCTCAACGTCAACTTGTTCACGCCGTGCTTGGTGTTTGCCAAGCTAGCGCTGTCGCTATCGTTCCTGAAAATGGCCGATCTCTTCATCATCCCTGTGTTTTTTGCAGTGTCCACGGTGGTGGCGTTTGGCGCCTCCCGCGCCGTGGGCTGGATGCTCCACCTCAACGACCCCGAGTCCGACTTCGTGACCGCCATGGCCGTCTTTGGCAACTCCAACTCGTTGCCGGTGTCGTTGACCTTGCTGTTGGCCTACACATTGCCGGACTTGCTCTGGGACGACATTGCCGACGACTCGGCTGACAAGGTGGCCTCGCGCGGTATCTTGTACCTCCTCATCTTCCAGCAATTGGGCCAGATCCTCCGGTGGTCTTGGGGCTTCAACTCGTTGCTTCGCAGCCGGTCGCAGGTCGAACTCAACACCTACTTTTGCCACAGCTCCAAGGGCTTTTTGGCGCCCTGTGTGGACGAAAACCAGCCGTTGCTCGGCTCCGACGACGACAACCACACATATAATGGCAATGGCGATAGTGAAAACACCGAAAATGGTGATAATACCGAGAATTCGGGACAAAACGAGAATACTGGCCACACTTTATCCACCGCCTCCTCGGTCACCTTCGGCCCCGACACCGGCTCCTCGTCCTCGGCATCGTCCATCGTCATGGAAGTGCCCGAACACTACAAGCGTCTTTACGACTACATGCATAATCCCACCTTGGCCAACCGCATCAAGCACCAATGGGCCCGGTTGACGCATGCTCGGCCGGTTCGGGCAGTGTTGGCATTCATGAACCCTCCATTGTACGCCATGTTCATTTCCATCGTGGTGGCCTCGGTTCCAGCACTCCAGGACATGTTCTTCAAGGAGGGCAGCTCGTTCATCGGAAACACCGTCACCAAGTCCGTGTCGCAATTGGGTTCCGTTTCCATCCCCCTCACGCTTATAGTGTTGGGATCTAACCTTTACCCATCAAAAGAAATGCCCAAGGCGTCCCGTCACCACAACCGCATTGTTGCAGGCTCATTGGTGTCACGTATGATCCTTCCTCCGCTCGTGCTTTTGCCTATCATCGCCTTATGTGTCAAGTACATCAACGTGTCGATCTTGGACGACCCCATCTTCCTCATTGTGGCGTTCGTGCTCACTGTTTCGCCGCCAGCCATCCAGCTCAGTCAGATCATCCAGCTCAACAACATCTACCAAAAGGAGATGGCCGGCGTCCTTTTCTGGGGCTATGTGGTGTTGACGCTTCCAAGCACCATTTTCATTGTGGTGATGTCGTTGGAAGTGTTGAAGTGGGCCCTCTAGCTCTGTATCTAGCTCATTGCTATCGAATGGCACGGCCATGTATAGCTATTAATAATAAAAATTCAACTAATCAATAATGGATCAGTGAAAATAGAGCACACACACCATCATAGGACAACGGTTGTATTATTGCAGAATATTTCATGAGCTCTGCAAAAATTAGGAAGAGTAGAAGATGGTTCGGTCCATATTCTTATTCACTGTGATCAACAAGCTCCAGATGAATTGATTAGCAAATATTGCAAGAATGTGAATAAATAATTCACCCTAGTTTCCATCTTTGCGTCTATTAATATACCCCATTTTTCAATAGTCCATGGACAAACTACATATCGACATTTAATCTCTAGAACCCCATCTAATCTCTTTAATCTTTAATCTCAGCCACTATCTAATCTCTTTGATCTGTTGGCTTCTACACCCATTCCCTTTATAAATTCGTTCAATCTCCATCATCATTATTATTCAATCACCATCTCTCTTATTATTCAAACAACTTCATTCACCAATTCACATTCACCTGTCATGATGCACCCTTCGGGCGATGGCCCGTTGGACTTCCCAAACTGGCACCGATTGCCTAATCGCACGATTGTGCTCTTCCTTAACATGCATACAATTAGTCATCTTCCATGCACCTGCGATCTTGCAGATATGTAGAAAGCATTCTCAATGCATCATGTACTCCATGTACGAGCTGCAAGGCTGGGTGTGCGGTGCCAATCGCTGGAAGAACTGACCTCGGGTTGAGGAAGCCACATGGGTGCATCCGTCATGATCGGCGTGAACGTGAAAGCGAGACAACAGGAGGGGTAGAGGGCAAGTAGGATGTGGAGTGTGAGAGAAGGACGAAAGGAGGGATTGAAAAAATGGACAAGATAAGGAAAGAGATGAAGGGAAGGAACTAGAGGAAAGCGTTTGGATAAGATTGAGAAGATTGAGAAGATTGAGAAGATGAAGATGATGGAAAGGGATTCTGGATAGGTGCAGCGTATTTGGCGAAGGTCAGATATATTTGGGGATCTTGCAGTTGTATATTGGCAATGTTCAGAAGTATTTGGGAGACGTATTTTTGGATACTTTGAGATGTATTAGTGGAGTGTATTTTGGGATACTATGAAACGTGTTAGGGAAGGTGTATTTTGGGATACTTTGAAATGCATTAGGGTTGGTGTATTTTGAAGTATGGGTTTTTTGTGAATCTTTCATATGTCTTTCAGAAGTCTTTGAGGAGATATTTTTGGGAAACTTCAGATGTATTTCTGACATTTCATGCATGTATTTTAGCAGTTACTGACAGTCAACAGCAGGATCAACGGGTTGCAACGGATATCAACGGACAGGAATGGAATGCAGATCCAACGGCTTGCATGAACTTTTCCGTGCACAAGGCGCAAGGACGCTGTGTTCAGGGTCCTGGAATGGTCCCATCCAGGCCAAGTCTTTTGGGTGGCCAGACTGGACCACTGGGGTGCCTAGAAGCTGGTTTGACACGGAATACCTTGGGTGCATGGAAGCGTCGGAGTCCATGCAGCGAGGGTTAAGTCGGAGAAACTAGACATTCCTGGTGGGTCCCCATGTGGTAACAGTCGGCGCAAAGGGTGCTGCAGCCTTGGCTGCATGCAGCTGCAGGCTGCACTAGGGCTGCCGCGGGAACGGGTGCGCCAGGTCCCCCAGGGCTCGCAACCTGTGCGCCACGCGCCAGTGTCAGCAAACACCTAATTTCCGTGCGTCGCTGAGTCAGCGCTGACGTAAGCAGAACCGGCCCTGCTATATATATACTTACCCAAGCCTGGAGAACCCCCGTACCTCAATGTCGGGCAATTCGCGGGACTGGCTT